>CM077155.1:149656336-150082690 GCA_039583875.1 Platanthera guangdongensis | reverse complement strand
AAACCTTCCATTTTTGCCGGATCCGCTCCTAAATAGCGGATCTACTCACCCCCGGTCAGGATCTACTCACTCGTGGCGGGATCCGTTGTTTTACCTTTTGTTACACCACTTTACGCCGAAGGCAGCCACCGTCACTGTCGCCTCACCAACGGTTCCACCTTGATCGCTCGTCTTTACATTCGGCCCTCAAATCCTTCAGTGTCTCGGTTCAGCCCTCTACGTTGTGAGTATTTATGGTATTGTATTTTGTGACTCGATATTTTCATTTGATTGTTTATCCATATTGTTCTGGATATGGTTGTGTAGTAGTTGTTTTCTTTTATGCTAATAATTGCTCGTGGAATTATTCGCCGCACGCTTGCATTGGCCCTCCCGAGCGGAAGAAGTCGTCCATTCCTGAAATAATTATTTGTCTCTTTTATTTCAATTATCTGTGTGTATCTTAATTTCAATGCTTATAATAATTGTTGTCGTTACCGATAGTCACATTGCACTTAGTGTTGCATTAGTGTGTTCCCCGCACCCGCACCCAGAGTATTAGCTCCTGAGCACCACTAGCCTACCCCTACATCATCTTGGTATCAGAGGTCAAGGTTAGGTCATTTGCATGCTCCGTAGTGGTAGGAATTTTAGAGTAAGCATGGTAGAATCACAGAACAACGAGGATTGAGCGACGAGCTCGAACTCGGACGCCGCTTTTACTGAGTTCCAACGCCTTGTCCTAGGTCGCCTTGACACCATAGGAGCCCAGTTCGACGATGTACGTCATGATCTTGCCGAGGAAAACCTGAAGAAGTGCGCATTACTCTCTAAGTCTGTCCACTTTCTGAGATTTATTATATCCTCTACTGGAGTCTCTGTGGACCCTGAGAAGGTCAAATCTATTCGAGATTGGCCCGTGCCTAAGAATATCCACGAGGCTCGTAGCTTTCACGGACTTGCCACATTCTATAGGAGGTTTGTCCAGGGGTACAGCACGATCATAGCCCCTTCACGAGCTGTCTCAAGAAGGGAGAGTTTCAGTGGACCCCGCAGCCACTAGAGCCTTCGAGGAGATTAAGGAGAGGTTGACGACAGCTCCAGTCCGACGACTGCTGGATTTTATCCGTGCTTTTGAGGTCGCATGTGACGCGTCAGGTGTCGGTATAGGTGGCGTATTGAGTCAAGAAGGACACCCAGTTTCTTTAGTGAAAAACTGAATGAGGCTAAGCAAAAGTACTTGAATTACGATCGAGAGTTTTATGCGATAGTCCAGTGTCTACGCTACTGGAGGCACTATCTCCTTCCCGGGAGTTCGTGTTGTACTCCGATCACCAGGCCCTACGTTACCTGGACACGCAACGCAAGCTGGGCCACCGGTATGCGAAATGGGTCGAATATCTGCAGGATTTTCATTATGTTCTCAAGCACCGCGCTGGTGTTGAGAACAAGACGGTTGATGCGTTGAGTCGCCGCGTATCCCTGTTGCAGACGATGACTGTGAGTGTCAAGGGACTTGAGAGGTTGATGCTCGACTACCCGACGTGTCCTGATTTTGGCGAGATTTACACCGCCTTATCCGGAGACCCACCCGACCCTGTTGAGGGATATAAAATCTATGAGGGATACTTGTACCGGGGTTCCCGCCTATGCATTCCCCAGACATCTTACCGAGATTATCTGATTTGAGAGTTGCACGCGGGCGGAGCCGCGGGCCACTTCGGGCGAGATAAATTCATCGTCATTGTCGCGGACCGTCTCTACTGGCCCGGCCTTAAGAAGCATGTAGCCCGAATTGCGTGTCACTGTTGTATCTGTCAGACGGCAAAGGGCAATAAGCAGAACACCGTTCTTTATACGCCTTTACGCGTACCACACCGCCCTTAGGAGGACATTAGCATGAACTTTGTTCTCGGACTTCCCAGCATCTTACGCAAACACAACTCTATCTTCGTGGTGGTTGATCGGTTTTCAAAGATGACACACTTCATTGCCTGCCGCAAGACGGCAGATGCGACTCACGTTGCATCCATATTCATGAGGGACGTCTTTCGATTGCATGGCCTGCCAAAGTCGATTGTGTCGAACCGCGATGTGAGGTTCATGAGCTACTTCTAGAAAACCCTGTGGAACAAGACTGGCACTATTCTTAGGTTTTCCTCGGCATATCACCCACTGACGGACGAACAGACTGGGGTAGTGAATCGGAGTTTAGGGAATCTGTTGCGGTGTCTGGTAGAAGAGCATGTAGGCAGTTGGGACTTAGATTTGTCGATTGCAGAGTTTTCCTACAATAGCTCAGTCAATAGGTCCACCGGGTTGAGTCCATTTCATGTAGTGTCAGGATATGACCCGAGGAAACCAATAGACCATGTGTCGAGCCCTTTAGAGTCCCGCCCTAGTGAGTCTGCAGAGTCATTTGCACAGCACTTGCATGATTTACATGAGTCGGTCCGCCGACAAATAATATTAAGCAATGAAAATTACAAAGCTCATGCAGATAAGCGAAGGCGTGAGCAAATATTTAACATAGGCGAGAAGGAAATGGTGCGAGTCCGCCCCAAGAGGCTCCCTTCGGGGCTGCCAAGAAGTTAAGCGCGAGGCGAATGGGTTCGTACTCCATTATTAGTTGTATTGGGACCAACGCCTACCGACTTGACATCCCGGCCAGAATGGGAATTAACCCTGTGTTTAATGTTGAGGACCTGACTCCATACTATGAACTTCATGAGTATGTGGACCCGAGCAGTGGAGATGCCCAGCCACCCCCGCCCCCACTGTCGCTACCATACCACCCTCATACATCCGATGGACATCTTGGTTCACCCACTGTTGCCACCCATCCACCGGGACGTCATCCCTTTGGTTCCACCGCAGACATCACCGATCGCACCGGGATCCACCTTCCGAGAGGCGAGAGATGAGAGCATCATGGAGATCAGATCCCACCAATTTGTTCCCACCTCGGACGGACCGCGTTGTGGCTACCTGGTACATTGGCGGGGCCACCCTGACACTAACGACACTTGGATACTACCGGCAGAGCTCGATCGGCTCGCCCCCGGACTTCGACCTCAGCACGATCATCAAGGCTTTTCAGTCGGGGGGAGTTGATGGGGAACCATCAGATGCACCTGGAGGGGTTCGCCGCAAGGTGGGACTCACATACATGTATTAACGCAGGAAGACTTGATCGGATCGCTGATCGCACTCCGCGGTTGCGTCCGGGACGTCTCCGCGAGTCAAAAAACTATATTATTTATTTTTTTGGAGTTTGTTTTGATGTATTTTAAGGGGCTAACCCACCGGCCAATCATAGTCGTTGATGGGGATGCCCTAACTTGTCTTTTATTATAAATAGGAGTGTTAGATGCTGATTTGAGTCATTGTTGGATTTGGAGAAAAGCTTTCCCGGATTCCAGTGATCCCTCATCGATGCTGACGTCGTGGAACCCTAGGTGACGACTCCTAGGCCGTCAAACTTCCCTCCAAGGTAACCCCTACCCCCCTCCATCATTTTTCATCATCCCCTCCCCTTTTACACCACCGTAATCCCCCCAAAATCCCACCCGAGTACCGTCGGCCTGTGTAACGCCCCCGGTTTTTCTGTGTTTTATTTGATCATTGTTTGGTGTTACGTTGACGCGTTTCTGGCTTTTTGTCGTTGTTAGGGCGTGGTCTTAGCTCTTTAGGTTCCTTGAGTGGCCTATTTGAAGCCTGTTTGCAGGATTCCCCAGCTAGTCAGAGTCGGTTTTGGTAACTCGGCTGAGCCTCTTAGGGAATGCTTGTACTTCGGCTTGGGAGGTGTTAGCCCGAGTGTTTGATCGTCGGATGTTGTTTCGACTTCGCCGTTGTTTTTGTAGTTTGGGTGTTTAGCTACGGTGCGAGTTTTGTCGAAATCCGAGATCGTTCGTTTATGCGTCGTTTCGACGTTTGTTTGGTTAGCTGGTAGTGGTTGGTATTGCTGTGTTTGGCCTTGTGTGGCTGAGTTTGGTAAGGCTGGTGCCTTGTTTTTTTTTCCTCTTTAGCTAAGTTGTTAGCTGATTCTTTTTCGGATGACACGTCCTGGGACACGGGCATGTCCCAGGGCGTGTCGTGCTCGAGTGGAGCTTTTGGGTTGCGGGGTCGACGAAATTGGTCGACGTTTTCTTTCGAGTAAGTACACGGCCGTGTCACGGGCATGTCGTATCTGACACGGGGGTGACACGGGGCGTGTCTCTCTCTGTTCGACGATCGGCGCTCGACGATCGTCGAGCGGTGTTTGAGTGAGTACACGGTCGTGTCACGGGCGTGTCGTATCTGACACGGGCGTGACACGGGGCGTGTCTCTCTCTGTTCGACGATCGGCGCTCGACGATCGTCGAGCGGTGTTTGAGTGAGTACACGGTCGTGTCACGTGCGTGTCGTATCTGACACGGGCGTGACACGTGGCGTATCTCTTACTGTTCGACGATCGGCGCTCGACGATCGTCGAGCGGTGTTTGATTGAATACACGGCCGTGACACAGGCGTGTCGGACCTGACACGGGCGTGTACGGGGCGTGTTCCGTACATCTTGCTGGGAACCCCTTTTTTGGTCGTACGTGACTATTCCTCTTCATTTTCTCCTTTCCCGATCCTGGAATAGTTCCAGCGGAAGGTTTTGGGTGGTGGTGGTGTTGGAGTTTTGGCCGGTGATTTCTTGAGGATTTTAGCTTGGTTTCCTCGTGTGTCTGCAGATTTGGCTTGCTCTCGCCTAGATCTTCCTTCCTATGTAAGTATCTTTTGTTCTAGGGTGGTCTTTAAGAGCTAGGGTTTTTCGGGTTTTCTCTTCTTCCTCCTCAAAGCTTCAATTTTGGTCTTCTAGGTGGCCGATCTTGCAGTCGGTGCCAAGCTTTGGAGATAGCTGTTGTTTTCCTGGAGGTAGAGGCAAGTGGCTCCCTTGCCCTTGCCAAATTATTTCTAACTCTTACTCTGTTTTCATTTCCTATGCAATTGCTCTGTTCTCTTTATTTCCTCCCTAGAAGTTAGAGCAGCAGGTTGACATTTTCCTTCATTCCAGTCATGTGCTGCTTCATTATTTTCTAGATTTAAATCAAGCTTTCTCTCTTATTTGTCTCGACTTGTGTCCAGTTAATAGCTGGTGTCAGGGTTAGGCTTAATTTAGTTGTAAGCTTAAGTTTAGGGTTGTTGTGGTCGGGTAGGAGGGATAGGAGAGAGAGTTGGAATAAATATCCAACTCTCTGGATGTGTGGCGTTGAGTGAGTGGCATTCACTCAACGCTGCGTCGAGAGATCTCGACGCTTTTGTCTTAGTCTTTTCTTTTCTCCCGAGTGAATGTCCTTTGGGATTGGGATTATTTGTCGGCTATTGTTTTCTTCTCAAAGGCCGAATTGTGAGTTATGGCAGGTAGTGGTGTTTTGTGGCTCTGAATAGGGGTGGTGTTGTGTGTTGAGCCGTGGCCGCCACCTTTTTATCCCAGGTATGGACTGGGTATGTTGGTGTGTTGGACTCTAGTGCTCCCACTGTTAGACCCTTGAGCATATTTGTTGGAACTGGTTGTTTGGGGGACTGTTTTGTCACCAACCCAGATCCATGTTGTTTTTACTACTGCTATTAACTCACAAGCTATGATTGTTAGTTGTTTTCTTCCTTTTAAATTGCTGTATTTTCATGGCATATGGTAGCCTTATAGCCTTTGCAAGTTTTTTAGCAGGGTTGTTGTTGATTTCTCGTGCGTGGTGAACTTTGACTTTTCTTGAACAGTGTTTGTTTTTACTGTCATATTCATTTCTTGTTTTTACTCGTACTATTTTGACCTAATGCTCTTATTCAGATATTTTGTTTTACTTGCTGAGGTGTTCTTTCTTTGAATGTCTCAGGTTCAGAGCAGTAGCCGATTGTGCGGCTAGTTTCCTGTGGAGTCTGCTAGCGACCTCTTGGGTTTTGCTGAGGTCTTTCCTCTGTGCTGGTGTGGTGGTTTTTTTTTTCTTTCTGTATAGACATGCACACTCACCAGTGGGTTCGTGTCAGGTTGTTGACGCCCACTGGTGGCTTCTTTTGATGCTGGGTATGAACTAAAACTACTACTTTTGTCTATTTGTGGTTGTTTACTTGTCTTCTGGGAAGGATTTATGTTAGGTTGCATGTTAGGTATTTTAAACCCTAAATTATTACTACAAATATCTCATGCACATCATGTTTATAAAACTAAGGCACTATTTTTTTCCTTAAGCGTAAGGACTTTTTTATACATACTATACTAACCTTAGAGTCGTGCATATCATGAGTCGTCCCTCGGGGACGCTTGTGTTCATTAGGATGTCAAAACACTTAATTTAGGTATTTTCCGCTGCGAATAAATATATTTTTAATCGTGGACTAACTGATCCACTGTGCCGAGGGATACGGCCATTAAATAAAATTGGTTTTCTAATTCATTTTAACTTATGAAATTTTCATGATTTAAAGTAGTGGTGCATTGCCTGAGCGTCAGCAGTTATCCACTGCTCGACGTGGCATCACAACGCGTGTTTTCTCGTACTCTGATACTGCTTAATTTCAGAGAAAATGTGGGATGTGACAGTTGGTATCAGAGGGAGGTTGCTTGACAATTGGTCGGGCAACCTTTCCTTTGTTTGCATTAGTAGTTTAGCGTCATACCATACACACACTGATATGTCATCAGCACGTCTTGGCTAAAGCACGAACACTACACTCATGAGCATGAAGAAGTATACGGGGCATATTATGTAGTATGAGATGCATAATATGTGTTTGTATATGGATCCACCATAGGAGGCAACATGTGAGGGTTATGTAGTATGTGATGCATAACATCACCACATGAATGCGGCTAGCACGTTTTCTTTTTTTGTTGCATGGAAATGTTATGTAGTATGGGATTCATAACATTTTCATGTGTACGGTGCTCATGGCATGCATTAAGGCCTTTTTTTAGAATGCATAGCACATCATGCATAGCATAACATTTCATAAGCACAACGTGGCAACCTAAAGATTTGCATGATAACATATGTACACGCATGGTTTTGAGTCAAAAATAATACAAATACATGCATTCATGGTTTAGGCACATGAGTTAGTATGATGGTGGTGAACCATCTTAGATTAAGCATAACATCATCATGGTAAAAACAAATCCCAGAGCAAGTTTAGCAGTTGAAGTTCATATTGAAGTGTGTTTGTCTGTACCGGGTAGTTTTGTTCTAGCTGTTAGGCTAGGTTTTGTCTAATGCTTGTGCGATTATAGGATGGCGAGACGTCCTGCGACGAGATCGACTCCCCAATCAGAGGGTGAGTCATCGGGAGCGCGGAGCGAGGCGTTGATAGAAAGCCTACGGCAGAGCAATGAGGCCTTATCGAGGCAGGTAGTGGATATGCAGGCTCAGATTCAGTCCCTTGTAGCAGTGGTGGCGGGACAGACTCCGAGAGTTCAGGACCCCGCTGAGGGTGTAGTTGTTCCTTGCCCCTCCTGCTCCTCCCGTGCCTCCGGTTGTGGTGCCCCCGGAGATGGCGTTCATATCCCAGTTTCAGCGGCTTAGGCCCCCTACTTATGATGGGCAAGCAGATTTCATGATTTTGGATGACTGGTTGATTTCCATTGAAGAGATGTTCTCTTACTCTGGGATTGCGGACGATCAGAGAGTGATGCTCGCTGTCTACCAGCTCAAGGGCTTAGCAAAGAGTTGGTGGCTGAGGGAGAAAGAGATCTTGGTGGCAGGATGCACTTGGGAGTCATTTAAGGTGATGTTGTTAAGTAAGTTTCTGCCTTCAGTCGAGCGGGACCGGCTAATGAATGACTTCCTTCATTTGAAGCAGAGGAAACTCACGGTTAATGAGTATGAGATTGAGTTTAGCAAGTTGAGTCGGTTTGCTCCTGGTCTGGTGAGTGTTGAAGCAGATCGAGTTAAACGGTTTCTGGGTGGACTAAGAAGCGACATTCAGCAGTTAGCAAATGCCTACGGAGCAGTCAGTTATGTCAGCATGGTTGAAGCTGCCTTAAAGGTCGAGGCCATTGAGAATGTCAAGATTAGAGGTCAGCAGATGAGGAAGGACAAGTGGAAGTCTGGTGGAGGGAAGAGCCCTCAGGAGCCTGATGTTGTCTCAAGAAAGAAGACCAAAGAGGTTTGTAGCTTCTGTGGCCGGTCAGGCCACCCCTTTGAGAGGTGTTTCAAAAGGTTGGGAGCGTAGAAGGAGCAGGTGCTTGCGATTCAGGGTGCTCCCGGAGGAGACTTGGTGTGTACCTTGTGCGGAAAGAAGGGGAATGATGTTGCTCGTTGCTGGTTAAAGGATAAAGTCTGCTTTCAGTGTGGGCAGAAGGTTCAACTCAAGACAAGGTGCCCACAGTCACAGCATGTTCTCCCAGCAGTTCCATTACAGGCATTGCCACCGCCTCAGCGTGTGGATAAAGGCAAGGGGAAGCTGAATATAATTTCTTCAGACGAAGCGCAGACTTCGACCCAGGTTGTTTCAGGTTAGATTTCTCCCTAGCTTGAATGTTTTGTTTCTTGTATAGCTTAGTTATTGCTTTCCTTAGTCGCGTGGGCAATCTTATAGGGAGATTTAAGGTAAAGAACCGTTGGGCACGCGTACTCTTCGACTTCGGCGCTACCCACTCGTTTGTGACTAGATCCTTCGTGGAGCGGTTCTGTTTGGGCCTAGATCGTGTTGGTGGTGCCTTTTACGTTAAGTTCCCCTCCGGTGACTCTGTGGTTTCAGACTTGGTATCCATGATTGTCCGATTTTGTTGGGGGATTTTCTAGCAAAGGCAGATCTGAAGGTGATTGACCTGGAGGACTTCGATGTTATCTTGGGCATGGACTGGTTGTCCAGGTACGATGCAGTTATCCAGTGCAAGGGTAAGCGCTTGGACTTCGTCAAAGACAACGGTCAGCCCGGGAGCGTTTATGGGTATTCTCTCCAGGAGTCTCCAGTTATTTCTGCGGTACGTGCTCGGAAGTTGCTTGATTCTGATTGTTTTGCCTGTGTGGTCTCTCTGGTAGGGACAGTTGTTGGTGTACCGCGTTTGGAGGAGATTCCTGTGGTGTGTGACTTCTCTGATGTGTTTCCTGACGATCTTCCCGGTCTTCCACCCGATCGAGATGTCGAGTTTGTTATAGATTTGGAGCCAGGCACGCGTCCTATTGCGAAGGTGCCCTACCGGATGGCCCCGCGAGAGCTGGAAGAGTTGCGAATCCAGCTGGATGAGATGTTGGCAAAGGGTTTTATCAGGCCGAGTTCGTCGCCTTGGGGTGCGCTTGTTCTGTTTGTAAAGAAGAAAGACGGGTCGATGAGGCTATGCATCGACTATAGAGAGCTGAACATAGTTACTATTAAAAACAGGTACCATCTGCCTCAGATTGATGATTTATTTGACCAACTGCGTGGTAGTGCCGTGTTTTCCAAGATTGACCTTCGTTCGGGCTATCACCAGTTGAGGATTTGGGAATCAGATGTTCCGCGGACGGCGTTCCGCTCTCGTCATGGGCATTTTGAGTTTATGGTTATGTCATTTGATTTGACTAATGCGCCCTCAGCTTTTATGGATTTGATGAACAGAGTTTTCAAGGATTTCCTAGATAAGTTTGTGATTGTCTTTATAGACGATGTTTTGGTGTACTCTAGTGATGCGGAGGAGCATGATCGACATTTGTGACTGGTCTTGGCGACTCTGAGAGACCATAAGCTATACGCCAAGCTGAGCAAGTGCGAATTTTGGTTGCCTCAAGTTTCTTTTCTGAGCCACGTGATTAATAAGGAGTGAATATCGGTATTCGGTGGACCCAGAAAAGATCGCTGCTGTTATGGAATGGGCGAGACCTGTTACTCCCAGAGAGATCAGAAGCTTTTTGGGCTTGGCTGGCTATTATAGAAGATATGTAGAGGGATTCTCTACATTGTCTGCGTCGTTTACCAGGTTGACGCAAAAGAATGTAGCCTTTGTATGGGATGGCAACTGTGAGGAGGCTTTTGAGGAACTAAAAAGAAGGTTATGTTCAGCTCCAATTTTGTCTTTGCCTACTGAAGGTAGTGAGTATGATATATATGTGGATGTGTCGCATGCCGGACTGGGTTGCGTATTGATGCATGACGGGAAGGTGATTGCGTACGGGTCGAGGCAGCTAAAGACTCACGAGAGGAACTACTCTACGCATGACCTAGAGTTTGCATCTGTGATCTATGCGCTGAAATTGTGGAGGCATTTGCTGTACCGCGCGCAGTGCAAGATTTTTACTGATCACAAGAGTTTAAAGTATGTCTTCACCCAGAAGGAATTGAATCTGCGCCAGCGGCGATGGTTAGAGTATGTGGCTGACTATGATGTTGAGATTCAGTATCATCCGGGCAAGGCCAATGTGGTGGCTGACGCCCTGAGTCGGAAGTCAGGGAAGATTTTTGGTCTCTCCGCCGAGCTTTTGGTAGAGGAGTTTCTGTTGATGGGCATTTCTGTGGGAAGCTGCGATGTGCAGAGTAGCTTGGCAGTGGCAGAACCTTCGTGGATTGCGCTTACGAGACTGCATCAGAGGGATGATCCTGATCTTCTACATTTGTTTCTTCGAGCTGAGAAAGGTGAGTTGCCAGATTTTTCTATTGATGATGCGGGTACCTTGAAGTACCGCGGCAGGTTTTGCATCCCCGCTGTTGGAGATATCCGGATTATGGTGTGCAGGGAAGCCCATGGATCTGGTGTTGCCTACCACCCAGGATCCACCAAGATGTATCATGATTTAAAGCAGATTGCCTAGTGGTATGGGATGAAGAGAGACATAGCCAGATTTGTTTCTGAGTGTCACACTTGCAGGCGTGTGAAAGCCGACCATGGGAGGTCGGGTGGCAAGTTGACTCCCTTGGAAATTCCGACTTGTAAGTGCGGGAGTATCTCGATGGATTTCATCACAGGCTTACCGAGATCTCCTAAGGGGCATGATTCAGTTTGGGTGATCGTAGACAGATTGACGAAGTGTGCTCACTTCGTACCATTTAAGATCGACTATCCGATGAGGAAGATAGCCGAGCTGTATTTGGATGAGGTTATCAGATTACATGGTGTACCCGTAAGTATCATATTGGATCGAGACTCCAGGTTCACGTCTCGTTTTTGGAAGAGCCTTCAAGAGGGGTTGGGTACAGATTTAAGGTATTCCACAGTTTATCATCCGCAGACCAATGGTCAGACGGAGCGAGTAAATCAGATTGTGGAAGATATGATCCGATGCTATATTCTGGACCACGGTGGAGCGTGGGATGAGCGCTTGCGGCTTATGGAATTTGCGTATAACAATAGTTATCAAGAAAGCTTGCAAATGGCTCCTTTTGAAGCTTTGTATGGGAGGCGCTGCAGGACTACCTTGTTTTGGGCTGAGGTTGGCGAGAGACCTTTGTTGGGTCCAGAAGCGCTCGAGGAGATGGAAACTGCTGTGAATCTTATTCGGGAAAAGCTTCGGATAGCCCAGGAAAGATATGAGAAGAACGCCAACCGGCGTAGATCGGACTTGGAATTTGTTGTGGGGGACTTGGTGTTCTTAAAGGTTTCCCCGATGATCGGAGTCAAGCGGTTTGGCAAGAACAGGAAGTTGGACCCGAGGTACGTGGGGTCGTTTTTGATTGTTGAGCGGATTGGTTTATCAGCTTATAGGCTGGTTTTGCCCGCAAATTTCCCTGGCGTGCATGATGTCTTTCACGTCAGTCAGCTGCGGAAATGTGTGCAGAGTGACAGGCAAGTTTTGGATTTTGTGCCTCAATTGGAGCCGAATCTTTCTTACGTGGAGGTGTCTGTCCGCATTTTGGATTCTCAGATTCGTGTGTTGCGGAAGAAGACCATTCTAGTGGTTAAAGTTTTATGGAAAAATCAGGATGTAGAAAGCACGACTTGGGAATTGGAGTCGGCTATGAGGGAGGCTCACCCTTATCTTTTTTCTTGAGTTGTGTCTGGTATGTTTTGCATTTTCTATTATAGCCCCTTCTTGGTTATTTCTCTCTTCAGTGTAAAGTTTTGAGGCGAAACTTTCTTTTAGGGGGAGTGGCTGTAACGCCCCCGGTTTTTCTGTGTTTTGTTTGATCATTGTTTGGCGTTACGTTGACGCGTTTCTGGCCTTTTGTCGTTGTTATGGCGTGGTCTTAGCTCTTTAGGTTCCTTGAGTGGCCTATTTGAAGCATGTTTGCAGGATTCCCCAGCTAGCCGGAGTCAGTTTTAGTAACTCGGCTGAGCCTCTTAGGGAATGTTTGTACTTTGGCTTGGGAGGTGTTAGCCCGAGTGTTTGATCGTCGGATGTTGTTTTCGACTTCGCCGTTGTTTTCGTAGCTTGGGTGTTTAGCTACGGTGCGAGTTTTGTCGAAATCCGAGATCGTTCATTTCCGCGTCATTTCGACGTTTGTTTGGTTAGCTGGTAGTGGTTGGTATTGCTGTGTTTGGCCTTGTGTGGCTGAGTTTGGTAAGGCTGGTATCATGTTTTTTTTTCTCTTTAGCTAAGTTGTTAGGTGATTCTTTTTCGGATGACACGTCCTGGGACACGGGCGTGTCCCAGGGCGTGTCGTGCTCGGGTGGAGCTTTTGGGTTGCGTGGACGACGAAATCGGTCGACGTTTTCTTTCGAGTAAGTACACGGCCGTGTCACGGGCGTGTCGTATCTGACACGGGCGTGACACGGGGCGTGTCTCTCTCTGTTCGACGATCGGTGCTCGAGGATCGTCGAGCGGTGTTTGAGTGAGTACACGGCCGTGTCACGGGCGTGTCGTATCTAACACGGGCGTGACACGGGGCGTGTCTCTCTCTGTTCGACGATCGGCGCTCGACGATCGTCGAGCGGTGTTTGAGTGAGTACACGGTCGTGTCACGGGCGTGTCGTATCTGACACGAGCGTGACACGGGGCGTGTCTCTCTCTGTTCGACGATCGGCACTCGAAGATCGTCGAGCGGTGTTTGAGTGAATACACGGCCGTGACACGGGCCTGTCGGACCTGACACAGGCGTGTCGGACCTGACACGGGCGTGTACGAGGCGTATTCCGTACTTTTTTCTGGGAACCCCTTTTTTTGGCTGTACGTGATCATTCCTCTTCATTTTCTCCTTTCCCGATCCTGGAATAGTTCCAGCGGAAGGTTTTGGGCGGTGGTGGTGTTGGAGTTTTGGTCGGTGATTTTTTGAGGATTTTAGCTCGGTTTCCGCGTATGTCTGCAGATTTGGCTTGCTCTTGCCTAGATCTTCCTTCCTAGGTAAGTATCTTTTGTTCTAGGGTTGTCTTTAAGAGCTAGGGTTTTTTCGGGTTTTCTCTTCTTCTTCCTCAAAGCTTCAGTTTTGGTCTTCTAGGTGGCCGATCTTGCCGCCGGTGCCAAGCTTTGGAGATAGCTGTTGTTTTCCCGGAGGTAGAGGCAAGTGGCTCCCTTGCCCTTGCCAAATTATTTCTAACTCTTACTCTGTTTTCATTTCATGTGCAATAGCACTGTTCTCTTTATTTCCTCCCTAGAAGTTAGAGCAGCAGGTTGACATTTTCCTTCATTCCAGCCATGTGCTGCTTCATTGTTTTCTATATTTAAATCAAGCTCTCTTATTTGTCTCGGCTTGTGTCCAGTTAATAGATGGTGTCAGGGTTAGGCTTAATTTAGTTGTAAGCTTAAGTTTAGGGCTGTTGTGGTCGGGTAGGACGGGTAGGAGAGAGAGTTGGAATAAATATTCAACTCTCTGGATGCGTGGCGTTGAGTGAGTGGCATTCACTCAACGCTGCGTCGAGAGATCTCGACGCTTTTGTCTTAGTCTTTTCTTTTCTCCCGAGTGAATGTCCTTTGGGATTGGGGTTATTTGTCGGCTATTGTTTTCTTCTCAAAGGCCGAATCGTGAGTTATGGCAGGTAGTGGTGTTTTGTGGCTCTGAATATGGGTGGTGTTGTGTGTTGAGCCGTGGCTGCCACCTTTTTGTCCCAGGTACGGGCTGGGTATGTTGGTATGTTGGACCCTAGTGCTCTCACTGTTAGACCCCTGAGCATATTTGTTGGAACTGGTTGTTTGGAGGACTGTTTTGTCACCAACCCAGATCCATGTTGTTTTTACTACTGCTATTAACTCACAAGCTAGGATTGTTAGTTGTTTTCTTCCTTTTAAATTGCTGTATTTTCTTGCCATATGGTAGTCTTATAGCCTCTGCAGGTTTTTTTAGCAGGGTTGTTGCTGATTTCTCGTGCGTGGTGAGCTTTGACTTTTCTTTGACAGTGTTTGCTTTTATTGTCATATTCATTTCTTGTTTTTACTCGTACTATTTTGACCTAATGCTCTTATTCAGATATTTTGTTTTACTTGTTGAGCTGTTCTTTTTTGAATGTCTCGGGTTCAGAGCAGTAGCCGATTGTGCGGCTAGTTTCCTGTGGAGTCTGCTAGCGACCTCTTGGGTTTTGCTGAGGTCTTTCCTCTGTGCTAGTGAGGTAGTTTTTTTTCCTTTCTGTATAGACATGCACACTCACCAGTGGGTTCGTGTCAGGTTGTTGACGCCCACTGGTGGCTTCTTTTGATGCTGGGTATGAACTAAAACTGCTACTTTTGTCTATTTGTGGTTGTTTACTTGTCTTCTGGGAAAGATTTATGTTAGGTTGCATGTTAGGTATTTTAAACCCTAAATTATTACTACAAGTATCTCATGCACATCATGTTTATAAAACTAAGGCACTATTTTTTCCTTAAGCGTAAGGACTTTTTTTATACATACTATACTAACCTTAGAGCCGTGCATAACATGAGTCGTCCCTCGGGGACGCTTGTGTTCATTAGGATGTCAAAACACTTAATTTAGGTATTTTTCGCTGCGAATAAATATATTTTTAATCGTGAACTAGCTGATCCACTGTGCCGAGGGATACGGTCATTAAATAAAATTGGTTTTCTAATTCATTTTAACTTATGAAATTTTCATGATTTAAAGTAGTGGTGCATTGCCTGAGCGTCAGCAGTTATCCCCTGCTCGACGGGCATCACAACGCGTGTTTTCTCGTACTCTGATACTGCTTAATTTCAGAGAAAATGCGGGTTGTGACAGTTGGTATCAGAGGGAGGTTGCTTGACAATTGATCGGGCAACCTTTCTCTTGTTTGCATTAGTAGTTTAGCGTCATACCATACACACATCGATATGTCATCAGCCCGTCTTGGCTAAAGCACGAACACTACACTCATGAGCATGAAGAAGTATACGGGGCATATTATGTAGTATGGGATGCATAATATGTGTTTGTATATGGATCCACCATAGGAGGCAACATGTGAGGGTTATGTAGTATAGGATGCATAACCTCACCACATGAATGCGGCTAGCACGTTTTCTTTTTTCGTTGCATGGAAATGTTATGTAGTATGGGATGCATAACATTTTCATGTGTACGGCGCCCATGACATGCATTAAGGCTTTTTTAGAATGCATAGCATAATATTTCATAAGCACAACGTGCCAACCTAAAAATTTGCATGATGACATATGTACACGCATGGTTTTGAGTCAAAAAGAATACAAATACATGCATTCATGTTTTAGGCACATGAGTTAGTATGATTGTGGTGAACCATCTTAGATTAAGCATAACATCATCATGGTAAAAACAAATCCCAGAGCAAGTTTAGCAGTTGAAGTTCATATTTAAGTGTGTTTGTCTGTACCGGGTAGTTTTGTTCTATATGTTAGGCTAGGTTTTGTCTAATGCTTGTGCGATTATAGGATGGCGAGACATCCTGCGACGAGATCGACTCCCGAATCAGAGGGTGAGTCATCGGTTGTGACAGCCTGTTGCTGGTCCGCCGCCCAGCACCTTCCACCGTCGGCCCTAATCCCGCCCCCCTTCTTAAACAGGCCGCCGGCTTTGTAGCCAATGGCCCAGCCCCCCACCGCCTCCTCCCTTCCCCAAAACTAGTCACCCAAGGGGTTTTCCAACCCTAGCCGGCCACTCTTTTCCCTTGTCCTTCATGGATCCACTTCCCAATGCCACAAAAACCCTAGATCTATTTTGATCTAGTGCTACCACCCTCCGATCCGTTATTTACACCGCACAAACCTTCCATTTTTGCCCGGATCCGCTCCTAAATAGCGGATCTACTCATCCCCGGCCCGGATCTACTCACTCGTGGCCGAATCCGCTGTTTTACCTTCCGTTACCACCACCTTACGCCGAAGGCAGCCACCGTCACCGTCGCCTCGCCATCGGTTCCACCTCCGATCGCCCGTCTTTACATCCGACCATCAAATCCTTCAGTGTCTCGGTTCAGCTCTCTACGTTGTGAGCCTTTATGGTATTGTGTTCTGTGACTCGATATTTTCATTTGGTTGGTAATCCATATTGTACTGTGATTATGGTTGTGTAGTAGATGTTTTCTTTTATGCTAATAATTGCTTGTGGAATTATTCGCCGCACGTTTGTCTTGGCCCTCCGAGCGGAAGAAGTCGTTGCCCAATTGTTGAAATAATTATTTCTCTATTATTTTAATTATTTGTGTGGTAATCTTAATATCATTGTTTATAATAATTGTTGTTGTTACCCGACAGTCACATTGCACTTAGCGTTGCATTAGTGTGTTCCCCGCACCCGCACCTAGAGTATTAGCCCCCGAGCACCACTAGCCTACCCCTACATCACTTGTTCTCTATATCCACATGTTCTGTCAGATGAGCGAGCACCATGTTCCATACATTCTTACATTGATTAGTATTTGCATTGGGGAACGTGCCTCGGGCATACGCTCGGACGTTCAGCCTCACCTTGCGGGAGTCACACAATGGTTTTTTTCTTTATTGTATTATTAAGTGTTCTATCTTGTAGTAAGGGATTCCATCTATATAAGGAGCTCTAGGGGTGGAGTCTTGCTTATTTGTTGAGTCTTGAACGTTTGGCTATCTTGGAGAATGGAGTATCAAGGAGGACCCTGCCTCCGGATGCTTGGAAGGAGTTACCTCTTGATTGTATCTTTACTTTCATTTAATGCAACGCAAATTATTTGTTCTTGATCTTGATAAAACTATTGTGTATCAGACAACATAGGGGAATATTGGATATTTAATCCCACATTGGAAATCTCACTTTTCCTAGTATATTTTATATATTCTCGGGCATCTTCGCCTATTACTACCAATTGATTTTAAGTTCAATGCTGGAGTTATAATAATCTTTAACCTAGGAACGGGATGAAAATATAAGAAAAAGTAACAATTACAAAGAGTTAAATTTAACTAATAGACCAATTTAAAATTAAGTGACGGTAAATATCATATCATTCAAAAAATGCTTCGCGTGAGATAAATAAACATAAATATTAAAATTTTTAGAAAAAAAAGACCTTTGCAAAGATCAAAAGTCAACCTCAGAATTGTAACAACAACAACACTAAAGCCTTTATCCCACTATAAGGGGGTCGGCTATATGGATCTTTTGTCGTCATTGTGCCCTATCTTTAGTCTTAATCTCATTAATGCCTAAGTACATCATGTATGTCCTTATAGCTTCATTCCAAGTCTTTAATGGACCAGCCCTCGTTTAACATGCCTAGTGATTAAACTCTCACAACGCCTAACAAGTGTCTCTAATGGTCTCCTTTGTACGTGTTTGGACTGTCTTAATTGAGCTTCTTGCATCTTCTCTGCAATTGGTGTCAGTCTTGTCTTATCCTTGATACATTCATTTCTAATTTTATCCAATCTCGTGTGTTCACACATCCACCTAAGCATTCTCATCTCCGCAACTCTCATTTTTTCTCATGTGCACAATTCACTGCCCAACACTCAAAAATGTAGTGCATCGCTGGTCTAATTGTAATACGGTAAAACTTGTATTAAGTTTTAATAGTACTTTACGATCACATAAGATCCTTGACGCGGCTCGCCACTTCAACCAACATACTTGGATTCTAGGCATCACATTTTTATTTACACCTCCATCTTTTTGAACTATCGATCCTAGATATTTAAAGCACTTACTGCGAAAAATATCTTGATCACCCAATTTACTAATGGAGTCATGTGTCCTTTTTGCACTGTTAAATTTAAGCTCTGATTTGTAACAAAAACACACAAGCCTTTATCCCACTATAGTTGGGTCGGCTATATGCATCCTTTGTTGTCATCGTGCCCTATCTTTTGTCATAATCTCACCAATGTCTAAGTATATCATGTCTCTCCTTATAGTTTCATTCTAAGTCTATATTGGTCTACCCCTCCCTCGTTTAACATGTCGAGTAACTAGACTCTCACAGCGCATAACAAGTGCCTTTAATGGTCTCCTTTGTATGTGTCCAAACCATCTTAGTCAAATTTCTCACGTCTTCTTTGCAATTGATGCTACTCCTGTCTTATCTCTGATACATTCATTCCTAATTTTATCCAGTCCACACATCCACCTAAGCATTCTCATTTCCGCAACTCTCATTTTTTGCTCATGTTCACAATTCACTGCCCAACACTCAGAACCGTTCATGGAGGATTTGAATATGGAGGAAGATATGAAGAAAGACGAACCATTTAGACTTTGTCGTAACACATGAGCTAATTGTGACAAATACATTTTCATAAAGAGAGAAGAACATCTAATTACATTTAAAAGTGAACAAAATAAGTCACAAATTGATTATTTTATGACTCGCAAAAATGGATAAAATGATTTGTAAAAATTGCAAAGTCATACAAGGATAAAGTTTGGCAACACAATATAGGTTAGTGATGTTAGATGCACTAGCTAAATATATCAAATTTAAGACAATAACAAAAAAGTTGTCCAAAATACGGTGGTGAAACTTGAAGGAAAAACAAGTTGCTTTCAAGACATCAGTTATAGAACAACTAGCTGAGGGCACCCTAATGTTGATTCTAGCATCTCATGAAAAGTTATATCTTCACATTTAAGAATAAATGAAAAGAACATACTTGGAGTATCAAAAGGTCGTGCTCCCCCAAAATAAAGAATCTTGGTGGTAGAAAGAGGAAGTGCAAGACAAAGTGAAGGCAATCAGGGACAGTTATAAATCACTCTACACTCATATAAATGATGAAAACTTAGGTAGGTATAAAGTCGTCAAAAAAAAAGCTAAAAATGCAGTAAGTTAAGCAAAAAGTCAAGTTTATGAAGAATTGAATAAGCGACTACATATCAAATATAGAGAGCGTGATATATATAAATTGCTCGAACTAGAGAAAGGAAGACAAGAGATTTAATTCACGTAAAATGCATAAATATGAAACAAATACAGTTTTAATGGATGATGTTGATATTAAAGCGCAATGAAAAAAATATCGTATCAACTTTATAATGAAACAAAAGACAATCAATTAAACTTGTAAAAGTTAAGTAAATCAGAGCAGTATATCAACATAATATTTTATCGTAAAATTCAAGTATCAAAGGTAAATACTGCTCTAAAGAAGATAAAAAATGGAAAGGCGGTTGGGTCAGAAGATATACTATTGAAGTATGAAAATGTTTAGGAAATTAAAAAATTTTGTGACTTACATATTTTTTCAATAAGATGTTAAAGATAAAGAGGATGACATATCAATAGAAAAAAAGTATCTTGGTACATTTGTATAATAACAAAGGAGATATATAAAATTGTATTAGTTGCAGAGGAATTAAATTAATGAGTCATATCATGAAACTATGAGAACAAGTAATAGAAAGAAGAGGAAGACGGAAGACTAACATCTCGGAAAATCAATTTGGATTCATGTCAGGGCGGTCGACCATGGAAGTTATACATCTCTTGAGGAGACTCATTGACAACTACCGAGAAAGAAAACAAGATTTGCATATAATGTTTATCGATCTTGAGAAGGCTTATGATAGAATTTCAAGAGAGATTTAATGGAGAGTCTTAAAAAAGAAAGGTGTAAATGTATCATACATTGACATCAAATATATGTATACATTAGATGAGCTCACCGGACATATCCAACAAGCAATACCTTGGTGTTTAATGTTTGTGGATGATATCGTTTTGGTCAATGAACCGCACGACGGTGTAAACGCAGAACTTGAATCCTGGCGAGACACTTTATAAAAGAAGGATTTTAGGTTAAGCAGGACAAAGATGGAGTATATGGAGCTTAAATTTAGCAGTGCAAGGACGTATAACTTCGTTATTAAGTTGGGTGATCAAGATATTTCTCATAGTGAGTGTTTTAAATATCTTGGATCGATAGCTCAAAAAGACGGAGGTATTGATAAAGATGCGACACATATAATCCAAGCGAGTTGGTTGAAGTGGAGTGGCGCGTCAAGGATCATATGTGAACTTAAAGTACCATTAAAACTTAAGGGCAAGTTTTACCGTACTGCAATCAAACCGGTGATGCTCTAAGCTCAGATTTGTAAATTAGAAAAAATATTAAGAACCAAAATAAAGGATTTTTAAAAGCATGGACCTACCTGAAGGACGGTCAATACCCAATTCGTTATCCCATCTAAAAAATATTGTGGGCGTGTACTCCATTTTATACTTCTATATAAAGATAAAAGTTTGACATACAATTAACTATATTCTGGCATTTTACATAAAGCCAGAAAAAAATATTTTGTAAGCTTTCACATTAAAATAAGTGTATCAATGTACGAACAGAGAAATGATAAGAGAGATGGGTTGGGGAGATATTTCTTGAAACTCAAGTAGAAATTGAATCCTTCACCTCATAGGAAATGGGGACAATAGCACATGAGCAAGAACTCATTGGTTGGGTGGGAAGGGCGGTGGTACCGAAAGAGAGAGATTCAAAGGGAATATGTATATAAATTTAGACACTCACTCTTTTTTCACTGTTAATTCTTGTTAAAAACAAGAGCCCGGAGAATGGATTCGCCATGCTTTTACTACATAAGTTTGACTACTTATGATGTTCAAATTTGGTATTCCCTTTGAGTTTGTTCAGAGAATGCAACTTTTAAACCTATTTTCACAATAATCCCTTGTGAAGAAATCTCTATTGGAAAAGTAGTCATCAAATTAAAAACAAAATAATGGGTAAATGAAATTAGGTAGATTGGGTAAAACCCAATAACAATGTTCTCACTAAACCTATAATCCTAAAAGATTTAAATACTGTAAAAAAGGCCATACAAAAACAAGGAGATGAAATACTACTTCATATGAAGAAAAGGGTTGCAAGAGAAAATACATAATTTGTTTCGGAGCCAGAGCTATGGCAAGAAAGATTGCTCTGCTTTAGAGGATCCTTCTGTTTTCTTCTTGGCTTCTTTCAGATACTTCCACCCGGGCTTATTAACTCCACTCATTTTCACAGGAGCATCAGAAGCAACTCCTACAAGCAAACAAGAGAAGGATGGAAACAAGACATCCAAAATTTCTGAATTGCATTCACTTGGAAAATATGTTTACTAATTTGCACTACTGAATTACGACAAGTCATCTTTTAGGATGAAATATATGACTATTTGGGGGGTTAGTTGAATGCAAAAAAAATCCATGAAAACATTAGACTAGGAAGAAAAAAAGTGACCTAGAGTGAAAAAATAGAAACCAAGCAACTAAGGCTCATGTTTCTGCCTGTTTTCCTTACAAGTAGGTCAAAGTTTATTAGTCCTCCAAATAGAATTTTGAACAAAAGCATATGACTACTAATTAGTGTTAGTCCTTTACGTAAAAGGGGGGAGGTATTTCAGTATTTTGTCCAATTTTTTCATGTTTACTAGTTACTACATAGAAATTCAATCAAACCCCAATAGGGTAAATATTCATTTCTTCCTCTTCTAACAAAGTGTGTACACAGTGTACGAATCTTTTTCATAGCAAGTTTTAGGTAGGAGTTGATGCAATCCTACCCTGATTGTGGACAGATTATTTCCATGACTCGAATGTGTTATTCGTACAATATGCTAGATTTCTCCATGTTGTTAAAGTTGCATATTTACAATTACTTTGTCCATGCATGTTTGTATGAGGAGGTAGGGAGGTCATTCCTTTTGCATTGGCATAAAAACCCCATTAGACATCTCATCTAACAAATTTCTATTTTCAGATATATTATGTATCAAAAGGTGCAAAAAATTCTCATGTAACACTTTGGAGTATTCTAACGCAACATCGCCTTTTGTGCTAACCTACAAACAATAATGTAAAACTAAAATAGTGCCCAAGTCCTATTTTAGCATCAAGCTCGTGGCATTTTTGTAAATGAATCACATTTAAAGACTTGGTGAATGCAAGTTTATTGGCTAGTAAGAACAACTCGCAAACCTTGATTCCCTTTGCATTACTTCCACTTCCTCCCCGTCCTTACACATTTTGGATATATGTACAACATCCTAGAATTTTCAAGCAACAACGTTCATGCCTCTTTTAATCTATGCTTATAGAAATCAAGAGATTAATACATGTAAATTCCGGGTGAAACCTATCACCAAATAATTTAAAACAAATATCAACTTCTAATGATATACCAGCATCATCGTCATTACTTTTGAAGGAAATATGTAAAGACACAAAATTAAAGGCCCAAAATTAAAGGCATGTCGAGTTAGTTATTTAGTTTAGTCTCCATCTTGGATGGGAATCTTCTCCTCTTTTCTCTTCTTATATAAGTGTACAATACATGTATTTAGACATGAAAAAGAAATTAATAAAATTTCTTGGGTCTCTCTACATGGTATCAAAGCATCTGATCCGAATTTTTTTTAATCTCTAATCCCGGCGGCCACTGTCCAGGCGGTTAGATTGATTTTAACCGCAGATTTTGCCTCTCCTCTACCTCATTGTGCTTTCTTTCGCCTCTTTCTATTTCTACCTTTCCTTTATATAGTTTTTCCCCGCTGACATTCTGGGCCCCACCTCCCCGCCGTCTTACGCGGTCACTTGTTCATGCCGCATGCATCCTTGCAGCGTCTGCTCGCAAATTTCTCTAATTGTCGACCGTATGTTTCCATTTTCTCGCACTGTTTGTTGAGCTTCTCGCAGCCGTTTGCTCGCTCTGCGACTTCTCTCCTATGTCGTCATGCGTGTGTGCGGTCACGCTCCTCCCGACAACCTTCTTGCATCTCAGAACTCCACTCCCTCTACTCTGGCAAGGACAGCCTTCAGAACTTCTTAAACATCATCACAGATCTTCGGACACTTGGCCCCAAACAGGCCGGTGATTTAACCTCCTTTGTTGCAAGATCCAAGACTCTGGTTGAGGCAGTATGCAACATCAGCATCCCACTACGGACCTTGCAACGCAACAGAAACAGAAAGAAGTTGTCGGGATCGTCATGATGATGGTCAGTGTTCCCCCTCATCTTCATAGCATTCGGGCTCAAATTCTCTTTTCCTCAATAATTCCGTCTCTGACAGGTGTGTGTTCCATGCTCTTGAAGGTTACACCACCACGTAATGCTTCTGGGACTCTCTCTGTCTCTCCTCCAGCAACCTTTCCCCTCTCCTGCTTCTTCAGCTCGTGGAGGTTGCCCAGCTTCTCGGCTATATTGCTAAAGGCACGCCTAAGGCTCCCGGCTCATCATGCTCAAA
Source organism: Platanthera guangdongensis (assembly GCA_039583875.1). Lineage (NCBI taxonomy): Eukaryota > Viridiplantae > Streptophyta > Magnoliopsida > Asparagales > Orchidaceae > Platanthera > Platanthera guangdongensis. The sequence goes on along the minus strand of CM077155.1, from coordinate 150,059,244 downwards.
GGTTTGTGCTTACGTGCGCCTTTTTGCGCCTTTGGACATTAAATGCGCGTTTGGGTATGAATTTTTATTGTAAATTATTTTTCAAAATAATGAATAAAATAATGCAAGAACCCAATAATTTTTACATGATTTAGTGTTTTTGAAAGATAATCGATCGTTGAGACTTAGATATGATTCATGAGACCATATTAATTTTATTTTTTAAGAGATATAAATGATTAATGAGTAAAATATACGAAGAATCTGTTTAAAAAGATGAACTGATGTTGATTATTTAAAATGAAAGTGATTGCGCGTTGCCTTCTTCGGGCACGCGTCTGCGCCTAGGCTCCAAGACCCTTTTGCGCTTTGATGCGCCTTGCGTTTTAATAACTAAGTTTCTCGGGGTCGGGGACGTAATGGAATACCTCGTCTTAAGTGTTCTCATTGCGGCCGAGATGGTCACCTTGAGGCCACTTGCTATCGCAAGAATGGTCTGCCCGCACAACATAATGCTTCCATTGCTTTTGATCCTACATCCACCACCCGTAACGACTTTGAGGCTTTGCGCACCCAGCTCCATCATCTCCAAGGGATAATCAGTCACTCATCTGGCTTTGTTGCGTCGATCTCCAATGAAGGTATCTCATGTCTATTTCATAGTTCCAATTAGATTATGGACTCAGGTGCCACACATCATATTTCTCCACAAAAACTGTCTCAGTACTTACAATCTGCACATCACAAGTTCATCACTGTGGCCAATGGTGATACCAACTTGGTGTCTGGCACTGTTGATCTACCTTTCACTCCAACTCTTTCTCTATACTAGGTCTTTTGTGTCCTGGGATCACCTTTTAACCTTTTTTTGTTAGTCGTCTTACTGAGGACCTTGATTGTTGTGTAACCTTCTCCCCCTCGTCATTTGTGGTGCAAGATCGACGGACACAGAATATCATTGGTAAGGGGCAGCTGTTTACTGGCCTCTATATCTTGGATGTTCCTCTTATGACTCTACTCTGTCAATTTTGTTGATTGGCATCGACGGCTTGGGCATGCTACCCTCGAGATTCTCAAGAAAGCACTTCTTGATTTCTCCCTCAAGAACTTTTCTTCTGAGTTGTGAAGACCTGTGCTCCGGTCTCCTCAAATAATTCGATAACCAAGCGTAGTCTCAATAAAACGGTCGCAACATTGAATCAAACTAAAGATCCACGGTACAAAGAACATAAAACACAAGATTTTTTATTCATTGATTGGTTTATATACAAAAACTTTTATATAAATTATGATTATTTAACCATACTCATTACAGAATGCACAATTATAATTTTTACATGTGATTTTGTCTTTCCTGAGCTTCTTCAATTCCTATGAAAATCTTGAGACATACCTTTGTCAGTTCTTCAGGTGGAATCCTTCGCGGTGCACTAAGAGACGCTCATGTTGCCTAAAAAATGTGTCTACAATGGGTTAGTCATAAAAATATGACTATGTGAGAAACGTATTTCGTGAACTGTTATACATACGGGCAATGACAGGTAACAATATACACACATCACAATAAACAATAATTATCATAATATTTGCTCTCAATACTAACTCTTGATCCCCCTTTTATTTTTTAGTTACATAAAGTAGGAAATATTAAGGTATACAAACTTGAATTGGGCGTCACTCCTTTAGGGAAAAATGTAGGCAAACTTCTACTGGTGAATTCATCAGTAGATAACTTCTACATCATAGGATTCAATCCTTAACATTTCTTTATGCAGAGTTTTTATATTATTCTTATATTGTCATAACTTCCATGAAAAAAGGTGTTTTTAAAATAAAACTTCCCCTCATAAATTTGTATAACTTTCATTTTTTCTCGCCCACATTTATTTTATAACGATATATCATTAAGTTAAACTCATATGTACAAACAGTATTATCTTTCAAAAAAGTAAAATAGGAAATATGAAAAGTATGTGAATAAGATATAATTCAAGAAATAAGAAACTCATCAATGTCTTCCCTTGACCCGCATCCTTCTTTGCATTATCGTCACGTTTATCTTGAGACGTCATCCTCCTGTTTCTCAGCCTCGGAAACCACTGAAATAGTACACTTTAATTGGGTTTCATCTCTTAAATATTCGTAGCGTTTTTAAAAAGATTTAGACTTTTATTAAGGGTGTTAAAGGTTTAGGGAAGAACTCAAAGAAACGGCCAAAAATATTTATACTTGCTGTCCAACACAAACTCAGCCCTCAAACAAGACTGTTATTCACAAAATCAGCCTCCAAACAGCACAAAATCAGTCTCTAAACAAGGCGGCCAAAACAAAATCAGCCTCCAAAAGGGCTGTCCAGCAACACAAAAACGACACTTCTTAACCCGCCCCAAAATCAGTATAATTAGACCGCAAAAAACAGCACATGCGACGCGCAAAACAGCCCAGAAACTGAAAATACGCACGCGAATAGCGAAATCAACCACAGAAAAATTGTAATAGCCGGCTAATAATACTAATAATAATTCCAAACCAACAAGGTAAAAAAAACATAAGAAAATAAGGAGAAGAAAGCATCCTTACAGTGGAAGAGGGAGGAAGTAAGTCGCTGCACAACCGATCCTACTTGGATGCGCTGAGGTTCAGTGAAGTTCTTCCAAAATCTCCGGAGGAGGCACTAAAGAAGGTAGGAAGCAGAGGAGACAAGCAGCAGCATCTCGAAACTTGCGGCAGAAAAGCCCTAAACTGGCGAAAGAGAGGAGAAGAGGAACAACAGCTAGGAAAGAGAAGCAGAGCACGGGAAGAAGTAACAACCGGGAGCAACAACAGAGAAAATTGCCTAAAGACTGGAGTGCGGGAGAAGCAAAGGGCTTGGCTAATTTTAATAACACGAGATAAGCGGCCAGCGGCAACAAGGAGCCAACATAAATTCATTTCACTGATTACAAGTTTCTAGGTGTCTCAAAACAAGCCCAAACCACACATCAGCCAACACATGACTTGGCCAAGTGTCAAACCAACTCCAACTCAGTCATATCACATAATTTCACATGGCATTACCAACCACAAGTCAACAACACAACAACCCTCCATGCTCAAATTTACTAATGGTAGCCCACAACAACACAATTAATATTTGTTACAAAATATATAAAATGAGCTATCACAATAATTTGGCTTAATAGCACCCCCATTATAAAAAATCAAATAACGACAATAAACTTTTAAAAATTTAGCAAATAAAATCGTACTGTCTTGCTTATCATCAGGGAAATTAAAAATATATCATTGCGCAAATTTGGATCGTCACATGAGTCATGTATTTTTGGCAAACAACATCATTCATCATTTCTCCCTAATTGTACTTAAAGTGAAACTTTCTTTGCCTTAGTACATTCTTATATTTTGGGGTCTTATAAACATCTAGTATTTATGATTATCGTTATTTTGTTACATTTATCGATGATTACTCGTGCATGATCTGATTGTATTTATTTCATAATCATGCTGAAATCACCTATATCTTTCATGCGTTTATTACTGAGACTCGCACTCAGTTTTCCAGTGCTCTAAAAATACTACGCACTGGCAATACGTGTGAATATACAAGTCATGTTTTTTCGAATCTGTGTACAAAGTTTGGGATCATCCATCAAACTTCATGTGCTTACACACCCCAACAATATGGTGTGGCTGAGCAGAAAAATCAACACCTTCTTGGCGTCGCACGATCACCAATGTTTCAAATGCAGGTGTCCACCATTTATTGGAACTTCACGGTTTTTATTGCATGTCATCTTATTAATCGCATGCCCTCATACATTCTCAACTTTACGACTCATTTTGGTCTACTTTTTCCATCCTTGCCCCCATTTTTGTCCCATCTCGCATTTTTGGATGTACCTATTATGTCCATAATCTCGGTCTCTCCACTGTCAAGCTTGCTCCTCGTACCACAAAATATATGTCCATGAGATACTCTCATACTCAGAAAGGGTACGTGTGTTACTCTCCCTGCGATCGCAAAGTTGTTGTTTCGGCAGATATCACCTTTCTCGAGTACCAACCTTTTCACTACTATCCACCTCCTACTCTACCACGTCATACAATCCCTATTACGTCGTGACTTCCACCACTTCTTCCAACCCCGACTCCCGTACAACCCACACCACCTCTTCGTGTGTACACCTGTCATCCTCCTAAATCAAATACCCTACAGTAGTTACCCTCTACCAGTGATATCTCGCAGCCTGCAGATCCGGCATCGACCTTTATGGCTCACCCCTCGGCGAATTATGTATCCTTACATCGTCTCTCTCTGCCTCTTCTCAAATTTGCGCTTTCTTTATCCTATGTTTCTCTACCTAACTCTTTGCAGGAGGCTCTGCAATATCCGGGGTGGCATGCAACCATAGATGAAGAAATAGTTGCCCTACGAGCTAACCAGATTTGAGATCTTATCCCTCTTCCTCTAATAAAAACCTGTGCGGGATGCAAGTGGATTGTTACGATCAAACATGCTCCAGACGGGAGATTTGCACGCATAAAAGCTCGACTTGAGGCTCGCGGGTTCACTCAGCAACATGGCCTCGATTATGATGAGACTTGTTCATCAGTCATCAAGTTAAATATTGTTCATGTCCTGATCTCCTTAGTTGTTCACCAACAATGACTCTTACATCAGTTGAATGTCAAGAATGTCTTTCTTAATGGCAACCTTCTAGAGACGATTTACATGCATCAACATCCCGGGTTTGAGACCACAGGAGAGTCTCGTATTTGTCACCTCAAGAAATCAATTTATGGTCTCAAACAGTCTACTCGCGCCTGGTTTGACAAGTTTAGTAAAGTTATCTGTGATGTTGGATTCACTCAAAGCTCGACTAACTTCTCTCTTTTTACACATCATCAACCAACTGGCACAATAATTCTCTTAGTTTATGTTGATGATATTCTAATTACTGGTTATGCCTCCAAAGGAATACAAATAACTAAACAACACTTAAACTCGGATTTTCAAACTAAAGATCTGGGAAATCTTCGATACTTTCTTGATCTTGATATACAAAATGTTCAGATGATCTTGTTCTATCTCAACGAAAGTATTGTCTTGAGTCTTAACCTTCTTCAGGATGCTGGCTATTCGGGATACAAGTCTGCTGACACACCTATGGATGTCAACCACAAACTCCGTGATCATGATTCTGACTCTGATCTTCTAATTTTGAACCCAGAGTATTATCGTCGTCTTATAGGAAAGTTGATTTATCTTACTATTACAAGACCTGAAATCTCTTTTGATGTTTGAGTTGTCAGTCGATTTATGCATGCTCCACAGACCTCTCATCTCCAAGTCGTCGAGCGCATTCTCTGATACTTGAAAATTGTTCCTGAACAAGGGCTTGTATACAAACCATTATCCCCTCTATCTCTGATTGCCTACTCTGATGCTGATAATGATGGCTCGCTGGATGATCGACGCTCCATAAGTAGTTTTTGTACTTACTTTGGAGGACACCTTATTACCTGGTATAGCAAAAAACAATCTGTTGTTGCTCGCTCATCTGCTAAAGCCGAGTATCGTGCAACGGCTGTTGTTGTGACTGAGCTTGCCTGGCTAGAAAGTCTCATCGGTGATTTAGGAGTCAAACTCTCCTCACCAGCAACACTATTTTGTGACAGTCAAACTGTTATACACATTGCCAATAATCATGTATTCCATGAGCGAACCAAACATATTGAAGTTGATTGTCACTTCATTCGGGAGAAGGTTCAATTGAAGAAGTTGAAATTAAAACAGGTTCTTGCTATCGAGCAAGTTGTTGACATCCTCACCAAGACCTTACCACGACCGTTGTACTATCAGTTTATGTCCAAGCTTGGTGCCTACAATCTGTATGCTCCAGTTTGCGGGGGAGTGTCGAAGGAATATGTAAAGACCCAAAATTAAAGGACTATCTAGTTACTTAGTTATTTAGTTTAGTCCAACATCTCTCTCCCCTTTTCTCTTCTTATATAAGTGTACAAATACATGTATTTAGAAATGAAAAAGAAATTAATAAAATTTCTTCTTTATTTCTCCATTTCCTGTGTTTATCTACAATTACCAATAATCTTATCACAATTATTTAAGTCAACTTTATCTAATAAACAACACAAATCATCTTGATTAATTTTCATCAATGTATCTAGGGTCTACCACTTCTCTCTACTGCTACTACACTAATACATTCTGATGGAGATCATCACTCAAGAGACGATCATTATCAGCTGAGACAAAATTAAGGATTATGATCAAGATTTTATTTAGAGCTTTAGGTGACTATTACGATTGCACGATCAGGACCAAAAATGTAAATATTGTATGTTGGTGACACTAACATTTGAGTTTTAAAATATCTGATATATGAAGCATGTTGATGCGGCACAGGCATCACACCTGCCCTCCACCCTGGAGTCTCATCAGGGGCCCACCTGGAGTCAGCACCAGGCAGCTCAGCACCAGGCGGCTTTCATCAGGGCTGCGGCCCGTACACCCCAACCAGCTCTCCGCCACGGAATCACCACCATGTGGCAGGTTGTTGATGTCGGGGCTCGATCCCCTGACCTCCAAGATAAGAGGCCTTCACCAGCGCTCTCTCATCAACTGGTGATGAGAGCGTTAGTGAAGGCCTCTTATCTAGGAGGTCAGTGGATTGAGCCCCGGCCTCAACAACCTGCTGCATGGTGGTGATTTTGTGGCGGAGAGCTGGTTGGGGTGTACGGGCCACGGCCCTGATGAAAGTCGTCTGGTGCTGACTCCAGGTGTGTCCCGTGGTGGAACTCCAGGGTGGCGGGCAGGTGTGACGCATGTGCCGCATCACATGCCTAAGATATTAGTAACACAAACTATTACTAACAAATAGTAACACACAAGAACTATTACTAACAAATAGTAACACACAAGAACTATTACTAACTGTAGAAATGGAGAAATCCAACCTTGTATATATGTCCACTTGGTACAAATACAATGAATGAGTACAAATATATAGATGAGAGAAAGAGAGAGGAAAGTCCTATACACAATGTGGGACTAAAGAGAGGAGAGAAAAACCAATAAAGGCTATACAAATGGGCCTAGTTTAAGTGGGCTTTTCCAACACTCCCCCGCAAGCTGGAGCGTATAGGTCATATGCACCCAGCTTGGACAAACACTGGTAGAACATGGTACTTGATAAGGCCTTTGTGAGGATGTCGGCAACTTGATCAGTTCCTGGCACATGCTTCAATTCAAGTTTCTTCAATTGAACCTTCTCACGAACGAAGTGACAGTCAACTTCGATATGTTTTGTGCACTCATGAAACACCGGATTCTTTGCGATGTGTATGGCGGCTTGACTATCACAAAACAGAACAGCAGAGGAGGGGAGTTTTACTCCCAGGTCAGTAAGGAGACTTTCAAGCCATGTGAGTTCTGAGACAACCGAGGTCATCGATCGGTATTCAGCTTCTGCAGAGGAACGGGCTACCACATCTTGTTTCTTACTCTTCCATGTAATGAGATGACCACCAAAGTAAGTACAGAACAAACTAGTTGACCTCCGATCGTCCAGGGAACCCGCATAGTCGGCATCAGAATAGGCAACCAATTCGGGAGCAGAGTCGGAGGTTTTGTAAACCAGCCCTTGACCCGGAGCTCCCTTAAGGTATCGAAAAATCCGTTCAACCGCTTGGAGATGAGAAGTCCGGGGGGCATGCATGAACCGACTGACAACCCCAACTGCAAACGATATATCCGGCCTTGTGACTGTTAGATAGATCAACTTGCCCACAAGGCGTCGATAGTATTCCGGGTTCGGAAGCAGCAAATCGTCATCCGAAGCATGAGCGCATAGTTTGTGATTTGCCTCCATCGGGGTACAAGCTGGCTTGCAACCAGACTGACCAGCATCTTTGAGAAGATCGAGACAGTACTTTCGTTGGGAGAGCACCAACCCGTCCGGCCGTCGGGCGATCTCGAGACCAAGGAAGTAGCGAAGTTTCCCCAGGTCTTTAGTCTGAAAAACAGTGCTCAGATGTTGTTTGACGTCTTGAATCCCCTTTGAGTCATCCCCAGTGAGAAGGATGTCATCAACATAAACCAACAGAAGGACGGTGTCAGTGGTCCGGTGTCGGGTAAAAAGGGAGAAATCTGCAGAACTCCGAGTGAACCCCATGTCCCGGACCACCTTGCTAAACTTGTCAAACCACGCCCGAGGGGACTGTTTGAGACCATAAATGGATTTTTGAGAAAACAAACCCGAGACTCCCCCGTGGTCTCAAACCCGGGCGGTTGGCGCATGTAGACGGTTTCCTGAAGGTCGTCATTCAGAAAGGCGTTCTTGATATCGAGCTGATGAAGGGGCCAGTGGCGGTGCACCGCGACGGAGAGAAGAACGCGGACAGTGTTTAGCTTAGCCACCGGAGAGAAGGTTTCCTCATAGTCGAGGTCCTCCTGTTGTGTGAAGCCACGGGCCACAAGACGGGCCTTCAGGCGGGCAATAGTGCCATCCGGAGCATGCTTGATGACGAACACCCATTTACACCCAACAGTGTGGTGACCGGGAGGTCAGGGAACCAAGACCCAGGTCTGGTTGGCCCAGAGGGCCGTCATTTCTTCGTCCATGGCAGCCCGCCAGCCAGGATGGTGAAGCGCCTCCTACAAAGAGTTAGGAACCGAAACAGAGGATAATGAGGTGGCAAAGTGAAGAAGAGAGGGAGAGAGGCGATGGAGAGAGACGTAATTTGCCATTGGAAGAGCGGTAGAGACGGGAGCCGGAGCAGCAGGGAGCAGAGCACCAGAGGGCGAAGCCGACTGCAGAGGGACAACTGGATGAGGAGAGCGACGAGAATAGACCCGGATAACCGGGGGTGGGGGACGGACAAGAGGCAGGGAAGGCAGAGAGGACGAGGAGTGAGGAGCAGGAATGACAGGACGAACGACGGGATCTGGACTCAGAGCAATATCGAGAGCAGGGAAGAATGGAAGATCTTCACGGAAAGTTACGTCAGCCGAGACAGTAACCTTGCGGGTAGCAGACGAATAATATACATAACCCTTCTGAGTGCGCGAGTACCCCACAAAGATATGCTTGGTGGCACGAGGGTCTAATTGGTCCGTCGAGGGACCGAGGTGGTGAACGTAGCAGGTACACCCAAACACCCGTGGAGGAACGGGAAAAGGCGGAGTTGTGGGAAAGAGGAGGCTGAAGGGAGTAGCATACTGGAGGACGGAAGACGGGAGGCGGTTGATGAGAAAGCACGCCGTGGAGAGCGCGAAGTTCCAGTAGGGTTTGGGAACCTACATTTGAAGCATAAGGGAGCGAGCGACATCAAGAAGGTGACGATTCTTGCGCTCGGCGACTCCATTCTGTTGTGGAGTGTACGGACATGAGGTTTGGTGAAGAATGCCGAACTCAGAGCAGAGAGTGGCAAAGGTATGGCTGGTGTACTCCCGCGCATTGTCAGTACGAATAGTGCGAATAGGCGCAGAGAACTGAGTGCGAGTCTCAAGTATGAAAGCCCGGAATACGCGGGGAAGTTCAGAGCGATCGCGAAAGAGATATAACCACGTCATGCGAGAGTAATCATCAATAAAAGTAAGAAAATAGCGATAGCCAGAAATACTAGTAAATTTGTACGGACCCCATATATCGGAGTGTACTAAAATAAAAGGAGCGGAGCTCCGAGTACAATGAGGAGGGAACGATGAACGGGGCTGTTTGCCCAAAATACATGTATCGCAGCGAAAAGCAGGGAGAGTAACATCAGGAAGAGCCTTCCGGAGGACTGGAAGAGGAGCATGACCCAGACGGCGATGCCAATCCGAAGAGGAGATAGAGGCGAGGACAGTGGGAGAGTCGTCAAGAAGATAGAGCCCATTCTGCAGCCGTCCTCTACCAATGATAGTCTGCGTCTGCTGATCCTGTATGAGAAAAGAGGAAGAAGTAAATGTCACGGAGTAATTAGAATCAGTAGTAAGGCGACCAACAGACAGTAAATTGAAAGGAGATCCCGGAACATGGAGAGCCGAGCGCAGGAGGAGAGAAGAGGTGAGTGAAATATCAGCACAGCCAGAGACAGGAACCGACGCCCCATTAGTGACAGTAATGTACTTCGGGTGAGGTGAAGACAAGTACTGAGGTGGCCTAACAGAGGTGATATGATGAGTGGCACCAGAATCAAGGATCCAGCGCGTGCCAGAGGATAGGCAGGCGATACCTTCATTGGAGATAGAGGCAGCAGAGGCAACCGAGGCAGGCGGACGGCTGAGCAGGCCATGAAGATGCTGGAGCTGAAGACGAACCTCGTCGAGATCAGTACGAGGGGAAGCAGAGTCGGTAGCAGCAACAGAGGCTTGCGGACGAGGAGGTCGGCCATGTTTGCGATAGCAGGTGGCCTCAAGATGGCCATCTCTACCGCAGAACGAGCACCGAAGCCTAGACCGGCCACCCCGACCCCGGCCGCGAGAGTCGGAGCGGCCGCCACGGGCAGAAAAGGGGAGAGGCAATAAGGGAGCTGGTGCCTGTTGAATAAGGGCCGGAGAAGGAAGTCCGGGCACATCCGGAGGCGGGGAGACTTTGAGAAGCATTGAGCACACATCGGAAAAAGGTGGTGTAACAATAAAGGAGAGGATGTGAGCCCGGACACTATGAAGATGAGGCGGTACCCAGGCCATCATCATGGCGATACCCACAGCTTCCTTTTGGGTACGTTGAGCAGCAAGATCTAAAGTCGGAGGCTGATGGTGGATCCAAGCCTCAACCAGAGACCGGGCCTGAGCAACAAAGGAGGTCAGGTCGGTTGCGCCACTGCTATCAAGGGCCTGGAGAGCAGTGATGATGTCATATAGATGGTGGAGACTATCCTTGCCAGAGTAGAGGGTGTGGAGCTCGTCCCACATGCCTTTGGCCGTCTCATGATACATGGCCAGGCGATAAGATTCGCCATCAAGAGAGTTGAGAAGCCAAGTCTGCACACGACCATCATTGCGTAACCATTCCTCAGTAGGGTTACCGATCACGGGCTGAGTCAAGTGATGAAGGAACCCCTTTGACTGCAGGACACGGCGAACCGAGTGTGCCCATTCCACAAAGTTCTTCTTGCCAGTGAGAGAAATTGTAGTAATCCGAAGCTCGTCGCGGACTTCCTGGAGAGAGGCCGGGCGTTCAGGAGGAACAGCCGTGCCGACAGAGTCCGCAGAGGTAGACATGGGGGCGACCTGGTGGAGAGGAAGCGGGAAGACAGCGGACTGGAGGAGGTCGCGGCGGACTGGAGGAGACCGCAGCGGACTGGAGGAGGCAGCGGCGAGCACATACGCGCTCAGCAAGGAGCGGGCTAAGAGAGAGGCCGCGGCGGATTGGAGAGGCCGAGGCGGACTCGAGCAGACCGCGGCGGACTGGATCAGACCGCGGCGGATTGGATCAGACCGCGGCGGACTGTAGCGGGCTGAGAAGAGAGGACAAGCAGAGAGGCTGCGGCGGACTGTAGCAGGGGAAGCACGGCACGAGAAGAGGAGCGCACAACGGAGACGAGGAGAGCCCACAGCGGACAGGAGAAGTCCGCAAGAAACTGCGGATAGGGAGTCCGCGAGCACAGAGGCTCGAGCGGACAGAAACAGAGCGGGCTAGAGGGAGCAGTCCGCGAGCAAAGAGGCTCGAGCGGACACAAACAGAGAGTGCAGCGGACAGAAAGAATCGTCCGGAGCGGATAAGAGAGGTGGGCCCCACGAGTCAGAGCAGAAGATGGCTATAAGAAGCCTGAGGAGGGTGGAACCACGGAGAGAAAGAAGAGAGGCGGATGTCAAGGGGCAGTCCGCAGAGGCCGAGCGGATAAAGGGAAAAACAGGCCGGCGCGGACAGACAGTCAGGCCGGCGCGGACAGGCAGCCAGGCCGCAGGGAAGGGCGGGCTGGGCGGTTTGAAGAAAAAGAAGGCCGCAGCAAGAGCGAGTAGAGAGAAGCAGTCCGCGAGTAGAGGAGTAGAGAGGAGCAGTCCGCGAGTAGAGAGGAGGAGTCCGCGAGTAGAGAGGAGCACGAGCGGACAAGGGCAGAGGGGCAGTCCGCAGGGAAGGCGGACAAGAAAGGCAGTCCGCCGAAGACCGGAGCGGAGAAAAAAAGGCAGGTCGCAGCTAGACGGAACCTGGCTCTGATACCATGTAGAAATGGAGAAAGCCAACCTTGTATATATGTCCACTTGGTACAAATACAATGAATGAGTACAAATATATAGATGAGAGAAAGAGAGAGGAAAGTCCTATACACAATGTGGGACTAAAGAGAGGAGAGAAAAACCAATAAAGGCTATACAAATGGGCCGAGTTTAAGTGGGCTTTTCCAACACTAACAAATAGTAACACACAAGAACTATTACTAACAAATAGTAACACACAAGAACTATTACTAACAAATAGTAACACACAAGAACTATTACTAACAAATAGTAACACACAAGAACTATTACTAACAAATAGTCAACACGAGTACAATTACATATATTGTGAAATATATTTAATAGTTCTATTTAGATAGCAACAAATTTTATAGCAAATAAAATAAATATAAAAGCTAAATATCATTAATGATAATAAGTCTTACTGTGCCAAATAAAATTACATTAAAAGCATAAAAGTAATTAACTAATAAGTATGCCGAAAATATTTTAATATTTGATCAATATGAACCAAGGAAAACATGATGTAAAAAATAGATAAAATTGATTGTGAGAATAACACTTATCAACAAATATGAAGCAATAATTATAATAGATTTAAGCATATATATCTATAACTATCATAACCTAAAATAAAAAAGGCAGGAAATATTTTCAAGAGTTGTCTTGTAAATATATTGAAAAAAAATCAAATATATCGTCCTATATTTTAGTAAACAACTTATTTTTTTCAAGGAAAAATGTCATTTTGCCCTTAAAAGCTATATATCGGCCTATATTTTAGTAAACTTTTTTTTCGAGGTAAAATGTCATTTTGCCCTTAAAAATTATATATCAAACATTTAGGATGGCACTCAAAACACTGATTATGACCATTCATAATATGTCATAAAGATTTTTATTTATAAATGCATGCATAGAGTTTGGAGCAGTCAAAGGCTTGTAAATATATTTAGAAGTCACCTCGTCATTCAAATATGAACTTTAGGTGCTGAGACCTAACTCTTCTTCTTGCCCCACTCCAATGAGCCGTCTTCTTTCAATCGATGGTGTAGAGAAATACGCAAAAGAGAGAAAATCACCCAAAATTTTATTATATATCTAAATACAGGAATACATACACTTATATAGAGAGAAAGAGAGGGGGAGTCATCTACATCTACAATGTGGGACTAAATAGAATATACATGGGCTTCTATATGGGCTCCTCCTAATGCGCTTTTTCTTTACATCTTAACACTCCCCCACAAGCTGGAGCGTACAAGTCGTAGGCACCAAGCTTGGATAAGAACTGATGATATAATATCAGAGAGAGAGCTTTCGTGAATATATCAGCAACTTGTTCTGACGCAGAGACATGCTCTAACTTCAACTTCTTCGATTTAACTTTTTCCCGAATGAAGTGACAGTCAACTTCAATATGCTTTGTTAGTTCATGTAATACGGGATTCTTGGCAATATGTATGGTTGTTTGACTGTCACAGAACAGGGTGGCCGGAGAGGAGAGTTTGAGGCCCAAATTACTGAGAAGACTTTCAAGCCAGGTGAGCTCAGAGACAACCGTTGTCATAGCGCGGTACTCGGCCTCAGCAGATGAGCGAGCAACAACCGACTGTTTCTTGCTGCGCCAGGTAATAAGGTGTCCACCAAGGTAGGTATAAAAACCAGTCGTGGAACGTCTATCATCAAGGGAACCGGTGTAGTCAGCATCAGAGTACGCAACAAGGGACGGAGAGGAGGACGGTTTATAAACAAGTCCTTGTCCTGGAGCAGTCTTTAAGTATCTGAGAATCCGCTCGACGGCTTGCAGATGAGATGTCCGAGAAGTATGCATAAATCGGCTCACAACCCCAACGACAAATGAGATATCAGGTCGTGTAACCGTAAGATAGATTAGTTTCCCTACCAAGCATCGGTAGTATTCTGGATTTGTAAGAACAGGATCAGTTCCAGATCCATGTGCAGACAGCTTGTGATTCACATCCATAGGAGTGTCTGCAGGTTTGCATCCTGAGTAGCCCTCATCTTGCAAAAGATCAGTCCAATACTTCTGTTGGGATAGAACAAGTCCATCAGGTCTCCTTGCAACCTCAAGCCCAAGGAAATATTGAAGCTTGCCCAAGTTTTTGTCTAAAAAGCTGAGTTTAAATATTGTTTTATGTTTCGGATCACGATGGCGTCGTCGCCTGTTATTAGAATGTCATCAATATACAAGGAGGATTACAGTGTCAGTTGGTTGATGACAAGTGAAGAAAGAAAAATCAGCAGAGCTCCGTGTGAAACCAACTTCACGAACCACGTTACTGAATTTGTCAAACCAAGCGCAAGGAGACTGTTTGAGACCATATATAGACTTTCGAAGATGACAGACACGAGACTATCTCATGGTCTCAAACCCGGACGGTTGGTGCATATAAACAGTTTCTTGGAGATGGTCATTAAGAAAGGCATTTTTGATGTCCAGCTGATGTAGGAGCTACTGTTGATGCATAGTGAGAGAGATCAGGACTTGAACAGTATTCAACTTGCCGACCGGGGAGAAGGTTTCGTCGTAATCAAGGCCATATTGTTGGATGAAACCTCTGGCGATAAGGGGGGCTTTGAGACGTTCAACAGCGCCACCTGGAGCATGCTTGACAATAAAGACTCATTTGCAGCTAACACAAGTCTGGCCTGGAGGGAGAGGAACAAGGTCCCAAGTCCGGTTAGCCACCAGAGAGCTGTCATTTCTTCGTCCACGGCCACACACCACCCAAGGTGTTGGAGAGCTTCCTGCAGAGCCAGAGAGTGAGGAACAGAAATGGTGGAGAGAGAGAGAGAAGGCAAATTTGAGAAAAGGCGGAGATAGGCGATGCAGCAAGACATAATTCACCATTGGATGAGCCGTACAGGATGATGTC
The DNA here is from genome assembly GCA_039583875.1 of Platanthera guangdongensis. NCBI lineage: Eukaryota > Viridiplantae > Streptophyta > Magnoliopsida > Asparagales > Orchidaceae > Platanthera > Platanthera guangdongensis. The sequence goes on along the minus strand of CM077155.1, from coordinate 150,044,178 downwards.
GAATCGTCAGGCCGCGAGATAGCATCGCTAGAAGGGAGCTGTTGTAGGACATTTTTCCGGGATGAACGACGAATATAGACACGAATAAGTGGAGGTGGTGGAGGTAATGTTGGCACTGGGAGTGGAGGAGGAGAAGGAGTTGTGTGAGGCAAAGTCGTGACGGGGACTGTCGGGTGAGCAATAGTGGAAGGTGGGAGTAGTGTGGAAGAGGTGGAGGAAAAGGGTTGATCCTCAAGAAAGGTGACATCAGCAGAGACGAGTACCTTTTCGTCCGCATGAGAGTAGCAGACAGATCCTTTCTGAGTGCGGGAGTAGCCAACAAACATTCATTTTGTGTCTCGAGTAGCAAGTTTGTCATTTGGTGGTCCAAGAGAGTGGACATAGCAGGTACATCCAAAGACACGGGGCGTAAGGGAGAATGGAGACTTGGAAGGAAAGAGAAGACCGAACGGAGAAGCCAAGTCCAGAACGGAGGAGGGCGTGCGATTGATGAGATGGCAAGCAGCTATGTTATTAAAGGCGCACCTCCGACGCGCCTAAGGCTCCAGGCTCACCAGACTCAGAGGTTTGCGCCACTGTGCGTCTTATTTGCGCCTTTAGAATATAAAAAACGCGTCTTAATGAAATTTTGGTTGTAAATTTTTTTTTCTTCAAAAAATAAAAAAAATATGCAAGAACTCAATAAATTTTTTTTGAAGTAGTGTTTGTGAAAGATAATTGTGCATTGAGACTAAGATATTATATAAGTGACTACATTGATTCTATTTTTAAGAGATATAAATGACAGTAATGAATGATTAATTAATAAACTAGATGAAGAATTTAATCGAGAAACTGAAATGATGTTTGATGTTGATTATTTAAAATGGATGTGGTTGCGCTTTGTCTTCGTCAGGCGCGCGCCTGCGCCTTGAGCCTTGTGCCTAGGCTCCAAGACCCCTTTGCGTCTTGGTGCGCCTTGCGCCTTTAATAACTAAGGCAAGCAGTAGAGACAACAAAATTCCAATATTCGGTGGGCACCTGCATTTGCAACATAAGCGACCGAGTGACATCCAGAAGATGTCGAATCTTCCTCTCGGCCACACCGTTTTACTGCGGGGTATAAGCACACGAGGTCTGATGAAGAATCTCAAACTCGGTGCATAAATTGGAGAATGTGCGGTTAGTATATTCACGAGCATTATCAGTGCGAAATGTTTTTAAGATAACAGAGAATTGCGTACGCGTCTCAACAATAAAGGCTCGGAAGACAGAGATTAGTTCAGCACGATCACGAAGTAGATGAAGTCATGTGAGACGAGAATAATCATCAATAAAGGTAACAAAATATCGATAACCAAAAACATTGGGTTTTTTATAGGGCCCCAGATATCAAAATGTACTAAAGAGAACGGAGTATCACTCTGATTACATGTAGGTGAGAAAGAAACACGGTGTTGCTTGCCAAAGATACACAATTCATAATAAAACTCATGCAAGGAAACACCAGTAAGAGCCTTCTTTAGAATCGGGAGAGGAGCATGGTCAATACGACGATATCAATCAGCGGAGGGAACTGTAACGGCCCAGCCTAGGACTCAGAGGCTGCCGCACCCCACATGGGCCGAACAGCTTGGACCACCCGTGACAACGTTACAGGGCTGCAGCCCAATACACCCCAACGCCTCTCCCGCCTGTTTTTCAGCAAGGCGCGTTGTTGGCGCTAGGTATCGAACCCGCAACCCTTGATAACACTCTCTTCCAACAGAGCTCATCACCAACTGAGCTGCAGCTCAGTTGGTGATGAGCTCTGTTGGAAGAGAGTGTTATCAAGGGTTGCGGGTTCGATACTGTCACAACCCGCATTTTCTCCGAAATTTTAGAAGTATCAGAGTAGAAGAAAACGCGCGTTGTGATGCCACGTCGGACAGGGGATAACTGTCGACGCTCAGGCAACCACTAACTGCTAAGACTAAGAAAGTTCAAAACTTTAATGATGAGAAAACCACTTATATTGTTGAGGTCGTATCCCTCGGCTTCGTGGAGCAACTAGTCCACCCTTCAAAATTATACTTATACGTAGCGGAAAATACTTTATTCATTTTTTTAACATCCGAAGAGAATGCTTATGCGTCCCCAGGGGACGCCTAAGGCTATGCAAAACCCTAGATTTAATTTATGTATTATACATAGGAAATACCTTTTTACGCGGTTTGAAAATAGTGATTAGGCTTTTTAGAAAGGAAAACATGATGCCTATATTTTTGATATAAGTCATTTTCTTTTATAGGTTTTAAAGTAACTAGCAACCTAACATAAATCATCCCAGAAGCAAGTTGAATAAACTTCAAAACAGGAAATCTAGCAGTATAAGCAAAGTACAAAGCATCTAAAAGAGAAACCATCAGTGGGCGCCAACAACTGACACGAACCCACTGGTGAGTAGGTATATCTGTACTACAAGTCTAAAGGAACTACCTCCCAGGAGTGAGGAAAAGAAAACTCAGCAACAGCTATAGCACTAGCAACTCCAGAAGAACCCTAGCCGCACGGTCGGCTATAATTCTGAACCTGAGGCATTCAAAGAAGAGAACACCTCAGCAAAGCAATATGCATATATCAATAGGAAAAAAAATGAAGCAATAGAGCAAGGAAAAAGTGAAACATGTAAGAGCTAAAGTAAACAAACGAAGGAATAATACTCGCCAAGGGTGAGTAAAAAGGGGTGCACCAAGTGCACGGGTGTAGACAAGGCTCATCAATCTCTGCAGGAAGGATTAGCAAAATAAATAAATAAATAAATCCTAGTATAAAGCTAGATCAGGAAGAGTCACCTAGTACTGGAGATGGACAAGAATCAGAAATAAGGGCCTAGACTGGTGGCAACGGTCCAACCACGTCTAACAGGCCTGAACATCTCAAGGTGCTGTGGTGGTGGCATCGGTCCAACTCAACCAAACAGCTCACATTGTCTTAAAAAGACAAGAAGTAAAACAAGGGTGGCGGCATCGGTCCGACCCACCTCAAAATCACATCCTGCTCCAGCACTAAGTAACTCAAAACAAAACCCTCACTGGTAGTTCCATGAACCACCAAGAAATCACCACAACCCTATTCCAACTAGAGCACATCATCTAAAAACCCTAAGTACAAACCGACGGCCAAACGTCGAGTTGCCCCGATCAGTGACTTGACATAAATAAGTTGAAAACAGAGCGACACTATAATTATGCAAGTAGTTCGACATTCTGCTAAACATGCACCAATAATTGATCACCATAATAAAGGGAATAGGTTAGACACCGAACAAGCCTAGTTAATTTGATACGAAGACGTACATAATTAATTTGGTACCTATCCACACGCGATTAATTTGATACTAACAACGATGATTAATTTTGACGCTAACGCAAGCAATTAACTTCATAATGAAACGGGCTAGTCTTGGTTCTCATCCATGAAAGGGAACCACAAGCTATAGCTTAATTGGAAACGGACAATATTTATTTTAGCAAGTGAGCATGACCGAATTTATTGAATAAATAAGCAAGTTCAAGCAACCCTAACCTTCAACTTTTGATCACGCCCTAACGGTGATTATTGCACAAGTTCTAACAACACAAGGAGGAACGGTAAGCTAATGATTCAATTCGGACGCAATCTAACAAGCATGAGATTTTGAACGTAACTGGGACGCAACCCTTAACGGCATCCGGGCATGACGCAAAGTCCCCAAATACAACATTCAATCTAATATCTTGTTTGGCACAAAAAAAAAAACATCGGATCTAACACCCCTAACCATGCAACCGCAACCTAGAGTATGGAGGATTAGCCCCCAAAAATTTCGGGTGAGTAAGGGGAAGAAAAAAAAAGTTAGGAGAGTAAATCTGAAATCAAAATCAAGGAAATTATATTGCAATAGCTTTGACAAGGGCAAAGGATGCACTCGCCTTGGTTTGCCTTTGAAGAACAACACAAAAAAAAACGAGCAAGCTCCCTCTTCTCAACCGCCGGCCACAAGCAAAAGGGGAAAAATCCTGGACAACAAAGAGGGAAGGAAATCCACCCATCAAAGATTGGAAAAATCTGCACATGCACAGCCCGATCGGAAAAAAAACGGGGAGGAACTCTCAAAATAGCTACCTTGGAACAGAGATCTTGCCTAGAGGAGCACGAATCCGGCCTCAAACGAAGATTTCCGGGCTGATTTGGGCCGGCGAACGGGCGATCGGGGGCTGCGGGGACTTCCGCTGGTTTCCTTCTACCGCTCGGGTTCCAGGCAGCCGACGGGTTGGGGGTAAGGGAATTTCTAACCTAATCGGATTGCATATGTATATATTTATACCTATTATTTACATACACATGATTATATATTTGCACACCAACACTCATACATATATATTTATACCAACACATAAATACACATATATATACATATATTTATACATACACATAAATACATATATATATATATATATTTATACATACACATAAATACACATATATATATATATTTATACATACACTTAAATACACATATATATATATATTTATACATACACACTAACACATGATCGCAGGCACGCACACGCAATTTATTAAAACCTTACATGTCTACAACACGCGCTAAGCCCTAAATGCGCAAACATGAAAAAAGAGCTCGCACAAATGACGACTCGCTAACTAGCGACCGTCGAAAAGGCGCGAAAACTAACGCTCTCGGATTCCGAACAAATCCGCACCGTAGCTAAACACTCGGGCTACGAAAACATCGGCGAAGTCGGACACAACCTCCGACGACCACACACTTGGGCAAACCTCGCCTGAAGCCAAAGCACAGGGATTCCCTAAGAGGCTCAGTCGGGCCTCTAAAAACAGACGCCGGCTAGCTGGGGAAACCACACAACAGGCTATAAACTCTAAGAACACCTAACGAGGTACTCTAACAACGGCACGAGCCGGGAATGCGCCAACGTAACGCCAAACGAGGACTTAATTAATTGCCGAAAATTCGGGGGCGTTACAGTCACTCCCCCTAAAAGAAAGTTTCGTCCCGAAACTTTACGTACACTACTACTACTAAAGAGGAAAGTAACAATATAAAAGTTACTCGAAATCAAACATACCCAACAATCAGGAGAACAGGCGAGGGTAAGCCTCCCTCATCGCCGACTCTAGCTCCCAAGTCGCGCTTTCCAAATCTTGATTCTTCCAAAGAACCTTCACCATCGGGATTGACTTTGATCGCAGCACCCGGTCCTGAGTATCCAAGATGCGGACCGGCACCTCAACATACGAGAGGTTGGGCTCCAACTGGGGCACTGCATCCAAGACTTGCCCACTGCTCCGCACACACTTCCGCAACTGGCTCACGTGAAAGACATTATGCACGCCTGGGAAGTTGGCGGGTAGATCCAACCTATATGCTGCCACACCAATACGCTCCAAAATTCTGAATGGGCCCACATACCTCGGATCCAGCTTACGGTTCTTGCCGAACCTCTTCACTCCAACCATCGGAGACACCTTCAAGAAAACCAAATCCTCTACCGAAAATTCCAAATCAGACCTACGCCGGTTGGCGTTTTTCTCATATCTCTCCTGAGCTAACCGAAGCTTTTCCCGAATGAGCTTCACAGCAACCTCCATTTCCTCTAGAGCATCAGGACCCAACAACGGCCTCTCACCGGCCTCAGTCCAAAACAACGGAGTTCTGCAGCGCCTCCCATACAATGCCTCGAAGGGAGCCATTTGCAAGCTCTCTTGGTAACTGTTGTTGTAGGCAAACTCCATGAGCCGCAAACGCTCATCCCATGCTCCACCGTGATCTAGAATGTAGCACCTGATCATATCCTCCACAATGCGGTTCACCCTCTCGGTCTGCCCATTTGTCTGAGGGTGGTAAGCGGTAGAATATCTCAAGTCTGTGCCCAAACCCTCCTGCAAACTCTTCCAGAATCGGGAAGTAAATCTGGAGTCTCGGTCTGAAATGATGCTCACGGGAACTCCATGCAACCGGATGACCTCACTCAAATACAGCTCTGCTATCTTCTTCATCAGGTAGTCGATCTTATAAGGTACGAAGTGCGCACACTTCGTCAATCGGTCCACGATCACCCAAACTGAGTCAAATCCTCTTGGAGATCTTGGTAAGCCCGTAATGAAATCCATGGAGATACTCTCCCACTTCCAAGTCGGGATTTCCAAAGGAGTCAGCTTTCCACCAGGCCTCCCATGATCGGCCTTCACCCGCTTGCAAGTGTAACATTCAGATACATACCGAGCTATATCCCTTTTCATACCTTTTCACCAGGCGATCTGCTTCAAATCATGATACATCTTCGTGGATCCTGGGTGGTAAGCAACACTGGATCCATGAGCCTCTTTGCATACCATGCTCCTGATGTCCCCAACCGCGGGGATGCAAAACCTGCCGCGGTACTTCAAGGTACCCGAATCGTCGATGGAGAAATCCGGCAACTCCCCTCTCTCGGCCCTGAGGTACAGGTGTAACAAATTTGGATCGTCCTTCTGGTGCAACCTGGTGAGCGAAATCCAAGATGGCTCTGCCACTGCCAAACTGCTTTGCAAATCACAGCCTCCCACAGAGATGTCCATCAACAAGAACTCTTCCACTAAACGGTCCGCCGTGAGGTTGAAGATCTTCCCTGTCTTGCGGCTCAGGGCGTCGGCCACCACATTGGCCTTGCCTGGATGGTACTGGATCTCCACGTCATAATCGGCCACGAACTCTAGCCACCGTCGCTGGCGCAGATTCAGCTCCTTCTGAGTAAACACATACTTCAGACTCTTATGATCTGTGAAAATCTTGCACTGGGCCCCATAGAGTAGATGCCTCCACAGCTTCAACGCAAAAATCACCGCCGCAAACTCGAGGTCATGCGTAGGATAATTCCGCTCGTGAGTCTTCAACTGCCGCGACCCATACGCGATCACCTTCCCCTCTTGCATCAACACGCCTCCGAGCCCAACATGCGAGGCATCCACATAAACATCATAGTCCTTGCCCTCCGTAGGCAATGTCAAAACAGGAGCAGTGCACAATCTCCTCTTTAGCTCCAGAAAGGCCTCCTCGCACTGCTCACTCCAGATGAACGATGCATGCTTCTGCGTCAACTTAGTCAAGGGCGCTGCCAAGGTAGAAAAGCCCTCAACAAACCTTCTATAATAGCCGGCCAACCCCAAGAAGCTCCTAATCTCTTTGGGTGTGCTCGGCCTACGCCAATCCATCACTGCAGAAATCTTCACCGGGTCCACTGAAATGCCATCCTTGTTCACCACATGACCCAGGAAGGACACCTGCGGCAACCAGAACTCACATTTGCTCAACTTGGCGTACAACTGATGATCTCTCAAGACAGATAACACCAACCGCAAGTGCTGATCATGCGCCGCAGCATTCCGTGAGTAAATCAGAACGTCGTCTATGAATACGACCACAAACTTGTCCAGAAAATCTTTGAACACCCGGTTCATCATGTCCATGAATGCTGATGGCGCGTTGGTCAACCCAAAAGACATAACTAGGAATTCGAAATGTCCATGCCTCGATCGAAACGCCGTCCGTGGAATGTCCGACTCCCGGATTCTGAGCTGATGATATCCTGATCGAAGGTCAATCTTGGAGAACACAGAACTGCCACGTAACTGATCGAATAAGTCGTCGATTCTGGGCAGGGGGTACCTGTTCTTGATGGTGACTTTGTTCAACTCCCTATAGTCGATGCAAAGGCGCATCGAACCATCTTTCTTCTTCACAAAAAGAACGGGTGCACCCCAGGGCGACGAGCTCTGCCTTATGAAACCCTTCTCCAATAACTCATCCAACTGGGTACGCAGCTCCTCCAGCTCTCGCGGGGCCATCCGGTACGGCGCCTTAGCAATAGGACGCGTACCCGGCTCCAAGCCAATCACGAACTCGACATCTCTGGCAGGGGGAAGACCGGGAAGGTCGCTAGGGAACACATCAGAAAACTCACGGACAACAGGGATCTCATCCAACAACGGCACACTGCTAACAGTCCCCAGCACCGAGACTAAGCAAGCAAAACAATCGGAACTGAATAACCTCTGAGCACATACCGCAGAAATCGCCGGAGAGGCCTGACACGGATCGCCATAAATACTCCCAGGCTGACCGTTGTCCTTCTTGAAATCCAAACGCTTACCCCTGCACTGGATCACTGCATCGTATCTGGACAACCAATCCATACCCAGGATGACGTCGAAATCTTCCAAGTCTACAACCTTCAGATCCGCCTTGGCTGGGAAATCCCCCAACATAATAGGACAATCCAGAATGCCCTGATCTGATATCACGGAATCACCCGAGGGGAATTTGACGCAAAAAGCATCACCGACACGATCTAGAACCAGCTGGCACCGCTCTACAAAGGTCCTAGCCACAAAGGAGTGGGTAGCACCTGAGTCAAAGAGAACGCGCGCCCAGCGGTTCTTTACCTTAAAACTCTCTATATAAATATCAACGGGGAATTGCACAGTCAATACAGAAAACAAAAGCCAAACTAAACTGCAATGAAAGTAAAAGACTAGCAAGAAGGTTTACCTGAAATGACTTGCGTCGAAGTTTGAGCCTCCGCTGAAGATATCACGTTCAGCTTCCCTTTGCCTCTATCCATAGACTGAGGCGGTGGCAACGCCTGAAGAGGAACTGGTCGGTGCACAGACTGGAGCTGCGGGCATCGGGCCTTGGTATGACCTTTCTGTCCGCACTGATAGCAGACCTTGTCCTTCAACCAGCAACGGGCAACATCATGCCCCTCTTTCTTGCACAAAGTACACACCGCATTCTGCCTGGGAGCATCCTGTATAGCATGCACATGCACCTTCTGCGCCGCAACCCTCTTGAAACATCTCTCAGCAGGATGGCCCGGCCGGCCGCAAAAACCACAAACCTCCTTGCTCCTCTTCCCCGAAGGAGCACCGGGCACTTGGGGACCCTTCGCTTCAGCAGCTTTCCTCTTCTCATTCCTCGCCTGCTGTCCTCTATGCTTCGCGTTTTTGATGGCCTCTACCTTCAAAGCGGCCTCCACTGCCCCAGCATAACTCACTGCTCCATGAGCCACCGCTAGCTGCTGCACATCGCTCCGCAGGCCACCGAGGAAACGCTTTGCTCTATCCTCCTCTGAGCTCACCAAACTAGGGGCAAAGCGACTGAGTTTGCTGAACTCAATCTCATACTCGCTGACTGAGAGTTGTCGCTGCTTCAGATGCAAGAAGTCATTCATCAGCCTGTCTCGCTCCACTGACGGTAGAAATTTCCACATCAAGATCTCCTTGAAGGACGCCCAAGTGCTTCCTCCTACCATTCCCTCCTTCTCCCTCATCCACCAGCTCTTCGCTAACCCCTTCAGCTGATAGGCGGCCAGCATCACCTTCTGATCATCAGACACTCCTGAGTAGTGAAACATCTCTTCTATGGTAATCAACCAGTCATCCAATATCATGAAGTCCGCCTTACCATCGTAGGTAGGGGGTCGCAGTCGCTGGAACTGAGTGATGAAAGCCATCTCCGGGGGCACCACCACTGGAGGCACCAAAGGAGCTGGGGGTGCAGGAGGGGCGGGAACAGCTAAACCCGCAGCAGGGTCCTGCGCTCTCGGGGCTAGTCCTGCCACCACAGACAACAGGGACTGGATCTGAGACTGAACGTCCACCATCTGCCTCGATAGAGCCTCATTGCTCTGCCTCAGACTTTCCATAACTGTACCGCTTTGAGTACCAGAAGACCCGCCCTCAGATTGGGGAGTCGATCTCGCCACTCTACGCTTAGGCGCCATCCTAAAAAGATCAACAAACAAACATCAGAACCTAGTTCAACTATTAGGACAAAACAACAGGTACAGACAAACCTACATAAGTACTTGCTTTCACTGTCAACTTGCTCTGGGGTTTTTTTTTTTATGTATATATATATTTATACAGGGGAAATAATGTCGTGCGTAACCTAAGATGGTTCACCACCATCACACTAACTCTTGTGCCTAAATCGAGAATGCATGAATTTATATTCTTTTTGACTCAAAACCATGTGTGTACATATGTCATCCTGCAAGTCTTTAGTTTGGCACGTTGTGCTTATGCAATGTTATGCTATGCATGATTGTGCTATGCATTCTAAAAAGGCCCTAATGCATGTTATGAGCGGCGTACACATGAAAATGTTATGCATCACATACTACATAACATTTTCATGCAACGAAAAAGAAAACGTGCTAGTCGCATTCATGTGGTGAGGTTATGCATCCCATACTACATAACCCTCACATGTTGCCTCCTATGATGGATCCATATACGAACACATATTATGCATCTCATACCACATAATATGCCCCGTATACTTCATGTTATGCTATGAGTGTAGTGCTCGTGCTTCAGCCAAGACGTGTCGATGACATATCGGTATGTGTATGACATGATATTAAACTTCTAATACTCACAAGGAAAGGTTGCCCGACAAATTTGTCAAGCAACCTCCCTCTGATATCAACTGTCACAACCCGCATTTTCTCCGAAATTTTAGAAGTATCAGAGTAGAAGAAAACGCGCGTTGTGATGCCACGTCGGACAGGGGATAACTGTCGACGCTCAGGCAACCACTAACTGCTAAGACTAAGAAAGTTCAAAACTTTAATGATGAGAAAACCACTTATATTGTTGAGGCCGTATCCCTCGGCTTCGTGGAGCAACTAGTCCACCCTTCAAAATTATACTTATACGTAGTGGAAAATACTTTATTCATTTTTTTAACATCCGAAGAGAATGCTTATGCGTCCCCAGGGGACGCCTAAGGCTATGCAAAACCCTATATTTAATTTATGTATTATATATAGCAAATACCCTTTTTACGCGGTTTGAAAATAGTGATTAGGCTTTTTAGAAAAGAAAACATGATGCCTATATTTTTGATATAATAGTCATTTTCTTTTATAGGTTTTAAAGTAACTAGCAACCTAACATAAATCATCCCAGAAGCAAGTTGAATAAACTCCAAAAAAGGAAATCTAGCAGTATAAGCAAAGTACAAAGCATCTAAAAGAGAAACCACCAGTGGGCGCCAACAACTGACACGAACCCACTGGTGAGTAGGTATATCTGTACTACAAGTCTAAAGGAACTACCTCCCAGGAGTGAGGAAAAGAAAACTCAGCAACAGCTATAGCACTAGCAACTCCAGAAGAACCCTAACCGCACGGTCGGCTATAATCCTGAACCTGAGGCATTCAAAGAAGAGAACACCTCAGCAAAGCAATATGCATATATCAATAGGAAAAAAATGAAGCAATAGAGCAAGGAAAAAGTGAAACATGTAAGAGCTAAAGTAAACAAACGAAGGAATAATACTCGTCAAGGGTGAGTAAAAAGGGGTGCACCAAGTGCACGGGTGTAGACAAGGCTCACCAATCTCTGCAGGAAGGATTAGCAAAATAAATAAATAAATAAATCCTAGTATAAAGCTAGATCAGGAAGAGTCACCTAGTACTGGAGATGGATAAGAATCAGAAATAAGGGCCTAGACTGGTGGCAACGGTCCAACCACGTCTAACAGGCCTGAACATCTCAAGGTGCTGTGGTGGTGGCATCGGTCCAACTCAACCAAACAGCTCACATTGTCTTAAAAAGACAAGAAGTAAAACAAGGGTGGCGGCATCGGTCCGACCCACCTCAAAATCACATCCTGCTCCAGCACTAAGTAACTCAAAACAAAACCCTCACTGGTAGTTCCATGAACCACCAAGAAATCACCACAACCCTATTCCAACTAGAGCACATCATCTAAAAACCCTAAGTACAAACCGACGGCCAAACGTCGAGTTGCCCCGATCAGTGACTTGACATAAATAAGTTGAAAACAGAGCGACACTATAATTATGCAAGTAGTTCGACATTCTGCTAAACATGCACCAATAATTGATCACCATAATAAAGAGAATAGGTTAGACACCGAACAAGCCTAGTTAATTTGATACGAAGACGTACATAATTAATTTGGTACCTATCCACACGCGATTAATTTGATACTAACAACGATGATTAATTTTGACGCTAACGCAAGCAATTAACTTCATAATGAAACGGGCTAGTCTTGGTTCTCATCCATGAAAGGGAACCACAAGCTATAGCTTAATTGGAAACGGACAATATTTATTTTAGCAGGTGAGCACGACCGAATTTATTGAATAAATAAGCAAGTTCAAGCAACCCTAACCTTCAACTTTTGATCACGCCCTAACGGTGATTATTGCACAAGTTCTAACAACACAAGGAGGAACGGTAAGCTAATGATTCAATTCGGACGCAATCTAACAAGCATGAGATTTTGAACGTAACTGGGACGCAACCCTTAACGGCATCCGGGCATGACGCAAAGTCCCCAAATACAACATTCAATCTAATATCTTGTTTGGCACAAAAAAAAACATCGGATCTAACACCCCTAACCATGCAACCGCAACCTAGAGTATGGAGGATTAGCCCCCAAAAATTTCGGGTGAGTAAGGGGAAGAAAAAAAAAAGTTAGGAGAGTAAATCTGAAATCAAAATCAAGGAAATTATATTGCAATAGCTTTGACAAGGGCAAGGGATGCACTCGCCTTGATTTGCCTTTGAAGAACAACACAAAAAAAACGAGCAAGCTCCCTCTTCTCAACCGCCGGCCACAAGCAAAAGGGAAAAATCCTGGACAACAAAGAGGGAAGGAAATCCACCCATCAAAGATTGGAAAAATCTGCACATGCACAGCCCGATCGGAAAAAAAAAACGGGGAGGAACTCTCAAAATAACTACCTTGGAACAGAGATCTTGCCTAGAGGAGCACGAATCCGGCCTCAAACGAAGATTTCCGGGCTGATTTGGGCCGGCGAACGGGGCGATCGGGGGCTGCGGGGACTTCCGCTGGTTTCCTTCTTCCGCTCGGGTTCCAGGCAGCCGACGGGTTGGGGGTAAGGGAATTTCTAACCTAATCGGATTGCATATGTATATATTTATACCTATTATTTACATACACATGATTATATATTTGCACACCAACACTCATACATATATATTTATACCAACACATAAATACACATATATATACATATATTTATACATACACATAAATACACATATATATATATATATTTATACATACACATAAATACACATATATATATATATTTATACATACACTTAAATACACATATATATATATATTTATACATACACACTAACACATGATCGCAGACACGCACACGCAATTTATTAAAACCTTGCATGTCTACAACACGCGCTAAGCCCTAAATGCGCAAACATGAAAAAAGAGCTCGCACAAATGATGACTCGCTAACTAGCGACCGTCGAAAAGGCGCGAAAACTAACGCTCTCGGATTCCGAACAAATCCGCACCGTAGCTAAACACTCGGGCTACGAAAACATCGGCGAAGTCGGACACAACCTCCGACGACCACACACTTGGGCAAACCTCGCCTGAAGCCAAAGCACAGGGATTCCCTAAGAGGCTCAGCCGGGCCTCCAAAAACAGACGCCGGCTAGCTGGGGAAACCACACAACAGGCTATAAACTCTAAGAACACCTAACGAGGTACTCTAACAACGGCACGAGCCGGGAATGCGCCAACGTAACGCCAAACGAGGACTTAATTAATTGCCGAAAATTCGGGGGCGTTACAGGAACTGCGGAGAGGATGGTAGGAGAAACATCTAAGATATAAAGCTCATTTGACAGCCTTCCTTTACCAATGATATTTCGTGTTCGACGATCCTGCACAACAAAAGACGAAGAAGAGAAGATAAGGCAACAATCAAGATCCTGAGCAAGCCTACTAACAGAGAGTAGATTGAAGGGAGATCCCGGAACATGAAGGACCGAGAATAAGGAGAGAGTATGAGTGAGTCGCAGGTCAGCAGCTCCAGACACTGGAGTTGTGTCGTCATTTGCCACAGTGATGTACTTGGGATAATCATAGTGCATGTATTGAGGTGGCTTCTGGGAGGTAATGTGGTGAGAAGCACCGCAGTCCACGATCCAGTGAGAGCTATGAGAGAGACAGGATATACCTTCGATGGAGAAAGAAGCAACCGAGCCAGATGAGTGATTAACAACGCCTTGGAGTTGCTGAAGCTATAGGCGAAGGTCATTGATATCTTGCTAGGTAGACGAGCGTGACTCGGTTGAAGTAGAGCCTGGGTGATGAGGTGCAGTAGCAGTTGTAGCAGTAAGATGAGGAGGCAGTCCATGCTTGCGGTAGCAGGTGGCTTCAAGATGACCATCACGACCACAGTGAGTACACTTGAGAGTAGTTCGCCCCGCACGTCCTCGACCTCGGGACGTGAAGCGACCTCCCCGATTAGAAGAGTCACGAGCTGGAGGAACAGGAGTAGGTAAGAGGGGTTGCTGGAGCAGAGTCGGAGAGAAGCTGGGAGGCACCTCGGATGGTGGTGTAACCTTGAGCAGCATAGAGAAAACATCAGATAAAGAGGGCGTAGTGGAAGAGAAAAGAATCTGAGCCTAGACGTTGTGAAGATGACTGGGAACACGGGTCATCATCATAGCGATCGCAACAGCTTCCTTTTGTGCCCGTTGAGTTGCAAGATCAATGGAGGGAGCTGATGTTATATCCAGGCTTCCATCAGAGTTTTAGCCTTCGCAACAAAGGAGGTTAAGTCGCCCGTGGCTCCAGGGTCCAGTGATTGAAGTGTAGAGATAATGTCAAACATGTGTTGTAAGCTGTCCTTACCAGAGTAGAGAGAGTGCAGCTCATCCCGCATTTCCTTGCCCGTTTCATAATACATGATCATTCGGTATGGCTCGACGTCCATAGAATTAAACATCCAGAATTGGACCCGTCCGTCATCACAGAGCCAATCATCGGTAGGGTTAGTAGGTTTAGCCTGAGTGAGATGATGGAGAAGACCCTTTGTCTGCAGAACACGACGGACTGAATGCACCCATTCAACAAAGTTGGCCTTCCTGCTGAGAGAGATGATGGTTATGCGAAGCTCATCACGAGCATCAGAAGGCGGGGCAGCAGCACGTGCGGGAAGGGAGGGAGTTGTCGTAGAAGACATGGCGGCTAGAGAGAAGGTGGTCTAAGAACCCGCGGCAACTAAAGAAGACGTTGGCAGCGACTAGAAGGGCCGCAGCTAGAAGAAGTCGGCAGCGGATAGAAGACGGCGACCTGGCGGTTAGAAGCAGGTAAACCGCAGACAAGAGTGGTCAGAGAGAAAACGGCGACCTGGCGGTTAGAAGCTAGAAGATGATGACCTGGCGGGTAGAAGCAGGCAAACCGCAGACAAGTGGCCAGAGAGAAGACTGCAGCGGTGAAAGGAAGGGCAGACCGCGGTGAGAAAAACAGGTCGACCGCAACGGTAAGGAAGAGCAGGTCGCAGCGGCATAGAAGAGCAGATAAAAACGGCTAAGGAAGGCCGCAGTGGTCTAGCTGATAGCAGACAGGTTGCGACTAACAATCGCTAGCTGAGGGCAACCGCGCGATTAGAAAGGAGAACCTGTGGTGGTTAGAAGGCAGTGGTTAGAGGGCAGAGAGCGGCTAGCGGACAAGACAAGCAACTAGCCAACAAGGCCGCTGCGAGTAGAGAAGGTTGCAGTTAGAAGACTGTGCGACAAGAAAATTCCGCGGGAGAGCAATCCGCGGTTAGAGGAGAAGAGGCCATAGCGGCTAGATGAATCCGCAACGGCTAGAGGCAGTACCAGCGAGAAAGAGGAGGGGGGTCCCACTAGGCAGAAAGGAGAAGTTATAAAAGCCAACGGGGAGAAAGAGAAGAAGTGATGTGGAGCCACGGAAGAAGAGAAGGGGGTAGGAGAAGAGAAACCGCGGGTTGCAGATAAAGGAGAGACCGGCAGTTAGAAGGAGCTTAATCGCGGATAGCAGAGAAGATCGGGTCGGACAGAGGCAGGAGTCCGCACGGAAGAAACAGGGAAAGCGGTTAGAAAAGTTCTATCCTCTCAAATGGATCAGAGCTTTGATACCATGTAGATAAATATGCAAGAGAGAGAAAATCACTCCGAATTTTATTATATGTCAGAATACAGGAGTACATATACTTATATAGAGAGAAAGAGAGGGGGAGCCTTCTACATCTACAATGTAGGACTAAATAGAATATACATAAGCTTCTATATGGGCTCCTCCTAATGGACTTTTTCATTACATCTTAACAGATGGCAACTCCATGCAATATCCACTGATTGTCTGCATACAATATCCAACTCCCCTTCCAACAATTCCGTCCACCCACAACCTTAAACCCCTTCTATAGGCCCTCATTGCTACTCGTCGCCCCTTGTACCGCAAACCTCCTGCAACACCCCCACTCAGACCGTAGCCACCCCAAGCTCCACTAGGCATTACTGAAGCCCCTCTAGCAGCTGCTGGCTTCTAACTCCACCTTAAGCATATATAGGACTGTGAGACCTTTGTTTACTGCATGGATGGCATCAAAAAGTGTAACAAGAGGTCTAGAAGATGATTCGCTAATTCAATTTTTTTGCAATGAAGTACTCAGCTTTTGCTCTAGAGGGTACTGTAAACTATAATGATATGACACAGATTTGGCCTCCAGTGTTATACTTCGATAATTCCATTAGCTTCAGCTTATAAGAGGATAGCATAAAATGGGCTTTGCAATCTTTCAGAAAGTGCGGTGACAATCTTGATGTAGAACTGAGTTGCGGACCCGCAGCGGAAGATGAGATTTAGACCTGTTCGGGGCCGATTGGCTACCTATCATATATGACGTTCCCGGATCGATGATCCGACTCAGTGGATGCGTCCAGAAATTTTTTTACATGTTTTTTCATTGTTGAGGGAAAAGGAGAAATAAAATTATTATTCAAAACAAGAGGCTCCCATATATATATATATATGGGTTTACATGACAATAGACACGCTAGTACCGTAACTACATAAAGCCCAATATTCCAACACATTCCAACACTCCTCCTCAAGTTGGGTGTGTAATGTCTATCATGCCCAACTTGCCTAGTATCATGTCAAGCGAGTTCAGACTCAGTCCTTTGGTAAGCACATCTACAAGTTGCTGGTTTGATGGCACAAACGGGTTACTCACAATCCCCCTAACAATATTTCCCTTGATGAAGTGTCTGTCGATCTCCACGTGTTTGGTGCGATCATGTTGCACCGGATTGTGGGCAATGCTGATGGCAGGTTTATTATCACAACAGATTCTGATTGGACCATCACACTCCACGCCAAGATCCTTCATGATCGGCTTGATCCACAACCTTTCACATATCCCCAGTGTTATAGCATGAAATTTTGCATTTGTGTTGTATCTGGCAACATGTTGTTTCTTGCTTCTCCAAGTCGTCAAATTATCATCAACAAGAGAACAGTGCCCTAATGTTGACCTCCGGTCATCAACTGATCCTGCCCAGTCCGCATCCATATAGACCTCTACGGTCAATACCTCATTGGGTGAAAACAAAATTCGCTTGCCATGAATTGATTTGAGATACCTCAGAACTCTGTACGCAGCATCCAGGTGATGTGATCTAGGTGAATGCATAAACTGACTAAGGGCCCCCACGACATAGGATATGTCCGGACGAGTGTGACAGAGATAGATAAGCTTCCCCACCAGTCGTTGGAAGTCAGGTATGTCATCAACAACTTCTCTTTCATGTCTTCCAAGTTTGTGATTGAGCTCAATTGGGGTATCTGCAGGTCAGCACCCAAGCATTCCAATTGTCTCAAACAAGTCCAGAACATACTTCCTTTGAGATATAAAGATCTCATACTTGGATCTAGCCACCTCAATGCCCAGAAAATACTTGAGGGGACCAAGATCCTTCAATTCAAATTTCTTAGACAATCTGGACTTTAGAAGTTCAACCTCTTCTGTATAATCGTCGGTTATTACTATATCATCCACATAAACAATGAGAGCAACCACCTTACCCTCATTATGTTTCACAAACAAGGTGTGATTAGCATTCCTCTGTTTGTACCCAAAAGAGATCATAGCCCGGTGAAATCTCCTGAACCACACACGTGAAGATTGCTTCAAGCCATACAGAGCTTTTTTCGACCTGCAAACTTTCTTTACTGACCCTTCTTGACTAACACCGGGAGGTAGTGACATGTAAACTTCCTCCTCAAGGTCACCGTGGAGAAATGCGTTCTTCACATCCAACTGAAGGAGACTTCACCCTTTACACACAACACATGAAAGCAAGATCCTGATGGAGTTCATTTTTGCAACTGGAGCAAATATCTCCTGATAGTCGATGCCCGTTGTCTGCGTATATCCTCTCGCCACCAACCTGGTTTTGTATCGTTCCAAAAGGCCTTGAGAGTTATGCTTCACAGAGAAAACTCACTTGCACTCACAACTGTTTTCCCCTTAGGGAGTTGGACCAACTCCAAAGTATTATTCTTGTCAAGGGCTTCCATCTCCTCCAACATGGTTGTCTTCTACTCACTATGCTCAAGAGCTTCCTGTTAAGACTGAGGAATAGAAATGGAGGTCAAGGAGGTGACAAAAGCTCTATATGTAGGAGACAGGGAGTCATAAGTCACAGGGGAATTAGACCCGCTGATGCTTTCTGACGACCCTTTTGGCCCTCGACTTTGAGGACAAGGTAGTTTTTCGAGCAGGGCGTGTTGATACGACGCGGCCGCTGCGCACTGTTATGAGTCTATGTAGCTCATGGGCATTATCGTACTTTTTTCCCACTCGCCTATATATAAGAGTGGTAGTTTCTTAGAGGAGTATCTCCTGAGTCTTGAGTGTGTGGCTCTCTCTTGGAGAGTGGAGTGACAAGGAGAACCCAGCCTTTGGATGCTTGGCGAGACTTGTTCTCGATTGTATCTTTGCGGTTTAATGCAATGTTATTTCGTTTCCTTGATCTAGATACGACTATAAGGTATCATCTTATCCCACATGATATTTGGCTAGATCAACCACTCCTAAAATGTAAGAAGATTTCTCACCTTTAAATTCCACGTCCCAATTCTAGGGAAATTATTTAATTTCATTGTTTTTTATTTATTTTGTTTTTTTGTGTTTGTTTTTGCTTAAAATTTGCCAAAATAATTGACTATTTTATATTATACGGTCAAGCTTTGTCCCAAAATCATTTTATAATGTTTAAGAAAGTTTTATCTTTCTTTCAAAGAAAAAAGTATGCTTGTGATCTACTTACCTCACTTTTGTATGAAACTAAATGCTCATCGTTTATTAAAATAAGTGTTCTTTGTTGCAAGGTTATAGGCAATAATAAAATCGAGTATAATTTCACTCATTCTGTTTTAATAGCATACATCATACTAACTACAAATTCTCTGATACACAACTCACAGGAACCAATATGTGCACTAAAATTAGTATCAATATGTTATTCTACTCGGATGTTGCCGGAGAAGTGGCCGAATGTGGAGATACTACGGAGTCCTGACCGTGGCTGCCTAATCGGGGCGTGCTCAAGAGAGAACTTCCAAGATCTCTTTTAGGGTTTGGGAAAATAGATTTTTTTTTTTATACGAATAGAAGACCCACTGGGTCCTTTAAATAGGACAGACTTGGAGAGAGCTACAAAGGAAATAAAAAATGCTAAAAATATATGACAGACTTGGACATAAATGAAGAAATAGGAATCCATCATGAAAGCAAAAAATAATATAATAAAGCCCATAATATCGACCTGTAACATCTCTCCCGCTTTGCAAAACAAGCTTGTCCTCAAACTCGAGGTAGATCAATGGTGTCCCGCATTATCTGACACCCTCATCCTCAGAGTCCTCGACGTGCAGATAGAAAAGTCATTTGCACCTGTGTCCATCATCTCGTCCCGAGATAGTTTACGGACATGTGGGGCTGGATGGCCCTGGAACGACCGTGTTGAATGCCCGTGTCGGTGGGCACATAGACCACATGTGCTAGTTGGAGGCGACAGTCACATAGCCTCGTCAAACTCATAGTTGTCACTAAGTCTAGAGAAGCCTCAAATTCGACATCAAGTCGCAGGCATTCGCGAAGTTCGACGGTAAATATGGCGATTTGCATCTCTGGGGAAAGTGTGACGTGTGACAGGAGAAGTTGGAAATGGTCCAGATAATCGTCCACGGGGCCCGTTTGGCGGAGTGTCGTGAGGGCACCGAGGGGGCTGTTGCGGATTGGAGGGCAGAAACTCAGGCTGCAAAATCGCCTGAAGTCGTCCCACGTGACCCAACTGATCAGTGAGGAGACGACTAGCCCAGAGCAAGGCCGAGTTGAGAAGGTGAAAGGAGGCCAGAGGAAGTCGTTCAGCTGCCGGAGTTTGTTGATAACCAAAGAAGTGTTCGCACCTGCTGAGCTAGTCCAAGGGATCAGTTTTCCCATCGCAGGAATGGAATTTCAACAAGGTATAGCGTGGAGGAATAGCAACTTCAGGGCATAAGACGGTATGCGGTAGCGGCTCATGGAGGATGAGCGGCGGTAGGGAACTTGCTGCAGGCATAATCCATGGGTGGCATGGTAACAACAGGAAGGGAGGCGACCAATTCATTAAGCCTGGCAGTGATAGTGGTCATGTTGTCCCGATGCCGAGTTTCAGGGTCCCGAAAGCGTGCTTCCATGGCGGTCATGACAGTCTACAGCACGTCCTGGAGAACAGCTGTAAAATCGTGCGAGTCTCTCATCTATTGACTTGCTTGCCGAGAGAAGGAGTGGGTAGCTGGACGTCTGGGTTTGTCGGAGGCGGCTGAATTTGTGTCACCACTCACCGCGAGTACCACACCGTCCCCCAATAATGGAAGAAAATACTCCACGCAAAAAAATGTCCTAAATTTAGTCCAATAGGTTGCTGATTTTGAAACTTTCCGATTATGCTAGGAATAATTGATTTCCTAATTTGGGTCACCATTGGAACTAATTCCTCCGCACAAAAAAAGGAATTTAATTCACGCGCAGAGAAGGAATTAAATTCACGCGCAGAAAAGGAATAAAGTCCCGCGCGCAGGACCTGACAGCGCGGGATTGATGGAGCGGCGCTACTTGGCGAGAAGAATTCGACGTGGTAGGGCTTTAGCAACGGCATCGACGGAGCGTCGTTTCGATGGTGATCGACTATGGAGAGCAGGGCTCAGAAGGAGTTAGGGATGATGTTGACGCACGTGACATCCAATGAAGGAGCAACTGCAGATGTCGCGATGCGTGCGACGATCCTGTCAAAGAGGAAGCTCGGGAGAGTGCTTGCGCGGGTCGATCGGGGAAGACCCACAGAGGCGTGCAGCCCTTTGTTGTCGAGTGACGATTGGGGAAGAGTGGAAGACCCACGGAGGCGGACAATCCTTTGTCGTCGAGCAACGATCAAAGTCGGCGATGGAGCGTGCATTGGCATGCGGAAACTGGTACACGGGCTGGGATTCTAGAGTTGGACGTAGCAGGTTAAGTAGATGAAGCAACGCTGGCTTGCAAAAACAGTGGGGGTGGCGGTGTGGAGCAGTGGAAGAGTCGAGTCGAGAAAGGATGGCTCTGATACCAAGTTGTTATGGGTCTACACAAATATTGTCGGAGAAGTGGTTGAAGGTGGAGATGACAGAGACGGAGATACTAAGGAGTTTTGATTGCGGCTGCCTAAGCGGGGCGTGCACGAGAGAGAGAGATTCCAAGATCTCATTTAGAGTTTGGAAAAATGGATTTCTTCTTTTATATCAATAGAAGGCCCACTTGGTCCTTTAAATAGGACTTACAACAGACACAAAAAGGAAAGAGCTACATAGAAAATAAAATATGCTAAAGGAAATATGATAGACTTGGACATAAGCAACAAAATAGGAGTGCGACATGAAAGCAATAAATAATATAATAAAGCTCATAATATCAACCCATAACACAATAATTATCATTTCTTCCTCAAGCATATGTTCGAGATTTTAAATATCAAACTTGGGCAATATTGTCAGATTGAGTTTTAAAATGTCGGGATGTTGGAGACATGTCTATACATGTGTATAGATAGTATTTAAATGTTTTAAAAATAAAATATTAGCATAACAAATAGATAAACAAAAAGTTATTTATTTCCAAAAATAAAATCGAATAGTATTCAAACTAAAGTATTTGTAACAAAATAGTACTAACAAGTATCAAAAATGGTACAAATAAAAACTGTGAAGTATATTTAAAAAGATAAATTTAATAAAGATAACACTGCATTTTATGGCAAGTAAAGAAGATTTATGTTAAAAGTTCTTGATTGATAATAGGCATTTTTGTGATTAATAAAATTGTATTAAAACATCAAAATCATTAAATAATAATATGTAGAATATTTAAATATTTTGTTTAATATAAAATGATACAATTATAGTGTGAAATAAATATACACAAACTTGATTATAAGACTAACACGTGAAAGAAAATGAAACATAAGTTTCATCGAGATATATATATATAATGCAATTCATAGAGATGATTTAAACATGTATATTACTAACACAATCTAAAAGACAATTAAGACAGATATTCTCATAATTCATGCCAGTCGATAAATAAATAAACAATTAATATGTTAGCCTATATTTTACTAAAGGATATAGCTGATTTTTCAAGAAAAAATATTGTTTTGCGGCTTTTGCCCTACAAAGCTACATATTGGCCAACATATCGGACATGTCCGAAGACATTTAAAACATTACACTAAGCCTATGAAGCACCGGTACTTCCTTGAGGGTCATGTACCCGTACCGATACGTATCTGGTATCAATACGTACCCGGCACTCGACTGATACACCTGTTACTCTAGTCTGCAGATACACTTGAACTTGACAGATCGTTCCGCATATTGTGATATGAGTATGCTTTTCTAAAGTAAGCTGTAGAGAAAAGCACAAACACTTGGGAAGAAACTGTGAAACTTTGCATATACTTCTTGTATGTGTAAATACAGGTATGAATACATATATATATATATGGAAAGAAGAGAGAGAAGAGTCCCTTTTTCAAGACGTGGGACTATTACATAAAGAGGAAGAAGACCTATGATGGGCCACTATATGGGTCTTTACATATTCTTTTTCTAACACTCCCCCGCAAGCTAGAGCATACAAGTCGTATGCACCCAGCCTGGACAAGAACTGATAAAATAAAGCACTCGGTAAGACCTTAGTGAGAAGATTGGCAACTTGGTCAGTAGCCGGAAAATGTTTCAATTCCAGCTTCTCTTTTTCCCAAATAAAGTGGCAATCAAATTCAATGTGTTTTGTTCTTTCATGTAAGACAGGATTCTTAGCTATGTGTATCACAGCTTGACTGTCATAAAGTAAGGTGACTGGTGAGAAAAGTTTTACTCTCATATCACCTGGGAGACTCTCAAGTCATGTGAACTCAGATACAACAGACATCATCGAACGGTACTTAGCTTCGGCCGAATATCGAGCAACCACAGAATGTTTCTTACTGCGTCAGGTAACAAGGTGACATCTGAAGTAAGTACAAAATTTGTTGGTGGAACGTTGATCATCCCGGGAACCGGCATAATCAGCATCTGAATACGCAACTAACGTTGGAGTAGACGGACAAGAAGTTTTGTATATCAACCCTTGACCAGGAGCGTTTTTCAGGTATCGCAGAATACGTTCGATAGCCTGTAGATGAAACACCCGAGGAGAATGCATAAACCAGCAGACAACCCCAACAGCAAAAGATATGTCTGGTCTTGTGACAATTAGATAAATCAGTTTTCCAACCAGACGTCGATAGTGTTCTGGATTTGGAGGAAGAAGATTTGTATCAGAGGCATGAGCACACAGCTTGTGATTGACATCCATAGGAGTGTTAACTGGCTTACATCTAGAATATCCAGCACCGTAAAGAAGGTCGAGACAGTACTTCCGCTGAGAAAGGAGAAGGTCATCAAGACGTCTTTTGATCTCAAGATCAAGGAAGTATCGAAGATTCCCTAGATCTTTTGTTTGAAAACAGAACTGAGGTGTTGTTTAACCACTTGTATTCCTTGTGAATCATCTCCTGTGATTAGGATGTCATCGACATACACTAAAAGAAAAACCGTTCCTGTTGTTCTATGCCGAGTAAACAGAGAGAAATCTGCAGAGCTCTGAATAAAGCCAACCTTCTGAACAACCCTACTGAACTTATCAAACCATGTCTGAGGATATTGTTTGAGACCATAAATCAACTTCTTAAGATGACAAACTCGGGACTTCCCCGTGGTCTCATACTCTGCAGGTTGTTGCATGTACACAGTTTTTTGGAGATCACCATTGAGAAAAACATTCTAGATATCGAGTTGAGTAGGGGTCATTGGCGATGCACTGCGACAGAGAGGAATACACGAACTGTGTTTAGCTTGGCCAGTGGAGAGAATGTTTCCTCGTAATCGAGACCTTGTTGTTGAGTAAATCCACGCGCCACCAGACGGGCCTTAAGACGATCAATCGTCCCATCAGGAGCATGCTTGATAACAAAAACTCATTTACATCCAACAGTAGTCTGTCCCGGAGGAAGAGAGACCAGATCACATGTCTGCTTAGCCCAGAGGGCCGTCATTTCTTCATCCATGGCCGCCCGCCAGCCAGGATGTTGGAGAGCCTACTGCACAAAGTTAGGGACAGAAATAGAGGATAATGAAGTAGCAAAGGTTTGAAGCACCGGGGTCAGGCGATGTAAAGATACATAATTTGTCAGAGGATGAGCTGTGGAGGGAGAAGCCAGGTCGGCGGGTCGCAGAGTGCCAGAGGTTGAGGCCGGCTGCAGCGGGGCGGCGGAGCGGGGAGGTCGACGAGTATACACATGAAGAAGGGGGGTTTGTGGAAAACCGGAGCAGACGTAACTAGGATGACAAGTCTTACTAATGATGATGATCGTAGAGAGGATGTTGGAGTGGAGAAAAATAGTTGATCTTCTAGAAAGGTAACATCCGCCGAAACAGTCACCTTGCGGATAGTGGGAGAATATCAAACATATTTTTTTGAGTATGAGAATAACCAACGAACATATGTTTGGCTGCTCGAGGATTGAACTTGTAGGTGGAATGACTTAATAAATGAACATAGCAGGTACAACCAAATATTCGACGTGTAAGAGGGAATGGAGGTCTGGAAAGGAGAGGAGGTTGAACGGGTGGCGTTGTTGAGGACGGAGAAAGGTAGACTGTTTATGAGATAGCACGTCATGAAACCGCAAAGTGTGAATAAGACTTGGGAATGTGCATTTGAATTATGAGAAAGCGAGCAACATCAAGAAGATGTCTGTTTTTGCGCTAAGCCACACCGTTTTGTTGGGGAGTGTATGCACATGAACTTTGATGAATAATCTCAAACTCAGATCAGAGATTATCGAACTCATGAGTCATGACTAGTGTATTCTCGAGCATTATCCGCCGAGAGTGTTTTGATTTTGTCGGAGAATTGTGTATGAGTCTCCAGAATAAAAGCCCGAAATACATGAGGAAACTCGGAGCGAACATGAAGTAAGTACAACCATGTCATTCGAGAATAATCATCAATAAAGATGATAAAATAACGATAACCAGATACACTTGTTATTTTGTACGTGCCTCAAACATCAGAATGTACTTATATAAAAGGAGCATAGCACCGGCACAGTGAGGAGGAAAAGAGAAACGATGTTGTTTCCTCAAAATACAATAATCACATGCAAAAGTAGGAAGATGAACATCAGGAAGAGCCTTCTTGAGAACTGGAAGAGGAGCATGTCCAAGACGTCAATGTCAGTCAACAGAGGAGACAGATGAGAGAACAGTAGGAGAGACATCAAGAAGGTAGAGCTCGTTGTGTAGTTGTCCTTTACTAATGATATTTTGCGTACGTCGGTCCTGCATCAGAAACGAAGAAGAGTTGAATGTGATAGAGCAATCAAAATCGGTATTCAGGCAACTAACAGAAAGTAAATTAAACAGAGAGTCCGGGACATGGAGAACCGAGAGAAGAGAAATAGAGGGATTGAGAGGTATATCAGCAGAACCGGAGACAGGAGCGGTGTGCCCATTGGCTACAGTGATAAACTTTGGATGCGGAGAATCCTAGTATTGAGGTGGCTTCAAGGAGGTGATATGATGCGTAGCACCGGAGTCCACTATCCAACACGGACTAGTGGAGAAACAAGTGATGCCTTCATGAGAGACGGAGGCAACGGAGGCAGGAGAGTTGTGGAGCAACCCCTGAAGTTGTTGGAGCTGGAGGCGGACTTCATCAAGATCGGCACGAGTGGCAGACGGGCTGAGGGTAGCAACAGAAGCATTGTGAAGAGGAGGCGGACCATGTTTGCGATAGCAGGTCGCATCAAGGTGTCCATCCTTACCACAGAAAGAGCACTTAGGCCTCAGCCACCAACATCATCTTGTATAGCCCCCACGAGTGGGGGGAGGGAGAGGGAGTAATGGTGCAGAAGACTGTTGGAGAAGAGCCGCAGAAGGAGGGCCAATAGCAACAGGAGGTGGTGAAACTTTTAACAGCATGGAGCACACATCAGAGAATGATGGAATAGTAGCTGATGAGAGGATTTGAGCCCGAACACTATGAAAATGAGGCGGAACACGAGCCATCATCATGGCAATACCAACAGCTTCCTTTTGAGAGTGTTGGGCAACTACATCCATAGTCGGGAGCTGATCCTGAATTCAAGCCTCAACCAGTGACATGGACCAAGCAACAAAGGAGGTTAACTCAGCAGCACTGCCTGAGGCAAGGGACTGAAGATCGGTGATGATGTCGTACAGGTGTTGGAGACTATCCTTTCCAGAGTATAGGGAATGGAGCTCATTTCACATCGCCTTGGCCGTCTCATGATACATGGTCATGGGGTAAGGTTCGCCATCAAGGGAGTTGAGCAGCCAAGTCTGAAAATGACCATCATCACGCAGCTAGTTATTAGTAGGTGCAGAAGGAGTATCCTTAGTTAGATGATGCAGAAGTCCCTTGGACTAAAGTACCCGGGGGACAGAATGAACTCATTCAACAAAATTTTTTTTCCCAATAAGGGAGATGGTGGTGATTCTCAACTCGTCACGCCGTTCAGGAGCAGCGACCAAGCAGGTTGAAGGAGAAGAACTAATAGAAGAATCCATGGCAACACGAACGGGCGGCTAGGTGAAGCGGCTAACCTTCGAGACGGATAAGCGGCTAAGCAGGCACAGCGGACAGACCACCGCGCATAGTGACAGAGGAAGCAGCAGCAAATCTGGCGGACTGGCAATACACAGGTCGGCAAGAGCAATCGCGGCTAGGCAAGACCGTAGCGAGAAGGAGAAAAGATTGCAGCGAGCTAATAACACGTCGGCGTGATTTGAAGCAAGCTAACCGGCAAGACCACAGCGGACCAATTAAGACTGCAGCGAGCTAATAACACGTCAGCGTGATTTGAAGCAGGCTAACCGACAAGGCCACACCATACTGAGCAGGATATCTGGCAGACTGTGACAGAGGCAGCGGCAGCAAATCTGGAGGACAGGCAATATACAATTTGGCAAGAGCAACCGCAGCTAGGCAATGTCGCAGTGAGCAGGAGATAAGATTGCAGCGAGCTAATAACACGTCAGCGCAGTTTGAAGCAGGCTAACCGGCAAGGCCACAACGGACTAATTAAGACTGCAGCGAGCTAATAACACGTCAGTGCGGTTTGAAGCAGGCTAACCAGCAAGGCCACAACGGACTGATTAAGATTGCAGCGAGCTAAAAACAGGTATGAATACGTACCCCGGCACTCGACTGATACACCTGTTACTCTAGTCTGCAGATACACTTGAACTTGACAGATCGTTCCGCATATTGTGATATGAGTATGCTTTTCTAAAGTAAGCTGTAGAGAAAAGCACAAACACTTGGGAAGAAACTGTGAAACTTTGCATATACTTCTTGTATGTGTAAATACAGGTATGAATACATATATATATATATATGGAAAGAAGAGAGAGAAGAGTCCCTTTTTCAAGACGTGGGACTATTACATAAAGAGGAAGAAGACCTATGATGGGCCACTATATGGGTCTTTACATATTCTTTTTCTAACACTCCCCCGCAAGCTAGAGCATACAAGTCGTATGCACCCAGCCTGGACAAGAACTGATAAATAAAGCACTCGGTAAGACCTTAGTGAGAAGATTGGCAACTTGGTCAGTAGCCGGAAAATGTTTCAATTCCAGCTTCTCTTTTTCCCAAATAAAGTGGCAATCAAATTCAATGTGTTTTGTTCTTTCATGTAAGACAGGATTCTTAGCTATGTGTATCACAGCTTGACTGTCATAAAGTAAGGTGACTGGTGAGAAAAGTTTTACTCTCATATCACCTGGGAGACTCTCAAGTCATGTGAACTCAGATACAACAGACATCATCGAACGGTACTTAGCTTCGGCCGAATATCGAGCAACCACAGAATGTTTCTTACTGCGTCAGGTAACAAGGTGACATCTGAAGTAAGTACAAAATTTGTTGGTGGAACGTTGATCATCCCGGGAACCGGCATAATCAGCATCTGAATACGCAACTAACGTTGGAGTAGACGGACAAGAAGTTTTGTATACCAACCCTTGACCAGGAGCGTTTTTCAGGTATCGCAGAATACGTTCGATAGCCTGTAGATGAAACACCCGAGGAGAATGCATAAACCAGCAGACAACCCCAACAGCAAAAGATATGTCTGGTCTTGTGACAATTAGATAAATCAGTTTTCCAACCAGACGTCGATAGTGTTCTGGATTTGGAGGAAGAAGATTTGTATCAGAGGCATGAGCACACAGCTTGTGATTGACATCCATAGGAGTGTTAACTGGCTTACATCTAGAATATCCAGCACCGTAAAGAAGGTCGAGACAGTACTTCCGCTGAGAAAGGAGAAGGTCATCAAGACGTCTTTTGATCTCAAGATCAAGGAAGTATCGAAGATTCCCTAGATCTTTTGTTTGAAAACAGAACTGAGGTGTTGTTTAACCACTTGTATTCCTTGTGAATCATCTCCTGTGATTAGGATGTCATCGACATACACTAAAAGAAAAACCGTTCCTGTTGTTCTATGCCGAGTAAACAGAGAGAAATCTGCAGAGCTCTGAATAAAGCCAACCTTCTGAACAACCCTACTGAACTTATCAAACCATGTCTGAGGATATTGTTTGAGACCATAAATCAACTTCTTAAGATGACAAACTCGGGACTTCCCCGTGGTCTCATACTCTGCAGGTTGTTGCATGTAGACAGTTTTTTGGAGATCACCATTGAGAAAAACATTCTAGATATCGAGTTGAGTAGGGGTCATTGGCGATGCACTGCGACAGAGAGGAATACACGAACTGTGTTTAGCTTGGCCAGTGGAGAGAATGTTTCCTCGTAATCGAGACCTTGTTGTTGAGTAAATCCACGCGCCACCAGACGGGCCTTAAGACGATCAATCGTCCCATCAGGAGCATGCTTGATAACAAAAACTCATTTACATCCAACAGTAGTCTGTCCCGGAGGAAGAGAGACCAGATCACATGTCTGCTTAGCCCAGAGGGCCGTCATTTCTTCATCCATGGCCGCCCGCCAGCCAGGATGTTGGAGAGCCTACTGCACAAAGTTAGGGACAGAAATAGAGGATAATGAAGTAGCAAAGGTTTGAAGCACCGGGGTCAGGCGATGTAAAGATACATAATTTGTCAGAGGATGAGCTGTGGAGGGAGAAGCCAGGTCGGCGGGTCGCAGAGTGCCAGAGGTTGAGGCCGGCTGCAGCGGGGCGGCGGAGCGGGGAGGTCGACGAGTATACACATGAAGAAGGGGGGTTTGTGGAAAACCGGAGCAGACGTAACTAGGATGACAAGTCTTACTAATGATGATGATCGTAGAGAGGATGTTGGAGTGGAGAAAAATAGTTGATCTTCTAGAAAGGTAACATCCGCCGAAACAGTCACCTTGCGGATAGTGGGAGAATATCAAACATATTTTTTTGAGTATGAGAATAACCAACGAACATATGTTTGGCTGCTCGAGGATTGAACTTGTAGGTGGAATGACTTAATAAATGAACATAGCAGGTACAACCAAATATTCGACGTGTAAGAGGGAATGGAGGTCTGGAAAGGAGAGGAGGTTGAACGGGTGGCGTTGTTGAGGACGGAGAAAGGTAGACTGTTTATGAGATAGCACGTCATGAAACCGCAAAGTGTGAATAAGACTTGGGAATGTGCATTTGAATTATGAGAAAGCGAGCAACATCAAGAAGATGTCTGTTTTTGCGCTAAGCCACACCGTTTTGTTGGGGAGTGTATGCACATGAACTTTGATGAATAATCTCAAACTCAGATCAGAGATTATCGAACTCATGAGTCATGACTAGTGTATTCTCGAGCATTATCCGCCGAGAGTGTTTTGATTTTGTCGGAGAATTGTGTATGAGTCTCCAGAATAAAAGCCCGAAATACATGAGGAAACTCGGAGCGAACATGAAGTAAGTACAACCATGTCATTCGAGAATAATCATCAATAAAGATGATAAAATAACGATAACCAGATACACTTGTTATTTTGTACGTGCCTCAAACATCAGAATGTACTTATATAAAAGGAGCATAGCACCGGGCACAGTGAGGAGGAAAAGAGAAACGATGTTGTTTCCTCAAAATACAATAATCACATGCAAAAGTAGGAAGATGAACATCAGGAAGAGCCTTCTTGAGAACTGGAAGAGGAGCATGTCCAAGACGTCAATGTCAGTCAACAGAGGAGACAGATGAGAGAACAGTAGGGGAGACATCAAGAAGGTAGAGCTCGTTGTGTAGTTGTCCTTTACTAATGATATTTTGCGTACGTCGGTCCTGCATCAGAAATGAAGAAGAGTTGAATGTGATAGAGCAATCAAAATCGGTATTCAGGCAACTAACAGAAAGTAAATTAAACAGAGAGTCCGGGACATGGAGAACCGAGAGAAGAGAAATAGAGGGATTGAGAGGTATATCAGCAGAACCGGAGACAGGAGCGGTGTGCCCATTGGCTACAGTGATAAACTTTGGATGCGGAGAATCCTAGTATTGAGGTGGCTTCAAGGAGGTGATATGATGCGTAGCACCGGAGTCCACTATCCAACACGGACTAGTGGAGAAACAAGTGATGCCTTCATGAGAGACGGAGGCAACGGAGGCAGGAGAGTTGTGGAGCAACCCCTGAAGTTGTTGGAGCTGGAGGCGGACTTCATCAAGATCGGCACGAGTGGCAGACGGGCTGAGGGTAGCAACAGAAGCATTGTGAAGAGGAGGCGGACCATGTTTGCGATAGCAGGTCGCATCAAGGTGTCCATCCTTACCACAGAAAGAGCACTTAGGCCTCAGCCACCAACATCATCTTGTATAGCCCCCACGAGTGGGGGGAGGGAGAGGGAGTAATGGTGCAGAAGACTGTTGGAGAAGAGCCGCAGAAGGAGGGCCAATAGCAACAGGAGGTGGTGAAACTTTTAACAGCATGGAGCACACATCAGAGAATGATGGAATAGTAGCTGATGAGAGGATTTGAGCCCGAACACTATGAAAATGAGGCGGAACACGAGCCATCATCATGGCAATACCAACAGCTTCCTTTTGAGAGTGTTGGGCAACTACATCCATAGTCGGGAGCTGATCCTGAATTCAAGCCTCAACCAGTGACATGGACCAAGCAACAAAGGAGGTTAACTCAGCAGCACTGCCTGAGGCAAGGGACTGAAGATCGGTGATGATGTCGTACAGGTGTTGGAGACTATCCTTTCCAGAGTATAGGGAATGGAGCTCATTTCACATCGCCTTGGCCGTCTCATGATACATGGTCATGGGGTAAGGTTCGCCATCAAGGGAGTTGAGCAGCCAAGTCTGAAAATGACCATCATCACGCAGCTAGTTATTAGTAGGTGCAGAAGGAGTATCCTTAGTTAGATGATGCAGAAGTCCCTTGGACTAAAGTACCCGGGGGACAGAATGAACTCATTCAACAAAATTTTTTTTCCCAATAAGGGAGATGGTGGTGATTCTCAACTCGTCACGCCGTTCAGGAGCAGCGACCAAGCAGGTTGAAGGAGAAGAACTAATAGAAGAATCCATGGCAACACGAACGGGCGGCTAGGTGAAGCGGCTAACCTTCGAGACGGATAAGCGGCTAAGCAGGCACAGCGGACAGACCACCGCGCATAGTGACAGAGGAAGCAGCAGCAAATCTGGCGGACTGGCAATACACAGGTCGGCAAGAGCAATCGCGGCTAGGCAAGACCGTAGCGAGAAGGAGAAAAGATTGCAGCGAGCTAATAACACGTCGGCGTGATTTGAAGCAAGCTAACCGGCAAGACCACAGCGGACCAATTAAGACTGCAGCGAGCTAATAACACGTCAGCGTGATTTGAAGCAGGCTAACCGACAAGGCCACACCATACTGAGCAGGATATCTGGCAGACTGTGACAGAGGCAGCGGCAGCAAATCTGGAGGACAGGCAATATACAATTTGGCAAGAGCAACCGCAGCTAGGCAATGTCGCAGTGAGCAGGAGATAAGATTGCAGCGAGCTAATAACACGTCAGCGCAGTTTGAAGCAGGCTAACCGGCAAGGCCACAACGGACTAATTAAGACTGCAGCGAGCTAATAACACGTCAGTGCGGTTTGAAGCAGGCTAACCAGCAAGGCCACAACGGACTGATTAAGATTGCAGCGAGCTAAAAACACGTCAGCTCGGTTTTAAGCAGGCTAACCGGCAAGGGCACAACGAACTGATTAAGACTGCAGCGAGCTAATATCACATCAGCGCGGTTTGAAGCAGGCTAACCGGCAAGGCCACAGCGAACTGAGAAGAGACCGTGCAAGAACAAATGGTTGCAGTAAGACGCAGAGGTCGGCAAGCAAGGCAGAGGGGACTTCGGGCGAACACAAAGAGAAGACTGCAGGTCCCAGGGAAGACCATCCAGCGGCAAGAACCGCGGTTAACAGCAGCACGGACCAAACCACGTGGCAAGGACGAGCAGACTGCGGCGGTTAAAGGAAGGACAGACCGCGACAACAAGAAAGGGCAAACCGCAGCGGCAAGGAAGAGCAGGCCGCAGCAGCAAGGAAGAGCAGACCACGCGGCAAGGAAGAGCAGACTGGGCAGACCGTGGCGGACACAAAACAGACCACGCAGTGGTACCCAGTAGAGAAGTCTATAAAAAACTAGAGGAGATCTGAAACAGAAGGGGGGACAGCACAATTAGTACCCTGTGGTCAGAAATTGTTTGTCCGCCAGAGTCCGGAAGTAAAGAGGCCGCGGAGGGAAACTGCAGGGAGGGTGCGGTTAGGAAACCGCAGAGAGGGTTGCGGTTAGAAAATCAGAGACCGCCCAAAGGGATTGCTGACCCTGATACTATGTAGAAAAAATCACAAACATTTGGGAATAAACTGTGAAACTTTGCATATGCTTCTTGTATTTGTAAATACAGGTATGAATACATATATATAGAGAGAGAGAGAAGAGTCACTTTTTCAAGATATGAGACTATTACATAAAAAGGAAGAAGGCCTATGATGGGCCACTATATGGGCTTTTACATATTTTTTTTCTAACATAAGCAAAAGACATGCATGTCTTTTAGAAGAAAAATTTTTTGTGACCCATAAATACAACTAACAGTGTTTGTTTATTATACTAACAAAATGTCTTCTTCCTCTTCTTATTTTTTTATTCTCTTCATCTTCTTCCAACAATACAGAGACAAATGAAGAAAATGAGTGAAGAACGTCATTAAATTTGAAATGATTATGAATATTTTATATCTAAGAACTTCAAGTTATATTGCATTAGTTGTGGACATGTAGTTCAATTTATTATTTATGCTTCATGTTTTATTTTTGAGAATTTATTAATACATTTGTGATATATACATATATATTTATTATATTTAATACAATGTATCATATCGTACTCGTAACATTGTTGTTTAAATTTTGTCGTGGCTCCGTAACAGATACGTATCGTACTCGGTACCCGTACTCATACCGATGTTTTCTAGCACTAAGCACATTGATAATATGATAACTTATAATTATATTAATAAAAATAATTGCAGTATTAAGTTTAATCACATCAAAATATATTTTTTAACCCTTCATCCCCAATATGTGTAGATTATTGTACCACTTAGTCTTTCATAAAAAAGCAATGTGTACTCTTATCCTAATCATTATGTCATCCATCTTTCCATTAAAGTCCCCAAACAATGCCCACGAATGCAAGGAGATTATTATCGTAGAATGTGAAATTGATGATGAAACAATGTAACGGAATATCCATATGTATGAATAGGAACAATAACTATCAAAAAAGATTTTCGTACTGTTAATTTTGGATCAGTTCATTCCAATGAAACTAAACTTTTGAAATTGGAATTGAACGATCATTTTTAGTGGAATTGGCCCCTAATTCCAATTCTAAAACCCAAATTCCGTCCAACAGAATGGACAAAATTAAAAACATATTTGGGCTTCAAATTGTAATAGAAGGCCAATTCCAATGAAAAGGGACAGCTCATTTGGACAGAATTAATGTTTCAGAATTGAAATTGGAGATCAATTCCAATAAAAATTGACCTCAAAGTTCAATCAAAAGATTCCAATTCTGTCCAAACTAACGGACCCTTACAAATTTCAGAAGAATCGGAGACCACTGGGAGAACAGACCTAGGAAGCACCACCCAACTTGCATCAACAAATGCAACAGATTTTATATTGAAAACATATTGACAAATGACAATGCAAGTCACTATTTTGCTGCACCTGAATCACCCCTTTCTTCCTTTTTTTAGACAAATCAAATAATACAAATTTTACATGGGCACAAGCAGCCCACCCATAAGTCCAGAAAGAAACGAGCATAATCGATCACAAATTACCCAAATATCCAAAACTAAGCGACCTTGAAGAACATGACCAGAACAGAAAGGATTTGGACACAAAAAAAAAAATCGGGGAAAAAGCTAGAAAACTCACCGGCTTTGTATCTAATCCCCAAGCTTTACCGTGACGCCCATCCTTGTAGAGATTGATCTTGGTGATCTGGTAGGAAACATCCCTCCAACTGCTCTTGGCCATCTTGTATCCGATCCCCCAGTTGGGAAGAAACTGTGCAACGTCAAAGAGGTTCTTCTTCTTCCTTCGCTTGGGCTTGCTTGCCTCGGCCACGACCTCCGCCACCTCCTCGGATGCTGTGTTCAAATGACGAGTCACCGACGCCATTACCTGCGGAAAAGCTCGCCGGAAAAGCCGATGGAACTGTTCGCAGCCGCAGTTGCCATGGAGAAGCAATTTCGTCGTTCTCTCCCTCCGGCGCAGGCTCTAATCAACCGGAAAGATTCTGCCGAGCGTTTGTTAGGGTATGGGGAGGAGATTTGCAAGGATTTTCATGAGAATGGCGGCTGTAAGTTTCGAGTGAAGAAAGCTATGTTTGAGATTCACTTCATTCCGTTCTAAACGGAACGAAAGGTGTTTGGGAACAACTAAAATGTTGTCATTTTAAAACGGCCGGTTTAAAACCTACTTTTTCCTCCGTTTTGAAAAGATCAGGGAGACCTCCATTCTCCCTTTCAAAACGGTCGTTTGGAATATTTTTTTAATTTAATTTTATTTTACTTAATCAATTTAACCCCAAAAAAAAAATAATTATATCCATAAATTTGCAAAAAAAATCACAAATATAATACCTAATTTTAAAAAAAAAATCAGAAAAAAATTGGCAAGAAATAAATAAAATTCATGTGAAGATAATTTTAAAAATAAGTTAAACCGTCACTGAACCTGAGATTATCCAAACAAACCCTCAATTTTAAAACCACAGTTTTAAAAATACAGTTTAGCATCTCCTTTTTGAACTTCCCCCTTTTAAAACGGCACCGGTTTCTCAAACAGAACCGAAGTGCAACCTTACTCCAGCATCCACCGTCTCTTCCGGGTTAGTAACAGTTGTGCTCAAAATCAAGAAATAATGAACTGGTTTTCCGAACCAAAAAAAATGGGTTCAGTACCGATTTGAATCTTGATGGTGTATTATTGGTCATAATTATGAGTACAAGTGAACATAGAAAATATCAAAAACAATCGATCAATCATCGCTATTTTCATATTGTCTATTGCCTACAAACTGAATGCAGACATTCTATCATGAAAATTATAATTAATTCACACAGCATACATAAACACATTACACGCACACTCATACATACACACCCAAACAATTTCACTAGGGGTGCGAGCGGTTCGGTTTGGGGCGGTTTGGACCCAAACCGAAAACGAACCAGCATGCCTCGGTTTTTGGTTTGTCCAAACTGACCCGAACCGAACTCATTCGGTTCGGTTCAAAGTCGATTCGGTTTTTAGTCGGTTTTTTGCGGTTCGGTGTCGGTTTTCTGCGAGCAAACATAATCAAGTGCTATTTTTTGGATTGGTCATCTTCCCTTTAATAATTTCATAATATTTATCAACTAAAGGTTTATATTAAATAAATAACATACAATTTTTTTTAGTATAAGTTAGAGAGAATGTTTATTAAATTGACATCACATACATAAACAATTATTATATTCGTGCATTTTTAGACATGCAGAGTTTGGGTATATTGAGGCAAACCTTTTTTATGACATCTCATAATTCTCTATAATAACTTGGACAAATTTAATACTAATAGATCCAACAATAAGCAATCAGAGCAATTGGAGTATCACGATTGATAATCATTGTCGTTATTAAATTAATTTAATATACATAACATCTCAAATAATGAAACTGTTAATAAAGCTTTTTCCCAACAGAATTACTTAGGATCTGAAAAACTCTCTAAACCTAAGGAGAAGGGTCAGAAAAATCTCACCAAGCACGGAGATGGGAAAAGTGAACTTGGTTGTAGACCCAAAGATAATCTGAAAGTTGCTCGATCAAATACATCCCAAAACAGTGGTGAAGTGCTCGGTTCGGTTCGGTTTAGTCGGTTTTCACAACTTGAAAACTGACCCGAACCGATAAGCCTTCGGTTTTCAAAAGCTCCAAACCGAACCAACACCGGACTGGGCGACTCAATTTCAAAGTCGGTGTGGTTTGGTCGGTTCGGTCGGTTTAGTCGGTTTTCGGTTTTCGTTCCTCGCCCCTAAATTTCACACACACACCCACGCTTTAACACACAAAAATGAAGTTCATTAGGAAAGACAACACAAGAATCTCTTTGATAAAAATATCAACAAAGCTAAAAAATACATAAAATACATAACAAAAAGAAAAAAAACAACCCTAGAAAAAAAAAACCAAAATCCATTCTACAATCAAATCTACAAAAAAATTAGCAAGCTTATAGTTCCTTAATACTGAAATCCAAGCAAACAAAACTCAAAAGCTCACCTTACGACAACTTGGATGAGAGAATGGCCTAATGTCATCGTCGGAGAAGGAGACAAAGAAGGAGGCGGTCTATCGCGTGCGAATGGAGCCGCGCGCCGCCATCTTCACGATGAACGCTTCACACGAGTTGGAGTTTTTTTGCGAAGCTACTACCAAAATCGCGAGTGACATGTGAGGGTGCGGAAATGCGAAATCCGGCCTATTTTTGTCGGAATTCACTGCGAAACAATTTAGCCAATGCACAATTCTTATGGAATTGAGACAAATTCCAGTTCTGTCCTTTTGATAGGTGCGCCGAACAACGAATTTGAAATTGTGGAGGGGGAGGAATTCAATTCGTATCCCTCAATTCCGCCCAAACGAACGGACACTAAGTGTAAATACAAATCACAAGGGCCCGGCCAAATGGAAAACACAATATATTTCCTCTACAATTGAAGGTGACTTGGGTTGACCTATAGGTTTCATAATATAATTGAAAAAAGTTGCATCATTGTTGTGTCGGGTTTCATACACAAACGAGACCAATGAAATTTCTTGAATTGTTGGGCCTCACTGTGCACAACTTTATTGTGCAAAGCAAGGCCCGTCGCAGTGCACATTATGGCGCACTGCTATTGGTCGCTTATGCCAATCCGCATTCGGGACCCGTACGCAAAAATTTTCTCCTAATCAAGAGCCCACATTTGCTTACGTGTATTGTTGAAATTCTTTTTATTCATGGAGATATACAACACCATGATGTAATGTAAGTGAGGAGCAAATAAAATACATAGATGAAAATAAGATAATAAAGAATGAAAGTAGGTTTTTTTTAAGTGAAGGTCTCTTCTCCATCTCATTAAACTAGAATATAATCCTTTCAAAGTTTCATGGGACTACAAGTGTCTATAGAAAATCTAGGAGCAAAAATTAGGATTTTGAAAGTGGGTTCGTGTTATTGTTGTAGTTGTTGTTGGGCATTTGGGACGATACAATCATCCTGGGCCATTTATGTGCAAGCATATATTCGCATTTGAACTTCAAGTAAACAAAATATCTAAAATGTCTCTCAAAACACATGAAATTTGCACCTTAGTGGCTACTTTATAAATAGTTTGACTAACGATCTTCTCCTTCTCATTGCCCATCTTTGTAAGACCCCCCTTTTTTTTCTTTTAGACACCGAGGTCTTAGGCCCAGAACCGCCGTTTTGCGGTGACTCCTTCACGCCTTGAAGGGTCATCACCACAAAGCGTCGATTCTGCCCGCCAATTCGATCACAGAAAAGTAGCATAATGTAGTCATGAAAACTAACTGTCCACAGAAAATCACAAGTCATAATAAATATAACTCCACGAAGGGAGTGTCCACAGAATAAAACATCAGAGTAGCAAAAACGGGCTTATGCCCGGTACATCATAGCCTCACTACAAAATCACTCATGCGGAAGCAGAAAAACTACTCAAGGTCGAGACTCACGGTCCCGGCTGTATGAACTCCGGAGCTAGACTGCCCCACCTCCAAGCGCACTGGTCTCTGGGGCTGCTCCTCCATGCTTGTCTCCACGATCCCCTAAATGATGCGGTTCGAAAACCGTTAGTCTAAAAGACTAAGTCCTATCATCCCCCGCCCCTTCCCCCACGGCTCCTAGGCACCGAGCGGAGAGGAAGAAAGGGGAGGACTTGAAGGTGGAGAATATCAAAAAGCAGATGGCAGCGGTCCTATACTAGCAAATTCTATAGCATGTAAAGACAATAAGCTGAAATATGAAAAGTAACCTTCACTTATGTGAAAACACATAAGTCAAGGGGTCTTCTGCAAGGCTCCCATCGTATAAAAAGTCTCATACCAATTTATACGTTGGGGTGTCGGTTATCAAACAGCAGTAAATATATATATCAAAATTAACCTTAATTTATAAACTTGCCCACATAAGCTTATAGACCAAGGGGTCGTTTTGTAGGTCCTAAAGTATAAGCGTCTCATTCCACTTATACATTAGGTGTCAGGGGTTAAATGATTCGATTATGCTATGACATGCAAGTGGGTATGATGGACATGCAAGTGCAACGCACACACCCGACTCTGTGCACACAGACCTTTAGTTCCCCCTTTCTGGAGCCGTAACCTCCCAGGATACCTCCGTAGTGGCAGACGAAAGCGGTGGGTTGGGCCTCGCCCACCTCTAAACCAGTAAAGCACTACCTGTCAGACCTATCGTACGCCTCAACGCTTGGTGCACGAAGCGGACTCCTACGTACTCTTGCCGGCTGGCGCACCGGACTTCTGTTGGCAAAGTGCTAACCACACTTGCCGAGTCAACGTATTGGTGTCGGTGCATCGACCCTCCAATACCGAAGACCCACCACCTTAATTTCCTTTCCTTTTTATGCACATGCAAATTAGGGTAATCAAGAACCGAGCCGAAGCTCCCTGGACCAACACGTCCGTCTCAAACAATCGAGCCGAAGCTCCCCGGACCCAAAGTCCGCCTTTTAACCATCCGAGCCGAAGCTCCCAGCTGACTTCCGGTGCTAATAGTGTTTGTGTAAGGTGCAACCCTAATTACTAAGTTACTCTTTTCAGCTTGTTAATACAGTTTACGTTAACCCAGGACTGCCCCCGGTATTCCCTGTGAAGGGCTCTCAAGGGGCACTAGGAACTGTGTTGGGATTACGCCCAGCGTTCCCTTTCGCAAGGTACTTTATTGTTATGGTTGTTCCCTCACCCATTATTTTCTCATGTTTCGATATGCTAATCCTAGGGTGATTTGACTCCAGCTCTCCTTGGGTAGGACGATCTTTCGTCGGACCCGAACGCCTCTAAGCCCTAGACAAAAACCACACTCTACCCACTCAACTCCCATAGATGCCACCCATTCTACATATCCTTCCAGCAATCCATCAAGACCCATCACACGTGCCCTAATTCATATCCCAAATGATTTCCTGCAGTTTTGCTATATGCAGACCACTTAAGCTATATGAGCCGTAAAAAGGGAAGTACATGAAATACTCATCTGATACCCCTATGATAATTACTAGAGGGATAAAATGATATTTGAAGAATAAATCCAGAAATCCATAATTTTTCTAATTTGTCTGATAATTTATTTATTTATTCTAGTATCCAAAAAGCCCAAGTTTGAACATGAAGTAGCAATTTCAGAAAAGATGATGTTTCAACAAATTTAGGGTAATTACAACATGCATAATCAACTCTAAGGCCTAAGTCTTCAAATTTTCCAGCAAGGTTTGGGCCCTTAAATTTAATTTTAAAAATGCCTCATAAAAAGTCAATTTAAAAGCTTTTACAGTAATAATGCCTCCAAAAATTCAGAGAAAATTCAGGATGATTGTGATGGCCTACAAATACCCTATAAAAAGTTTCATAATTTATCACTTAAGAATAAGGCTATATTTGATTTTCTCATGAACTTTCAAGTTTATGGGTTAATGAACAAAGTATACTAATTAACCATCAAACATTTCCACAAAAATTCCCACATGTTAATTTTGAGCTAGAAACACTATGCAGCAAGTTTCATGATTTTTCAATAAGTAATGGGCTCTTGCAAGAATTATTTATTATGTAATTAAAATAAAGCACTTGTGAAGTAGATGCCCTAAATAGATATCCAAAAATTCTATCAAAATTCATACATGATTAGTATAGCCTAAAACTAACTCTGTTAATGTTTCATACCCTTTCAATGGGCAGTGAGACCACAATAGCCAAATTATTAATTAGGGCAATACTATTGGTTACAAATGAAGTGCTACAAATATTGATCAAAATTCCTCAACTAAATTATCAGAGGCTCAAATATCCTAAACCCCTCACTACCCAAATTTGGTTAAGATTCAAAAAGTTTAGCTAACCTAAACCTACACTACAAGTTTTAGGTCCTAAGCTAGGGTTAGGGTTTTGGGGACCCTACCCTTTTCAAAATTTGTTAATATTTCTAATAGAGGGTTTTACATATCCTAGGAACCTCCTGGCAAAATTTGGAGTTCATCCATGGTGTTTAGGACTCATGCCCTTCACAAGGCAAAAAGGTCCCTTTTTAGGGTTTGGCCTAGGGACTTAGGGCAAATCAACTCTACTCTACCCCACATTCCATGGAGAGGTGCTAAGTGTCATAACAAGTCAGTGACCCAAATTTCAGCCTCTGTGGAGGTGATTTGGTCACTGAAAATCAGAAATGCACTTTTTGACCAAAATGCCCTTATTAAGGTATAGTTAGGGTTGGGTCTAAACCTATTCAAAACATATCCAAATTGGGTGAAACTCTATACAGATACCTAAAATGAACCCAGGGACCACTCACCAAAATTTTGGAGGGTTTGAAAGTGTTTAGGGCACCTATTTAATTTATTTAATAATTATTAAATTTTTATAAAAACTATAGAAATATTCTCTCCAAAAATTCCCATTTTTGGACCAGCTCTAGGTATAGCTAGGGTAGACTCCCTGCCAAAATTTCAACTGATTTGGACTAGGGATGAAGTGTGGGCACTCAATTTAATGACTGCCTAGCCCTAAGGGTATGTCCCACCAAAATGGGTGCCCTGGTCAGACCATGCACCCAAATGGGTTCAAACAAATTTTAAAATACACTAGATCAGAGGGCTACAACTTTCCTGTTGAAAGTTTTTCCACCAGAAGACCCTAAGTATTATTAAAAATTAAAACCCTTTAATGTATAATGTGTGACAGAATGAAATATTCCAGAAATAATTTCCTAAAGTTTAATTCATCCATCTGCACGAATCTTGGCGCAGGATCAACGACATCCGGTCATCTTCTTCGTTGAGCCGACGGCCAGGATGCGTTCTTCCTGGGCCGACTTCAAGCGGCTGCCGCCGACCATCCAGCCCCTTCCCCGGCCGGCCACCGCCACCACCACCTCCGTTGAGGTGGGGGCTATCGCCAGGCGGCGGCTCTGCCGCCGGAGAGGCGTTTTCTGGCGGCTATAGCAAGGAGATTTTTGTGCCGAAAGCCATGAAAATGCCGGATTTGATCGGGCTCAATTGAGCCCGAATCTTAAGCCTAAGAGGTCCTATGATCTACCCGAGAGTTAAGGAGAGGGGGAGGACCTTCCTGGCGGCCTGGATGCGAGAGGAGCGGCGGGATGCCATTGACGACGGCGGAGGTGCTTGGCTTCTACAACAGCACAGTGGGATGGCTCGTCTCCTCCAGGTAAACGCTCTAAAATAATCCCCTTGGCCCCCTGATGGTGTTTAAATGGCAAATGGGGAAGAGGGGAGGCTGGTTCTTCAATGGCCATTAACACCATTAAAGGTGTGGCTCGGGTAGAGTGGAGGGGGGCTGAACCCATCCCTTGGTGGCCGGGAAACGGCTGGAATCAACTCCTCTCCCCTAGAGGAGTTGATTGCAGCCATAAATGGTGGCTGTTAGCCTCCCTTGGCCGGCCTTCCACTTTCCCCTTCCTCTTCCTCAATTTCTCTCTCCTCCATTATCATGGAGGGGAGCTCCTTTCTCTCTCCTAGTCACCTCTGGTTGACTAGTCAACCTCACAAGCTAAATGCAGCCCACTTGGTTATGATGGTCATGGGGATGGGGTTAGCCTAAGGGAGAAGTGGCTTGGGCTTGGGTTAGCCCTTTTTGGGCTAGGTTTGACTTGACCTAAATGAGGGTTGACCTGGTCAATTTGACCATCTGGGTTGACCCCATTGGGTTTTTAGTGGCTCATTGGACTCCCTTAAGGTCTAGGGTTACTTGAATATGGTTGGTTGGGCCTCTTGGTGGTCACATGTCCCTTGGCAAGGGCACTTTGACCATCTAGGGCTAGAGTAGACTTGGGTCAACATGACCAATTGGGTTGACTCCTATGGGTCCTGGGTGACCCATTGGCTTCC
The DNA here is from genome assembly GCA_039583875.1 of Platanthera guangdongensis. NCBI lineage: Eukaryota > Viridiplantae > Streptophyta > Magnoliopsida > Asparagales > Orchidaceae > Platanthera > Platanthera guangdongensis. The sequence goes on along the minus strand of CM077155.1, from coordinate 150,000,955 downwards.
CCTAGGGTCTAGGTAGGGTTATGTAGGGTTACCCTGCACTCTGGAGGTCACATACCCTTAGCAAGGGTACTTTGACCAGATTAGGGGCTTGAGTTGACTTGAGTCAAACTGGCCTCTAGGGCTGACCCCAATGTGTCCTTAGTGACCCATTGACCTCACTTTAGGGCTAGGAGGGCATAGGTGGGGTCCTCTAGGCTAGGAGTAGGTCAATTGACCATAAGTAGGCTAGTTTGACCCATTTAGGGCTAGGGTTGACCTTGGTCAACTGAGCCTCTTGGGTTGACCCTAATGGGTCCTTTTGGCTCTAATGGGCCTCCCAAGGTATTAGGGGTGTTGTGGTAGGGTCTTAGGGTTAGGGTGTGGCCCATGGTCATCCTAAACCATTGCTCAGAGTTCTAATGTTTGCAGACCATGATGACCTCACACATTCTGTCCCCTATCTCTTGTCCCATTTCTGGCTTCCTAGGGTTTTGTCATGACCTAGTCATGGCCAAAAAAATCACTCTTAGGGTCTAGTTGGAAATGAGATGTTACAATCTTCCTCTTTCCAAGGATTCTACATTTTTCTTTGTTTGCTGAGGTATCTCAAGTTCTGCAGCGTGCATCTCGATCTTTTCATGGAGTAAAGTTCATTCAAGCATCATTATCGTTGAAGATAATATGGATCGACAGTTTTACGGTTTTCGCCCCATCTACATGCATCATCTCTCGGCGAGACAATTTTTGAAAGTCGATCACTACTACTTGGCTCCTTCCCAAATGGAGGCGTATCTCATTTCTCTAATAACTTGCATTGTTATCTTTACAGTCGAGGCACAAAATCTCGTTGTCCATCACACCTGGATGAATGTGGTCGCGCATATGCACCAATATAGATTATGGTAGATCTTTCTGGTTCCCGACTTCATTTTCCCAGTAAATAAGGTGTTGACATGATACCTTTGAAGAATGAAACTTGGGCTTCGTTTGGGGGACTTATTTGTCGTTCGATGTCGACAAATGAAGACCACATTCAGCTAGTTGAAGGATGTGACTTTTGATCATGGAAAAAGTAACTTAAAATAAAGTTTTTATTTTTTAAAAGCGATGCAACTTACAAAAAATGCTACATGAGAATGTACAAAGAGTTGTATCATTATCTTTTTCACTCCATGAAATGTTATTTTACGATCATTTGATTTTTCATATAATTCAAATGTTGCACTACTTTATATTACATTGAGCTTTTATACATCATTTTGCGGCACTAATAATCCTTGTTGCGACTCACTCGAGACTCTGGTAAACCAGTCTAAATCGCACCATCTTAGCCCGGGAGCGGTCGAGCGTGCAAACTGTCACAGAAATTGAGCCAGATAGCAGGATGATGTAGCACACTCCCGAGAATGGGGTTAAGGCACGAAATGGCAAGGGGGTTCCAAAGGGGAATTTAAACGAACACGTGATGTGCGCGTAAAACTTAAAATTTCGGCAGAGTTTCGTCTATAATGTTGCGATCTCACAAGGGGGAAATTCCCATCCAAACCTGCACAAAACATTCACATACACATTTTTCTTAACCTAGTCATACATCTAGTGTCATATCACCGCATTTCCATCCACATGGAGAGCGCTCTGGACTAAGAAATTCGATTCGGAAAAGTCCAAATGCAGCCCTCAAAACAAAATCAAACGAGGATATACCAAATCCTCTTGATCCGTTCGAAACCAAACGCTAAACCAACCCCGACTTGCAAACGTCCAAGGGGACCTATCCTTGCAAAAAACCTTCGCGAAAATTCGGAAATAAAACAATATAAATTCAGATTTTTGTAATGCAAATGAGGATCAAACTTTAGGATAAAATATGATATCAAGTTTCCACATCCCTCACAATCTAAGATGAATCATTACCCAAGTTTGAGAAGAGGAAATCGTTACCCAAAATCTGAAAATGAAGAGGAGGAGGAGAAAGATAACTATGGAAGAGTCACACTTCCACGGGTCCACCGGAGTCGCACCGGATGGGGAGAACTGAGCCGCCTTCTTCGGAGTCACACCGGAGGAGGTAGGAGATCGCCGGAGCAGCAGGAATAGCCACCAAGAGGGGGCGGCAGCAGCAGCTTTTTCTGCGATTTCCAGGGGCGCGGGTTCGGGTTCGGCCAGGCCGAATGGGGGGCTGCTTCACACAACTCAAGATTAGTTTTTTTTTTCTCTTCCAACATGAAATCTCCAACTCCTCAAACACATATATATGTTATCACACACGTCTCCATCCACCTTTCATCAAAGCATAACCAATCCTAACCACTAGTGTTTAATATGACATAAAACATACACTTGTAAAATAACATAATTATAAATTTTATAATTTTGAAATTTATAAATCTTAGGACTTATAAATTCATAAAGCATTAGGAATATAATATTATTTCAAAATGGAAATAACATTATATTCATAATGACGGCGTAGGCGGCGGCGGCGGCGGCGGCAGCGGCGACGACAGTTGCGGCAACGGCCATCAATGTCCACGAACATGTAGCGGCGGCGATCAATGAGATCCATGTCGGAAAGAGCAAATGGCGGGGCATCCTCGCCATCAATCCTCCCCCGCTCAAAATCACTCATCCCCGATGAGTGGCCAGGGAGAGAATAGCAGGAGACAGCAACTTCCACAGGTAGCATAGCAAGAGCGAACATCCACGGGGCAGGACAAGCAGTGCAGACATCCACAATAGAACAGAACCTGTGATGAGCAAGAACAGCAAGAAACCTCGTAGATGTGTCAGCATAAAGAAAAGTAGTACAGATCTTATCATCCAATGCGAGAACCAGGAAACCCAAATGGAAGTGCGACACGAAAAGAATCTCACCTCTCAACCCAAGAGAATCTGAAGTGGAAGAGAGAAACGTCGGAGAAAACCACTCGGTGGAAACAAGATATGCAAAATTAAATCCGAAAAATTGAACCACGGCGAAACACCGATTGCATCATAAAAATCCAAAAAAATTGCGTTAAATCCAAAATTGTTGAAGATCATGAAAGGATCGGCGCTCCAACGTAATAATTTTGTTACGGAACCCGAAGGTATCCACTCGTGGGCTAACCGACTAAATTGGAATCAACAATTCTGCAGTCAGGAGCTCTCGGAGGTGAACAGTCGTGAAAGTGACGCAACCCACCGACACTGGCATAAGACGATGACATGTGTACGTGCAGATCGTACCAGGATGGATGAAAAATATGTGCAATTTGATTTGATGGGTAATAATGTCGTGAGGACACCAAATCAAAAGGCACAGTCGCTGTGAAATCACACGCAGTCGTAGACGAAGACATGTCCGCATACGGACACTCACTAATGCATAGCCCACAAGTCAAGTCCAACGTTATAGTTTTAAATTTTGATTTTAAAATGTCAGAAATAAATGCCAGCGAAAAATGCTCACCACCAACTATAGATTTGGACGCTCCCGAATTTGAAAGGGCGCACGTGCGATACAACTCAACATATCCAACTAGGTTCACTAACGTGTGAATGCACGGATCATCAAAAGGTGGAGGATAAATGCGTGCGACCGGGCTTGGCAAATAAGTGTGTCTAGGGGACACCACATCAAAAATCCCCAGAGCCAAGGAAGCACTAGCAGTCCAACACAAAGCCTCACCAAACGCCAAGCGGTCAGATGAACGGCCCATCTTAGGAAAAGCATAGTCAGCTCTATGAACTGGAGTGGCAGGACCGAACGCAACAACTAACAACTCGCCCACACACATCTGTCTAGGTAAGTCTAACGAGGGAGCTAGATAAATAGGCACCTCCAAATATCTTGGACTAGAAATGACAAGCTCGGTCCCTAACAAATCATCTAATCGAGTTAAGTGACTCAGAAGGGGAGTCGACATGGTCGATGCCGGAGGAGCTAAGTCATACTCACCGTCAAAACACGGATTTAACGTCCAAGAAAAATCCACCGGGTGCCAGCCCACAAAATCAAGAGGAAGATCAAATAGTGGATTCATCCTTATAGAAAACTCAACTGGATCGTCATCACCTAACTCACTCTCAGATAAACACTCATCACAGGTGGACTCTACCAAGTCAGCCGAAATGTCTTCCAACCCACTAGATATTTCATCCAAATCATAATCAGTAACGATCTCTAAAGTAGGCAAAATCGAACCCGACAATTTTTTTATTCCACATGGGGATTCAGACAACGAAGATAACATCAAAGTAACATCTTTCGGGTCCTCAGCGCTAACATCATCCAAAAATAATCTTCCCTCGTCAGGTACATCTTCCAATATAATAGGTACATCCGTCGACTTAGGGCCACCGAACGATCCCTCAACGGTCTTAGGAGACGGGCCTGAAATAAGGTCGAGGGGAAATTGGTTAATCCCAGGGAGGGATATCTCAGGGGAGATATCATCATCCAAGTCACTAGGATATCCACTCTCCTCTTTGTCACTACAGTCGTCGGAAAAATTGACATCACCCTCAGTGGCGGGCTTAGACGTCGACGCTAAAAGAGCCAAAACCCTAGGCTTAGTGGGGCACTCCACAGCATAATGACCAATCAACTCACAAGCATAACATGTAGCGTTTTCCTTGCAAATCTTAACTTCTTTCCTAGGCTTCACCCGCGGTTTTATAACATTCTTAGTAGTGACAACGATTGGTGGCGGGACAGATGGCCGAACCTTTTTATTTCTCCCTAAAGGTTGGAGTACGTGTGCTCGAAATAGTTAGGTCAGGGTGGAGCAAGGATCTAGCGTGAGGCTTATAGTCGCTCCTATGATCAAAAACGGGTCTAGGGCCCTGGCGGGGAGAAACAAAATCATGAGATATCCGAGTATGGGAGTACGAGGGGGCATACTGGTTCGACCTAGGCAAAGTCGTAGGCGGCGACTCATTCAGATAATCAGAAAAGTGGGGGCGACAGTAGGGAGGGTAATACTCATCCGTTAATAGATTATTCATAATCTTCCAACCTACAAGTGAGTCGTCGAGGGACGTCCCAAAACGTCTCTCCTCATTGAGCCAGAAGGTTTGGGCTCGACCTAATAATTGTAGTCTCGCAACGGGAATCCTGTGGGGGTCCATAATATGATACTGCTCAAAATAACGTTCAATATCCTTCACCCAACCTAAAAATACTCGCGGTCCACCTATGCCATCATAGGTCGGAACAGGAACTCTAACAGGCCTACAGGTGCGCGGTGGTGGTGTCAAATACTGGGCTAACATAACGTTTCGATCAACGAATGAAGGTGAGTGAGCGGAACTCTCAATGTGCGTCATAAAGTCTAAATGAAAACTCAAACTAAGGGAACACGAAAAACCTTTTTTTGTTTTTGAGATATTTTAGGAAACACAATTTGTTTTTATATATAACTAAGAAAATAAATAGAAGACCAATAAGTGTGCCTTAAGTGCAAAAAAGGGGAAGCTCGATACGAGCGGATCGTTGCCAAGTTGAGAAATTGGCAAACCTGGCTCTGATACCAAATTGATGTAGCACACTCCCGGGAATGGGGTTAAGGCACGAAATGACAAGGGGGTTCCTAAGGGGAATTTAAACGAACATGTGATGTGCGCGTAAAACTTAAAATTTCGACAGAGTTTCGTCTATAATGTTGCGATCTCACAAGGGGGAAATTCCCATCCAAACCTGCACGAAACATTCACATACACATTTTTCTTAACCTAGTCATACATCTAGTGTCATATCACCGCATTTCCATCCACATGGAGAGCGCTCTGGACTAAGAAATTCGATTCGGAAAAGTCCAAATGCAGCCCTCAAAACAAAATCAAACGAGGATATACCAAATCCTCTTGATCCGTTCGAAACCAAACGCTAAACCAACCCCGGCTTGCAAACGTCCAAGGGGACCTATCCTTGCAAAAAACCTTCGCGAAAATTCGGAAATAAAGCAATATAAATTCAGATTTTTGTAATGCAAATGAGGATCAAACTTTAGGATAAAATATGATATCAAGTTTCCACATCCCTCACAATCTAAGATGAATCATTACCCAAGTTTGAGAAGAGGAAATCGTTACCAAAATCTGAAAATGAAGAGGAGGAGGAGAAAGATAACTATGGAAGAGTCACACTTCCACGGGTCCACCGGAGTCGCACCGGATGGGGAGAACTGAGCCGCCTTCTTCGGAGTCACACCGGAGGAGGTAGGAGATCGCCGGAGCAGCGGGAATAGCCACCAAGAGGGGGCGGCGGCAGCAGCTTTTTCTGCGATTTCCAGGGGCGCGGGTTCGGGTTCGGCCAGGCCGAATGGGGGGCTGCTTCAGACAACTCAAGATCAAGTTTTTTTTTCTCTTCCAACATGAAATCTCCAACTCCTCAAACACATATATATGTTATCACACACCTCTCCATCCACCCTTCATCAAAACATAATCAATCCTAACCACTAGTGTTTAATATGACATAAAACATACACTTGTAAAATAACATAATTATAAATTTTATAATTTTGAAATTTATAAATCTTAGGACTTATAAATTCATAAAACATTAGAAATATAATATTATTTCAAAATGGAAATAACATTATATTCATAATGACGGCGACGGCGGCGGCGGCGACGGCGGCGACGGCGGCGGCGGCGGCGGCGGCGGCGGCGACGACGACAGTTGCGGCAACGACCATCAATGTCCACGAACATGTAGCGGCGGCGATCAATGAGATCCATGTCGGAAAGAGCAAATGGCGGGGCATCCTCGCCATCACAGGACAATTTTTTAATGTGGAAAACCTCAGAAATAGGTGAAAAACTACAAGTTCAAATTTGTGCCGATCAAACATCCACTAGTCTTGGGTTTTTGTTACAGAGCTTTTAAAAATGTGATGGCGACAAGCCGCTCCTCGATGCAATTGTTGGAGAGGAGAGAGAGGGGCTACAAAGGTGGCAGACCACCGTTTACTGAGCTAAGCATTTCTTCATATGTTGTCGGTAGTGATGCATCAGTTGCTGAGTTGAGGGGCGTTGAGAATGTTGTGTGAGGAATACCTGTCGTAATGCGCACAAAACATGCTTTGTTGGTGGCGAAGTGCACTTTTGGAGGCAATCTGGAAAGTAGGGTGTACAGAATACACACTTGGAGAGGAGCGCACGGGGACACACATGGAGCGGAGCGCACAGGAGCACACATGGAGCTGAGCGTGCATGGGCACACTTGGAAGTGGCATGCGCGAGGGCGTACTTGGGGGCAGCGCGCGAGGAAGTGGCGCGCCCTGGAGCGCGCGAGGAGGCGCGTGCAAGAACGCCCAAGGAGGCACGCGTAAGGAGGGAGCATGTGAAAGAGAGCGCAAGGAGACTGCGCGCGCAGGAGCATGCAAGTACGCGGCGTGCGCGGAGGGGAGCGTGCAAGGAGGGAGCGCACACAAGGAATAGGCGCGCGCGGGAGCGCGCAAGGAGGAGGCCGCCGCAGGAGCGCTCAAGGAGGAGGCACACGCGAGAGCGCTCAAGGAGGAGGCACACACAAGGAGACGGTGCGCGCGGTAGCGCGCAAGGACGAGAAGTGGAGGAGGGAGAAATTCGTAGTAGGAATTCTCGGCGAGAAGATGGAATGAAGGATGCATGAGTCATATTTATAGATTTTAGGAAGGGTGAGCCGGTGACGAGTAAGAACGCACAGATTGGAGCACACAGATTACGACTTTTGCGAAAATGACAACTTTGCCCCCCGTCTATTTGTGCCAAACAGAGGCCTAACCCCCCTTCGGCGAAGGGAGGGGTAGCGTGGCGAAATCGGCGACCCGGTGAGTAGGAGGCCACAAAATTTTGGGCGGCCTCGCCCCTAGCGGAGCGCCGGTGAGGAGCAGATGGCCAAAGGGCAGCCCACTCCCTAACAGCAAGGATGTCGCCCTAGTCAGGCGGCCTTGCCCCAGCAGGGTGTCGGTGAGGGGGCAAGCGACCAAGGGGATCCCTCCCCTATATGGGAAGGAGGACGCTTAGATCGGGCAGCCTCGCCCTCTTTGCAGGGCGATGACAAGGGGGTGTGCCGCCAAGGGGCCTCCCTCCCCAAATGGGAAGATGGCCGCCCAAATCGGGCGGCCTGGCCGTCTTTGCGGTGCGACGACAAGGGGGGGCGGGCGGCCAAGGGGCCGCCCGCCCTAGATTGAAAGATGGCTGCCCAGATTGGGCGGCCAAAGGGCCACCCAACCGCCGATCTGGGGGGCCCTCTCCTATTTTGCAGGGCGGTGGCAAGGAGGGCGGTCAGCCAATGGACCGCCTGCCCCCGGCGACAAGGAGTCGGCCCAGTTTGGGCGGCCAGGGGGCCGAATGGCTGCCCTATTCGGGTGGTTGAAGGACCGGGCGGTTGCGCCTCGGTTGGCTCCCCCTAGTGGGGGGTTGCGCATTAGGGGGAAGTTTCTCATATATCCGCACCTCCCTCATGGGGGTGCGATTAGCACTCTGGGGAACCCCATCAATCCTCTCTAACAAATGTTCTTGTGAAAATCTTTGGTTTTTAAAAAAGTTTTGGATTACTTGCTAAATGCGACAACTAAATATATCCCTCCAAAAAAATAGTGCCTTCAAGCATTTGTTAGATTTTTGGATAAGTAGAGAAAATCTTTTCAAAACCTTCACGAAAACTTTCTTCACCATTATAGGGCTATGTTGGATGAGTGGTGAGAGCTATAGATGCAATGGTAAAAATCGCAAACTGTGATTTTCATTGCAACCGTGAACACTATTTCTCCAAAACAATATTTTAAGTAAAGAGACTGCATTCATGGATCTTTTCTTATAAATTCAATTTTACTATCACTATTATAAATAACAGTGAGGCTTAACCAATATAATTCAGAACAAAGGTCAAAATCCTAGTTGTTTAACCTAGACCACCTCCATGATAGAATTTGGTCATCTCTACCCAAGTTATCACTAACAATTTAAGACAAACTTTGTTTTAGACAGCTTATGTTGATCAATAAGTTGTTGATTGAAAAGTGATGTTTGAATAAATTTTTATAAAACAAATGATTGATAAACAATATGTTGTTTGTATAGTTTGTTTATAAGTGTTGATCTAAAATATCATTCATTCATAAGAGTCAGTTCGTTTGGCCGTGTTTCTTTGCGTTCTGGCGAGATGTTTTCACATGGACATGTTTTTTTAGCCCGGAATAGTTTTTTCGCCGGGCGTGAATTTTTTCGCCCGGGCCCGGTTTTTTCTCTCGGTCCAGTTATCTCGCCCCGGTGTGATTTTCTCGCTCGGGCTAGTTTTTCTCGCCCAAACACATTTTTCTCGCCCTTGGCGATATTTTCGTCCGAGAGTGCGAATTTTTCGCCCGGGCGTGATTTTTTCTCCCGGGTCCAGTTATCTCTCCCGGGGGTGATTTTCTCGCTCGGGCTAGTTTTTCTCGCCCGAACGCATTTTTCTCGCCCGGGCACGATATTTTTGGCACAGACGTGATATTTTTCGCCCGAAAGTGAAAAAATGCTTTCTATCGAAAAAAATCGAGTCCTGCGAAAAACAAACGCCCGGGGGGAAAATTCGTGCCTAGTCGAAAAAACACGCTTGGGCCAAAAAATTGCGTCGGGTGAAAAAAATCCGCTCGGGCGAAAAAATTGCATCCGGGAGAAAGAATCGCGCCCGTGACAAAAAACACGCACGGGAGAAAATATCGTGCCCGGACAAAAAAAGCGGTCAGACAAAAAACCACGCCCGGGCGAAAATACTGCGCCCGTGCGAAAAAACTGAGGTCGAGCGAAAAAACCGCGCCCTGGCGAAACAACCTCGCTCGGGCAAAAAATTTACTTCCGAGCAAAAACTTCACGCCCGGCGAAAAAATTACGCCCGGTCAAAAAATCCAAACTTAGGGCACTTTTAAGTGATAAACGATTATGAGTAGTTATAAGATGGACATGAATAGTTTATAAAAAACCAGCTTATCATCAACTTTTAAATAAGTAATTTTCTATCACTTGCACAAACAAACCAGCTGTAAAATTACGTTTGCGTTTTAAATAGTGATTATTCATTAATTGTGCTTTAAATAGAGATTATTCAATAGGGTTTGGTCTGAAAAATATATCCTCTTCTCTTCTTCTAACTCAAAACCAATTAATATTCGTAGCTAACGCAGGTCTCGTTGATGTGAAGAATTAGGCTATATTTGGTTCAGCGATGACCGGTGCATCCAGTGGGTCGAAGCGCCACTCTGAAACCGGATGGGAGAGGTGGGGGTTCGAAACGGAGCGTATCGGTGTCGTTTCCTCCTTGCTGCGGGTGCAAACGGAGCAAACGCCGGCGGAGGCCATTTATTTACCCGCCGTCCGGCGGCGTTTGCTCCAAACAGAAGCGGCATAACGTCAAACCAAACGAAGCCTTAAACATGTCTTTTCTCGAAAATGTAATTATTTCGGCACCATTAATGATAATAATAATTAATAATACTATATTTTCTTATTTGTGTAAATTGTTTTTATAATAAATATATTGCAAACACATGCTCCGAGTAATTTAAATCTAAGAACATTATTTTAAGCCAAAGCGAAATCCACGGACGACCCCAATTTTGGCGTCGACGCAGTAGAATGCAAAGAGGGCCAAAGTGTGGTTGGTGACACCGAAAACTCACAGCAGTGAGCCAACGTTGGCTAACAAAATCGCAGCAGAAGCCGTTCCGAATGCGGTGCCAAATCAAATGGTGTAACTCTTTAGATCTTTTGCGAGTATGGCAGTGCAGCTTGCACACACAGTGAAAGAACATTTCACGAAGTGCGAGTGAGGCTGGCCGCAGGTCAAGTAATTTGGGGAAGCACATTTTATTATTTTGGTGTACAAACAAACAGCTGCAAAACTCTGTTTGATCAATGGCGTGGCATTTTTGTTCGTGAATTTGGACAAAAACTCCAGCATCATAGAATGAATGTTTAGCATGACAACTGCCTCAAGGAAAAAAAACTAATTTTGAACATAAAAGTGTTTTAATCTCCTAGATGAGACCGGCATTCACGACCGCCACCGCCTCCCCAAACGGTTCGTAACCACACCGCGTTCTCATATTCATTATTTTAAAATACAATTATACTCTCCAAAGTTCTGAAAACTATAACGATTTCTTTAAACCCTAAAAACCATCATTTTCAATGTTTTTTTACATGAATTTAATGCTCACATTAAAATGTGAAATTACATTAAAAAGCACGTGCTTTATCGATCTGAAAGAGAGCAGAAGGCCTCATCCCATCTCTGAACTAATATAAATCACATCAAGTTAAACACAGAGAAGACTTCTGCCTGGATAATAGTTGCTTCAGTTTTCTTATCAGCGGTTGATTATTACACATATAATCCTCAAAAGACTTTCTTAAACCCTGAAGCACCTGCACATCACTTTCAGTTGACCGGCGGTTCAGAAGGGTGGAGAATAGATTGCTCCACAATTCGACTTTCCAGTACCTAAGAACACAATAAATATATAAAGAAATGGTTAGGGTTTATGAACTGGATACATAATGTGGACTACTCCACCTATAATCAATTTGTTTCTTTAGAATGACAGCTTAGATTCCGTCGTAGCTGAGCAGACTATGGTTCATGCGATCGTAACCGCTTGACCGGTGAAAATAAGTCCACCCAAACGGAACCTATGTCCAATGATCCACTCCCATGTTACCCAATTAAAAAAAAGTTCACGTGTTGAGGCTGAAAAAACCATTCATTGGCTGCATATGAGGAGTATTTAGAATTTAATCTCAAATCGAAAAACTCATGTAACCGTATGCACTTAACATAGAGGTGAAAGGCTCTACGTGGCTACAGGCGTTTTGAGAATTAAGACCACGCATTGGAAAACTCATGCAACATGGTCTACTTGATATAGATACTCATCCCCTCCACCATTAGCAAACTAATTTTAGATTGGATGCTTATATTCTAAAATAGTATCTGTTACGGAACTACATGACGCCGAGCCCCTATGACGGGTTTACACGTGGTGGGCACGGACATCGAACGATAGGACTGAGCCCACGGAAGAGATCACGCCTTAGTTGTTACCTCATTATTTAATTTCAACATTTATGTTTAATTTTTAACAATTATGTTGGCAAATTGTTTGCGCCGTGTTTTATGTTTTTGCATTTATGTTTTCGCACCCCGAATGACTATAAGGGGTGGCGCCTGTTGTGTTGAAACTATGCTGGATGAATTTGAATTTCCCCCCTTCTCTCTCCTAACCCTAATTCTCTCCCTCTCTTTCTCTCCTCTGCCCGTTCTCCTTACCGCCAACCGCCCTCCCCCACAAGTTCGTACCAACTGGTCCGACCTCCGTCCTGCCCGCCCCTGGCTGCCAGTGAACTCCCTCTCCAAGCCGCCATCCCCCACCAACCCCAGCCAGGCCCACCGAAAACCGCAACCACTCCCCGGCCCCCACCTCGGACCGCCCACCTCCCCACGCAACACCTCCAGCGTCGCCGCCCCCGCGCTGCACAGCCCGCGACGCGACCGTGCCTCCTCCCCCACCTAGTGACTTCACGCGGGATCTCCTTGCACCGCACAACCTGCGCCGCAGCACCCAATCTCTCCGCGTCGCACAGCTCGCGCCGCGCTTCCCTGCACCATGCCGCTGCTGCTGCTCTACAACCGCGACAGCGCCGCCGTCCGGCTCACCCCGGCCCTTTGTGATGGCACCAGCCACCCACTCAACTGCAAAACAACACAGACGGACTCCAACGAGGCCCTCCTCCGCTATGTCGACGCCCAGGAGTCCCTCGCGGCCTCCATGCATGCCTCCCTCTTTGCCATGCACGTCAAGTTCGACGCCCACCAACCCTCTGCCACTTCTTCCGCCAACGGATCCGCGGGCCCTTCCAATGGCGTGCCCATCCTCGAAGCGGCACCCATGTCGCACAACGGCGACTCTGTGGCCCCGTTTTTGCTCGACCGCACAACCCTCTCCCTCGACCTTCCCACCTTTGTCGGTGTGGACCCAATTGGGTGGATTGTCAAGGCTGAGCAATACTTCGACCTCCACCACACTCCAGAGCAGGACAAGGTCTCGACCGCCGTCGTGGGACTCGACGGCTACGCCCTCCATTGGGCCCGGTGAATTCGTCAGACCAACTCGGTTATCTCTTGGTCCGAGCTCAAACGGGAGATAATCCGCCGCTACTCAGGGTCCTCCATCGAACGGCTGTGTGGGGTACGCCAAACCGGTGCAGTGGATGACTACATCAATGAGTTTGTGGCCCTCGTCACCCATGTTTCGCCCAACATCTGGTCCCACCTCAGCACTCATCACCCCCGGACGGTTTCCAAGGCCCTCGACATGGCCCGTCTCGAGTAGGAGGATTTGTCTCCTCAACCCCCGCCGGCTCTAGGGGGACCTCCTCTGGGGGCCAACCGTGAAGGACCGCTACTCCAGAACCCCAAGCTCCTCAAACCCCTCCAGTCGCTCGGCCAGGCCGTCCAGGCCCTCCGCAGCGAATCTCGAACCACAAGTTTGACGGCCTCCGTCGCAAAGGGATTTGTTTCTGCTGTCGTCAACCATACTCACTGACCAATGTCTGCACAGTCAAGGAGTTTCGCGCCATCATCAGCTACTTTGAACCGGAGATCACTTTGGCGAATTTTGAGTACCTCGAGAACCCTGAGGACACCACCGAGGGTGTCGCCGATGCCGGTCTTCACAATTTGGCGCTCTCATGCTTCTTCGTAGGCGCCATTTCAGGGCCCCAAACAATGAAGCTGACGGGCAAGCTGGGCGACCGCCACATTGTCATCATGGTGGACAGCGGGGCGAGCCATAATTTCCTCTCCGCTCAATTGGCCCAGCAACTCCGTCTGCCGATGGAGCCTTCGTCGGACTTCACTGTCAGTTTAGGCGATGGTCGGCGTCGTTCGATCCAGGGCCTTTGTCGGTCCATCTCGCTTTCAGTGGGTCCTTACTCGGTGACGATAGACTTCTATGCCTTCGGCCTTGGCGGGATTGACGCCATACTGGGAGTGGCGTGGCTCTGCACGTTAGGCGACGTGTGGGTAACTGGGGGACGATGACGATGTGATTCCTCCGGGACGGTTGGGAGTGCTGCCTTGTGGGGGATGCCACCCTACTTCGCTCCCCTATCTCCTTTCGCACGATTCAGAGGACTTCAGAAGTCGACATTTTGGCATGGCTCTGGTCCATCCCTGACACTGCGTCGCCGCCCCCATCACCACCACCGGCCCTTCAGGCTCTCATGTCCAAGTTTGCGGACCACTTTATTGCACCATCCGGCTTGCCGCCGGCTAGGCCGCACAATCATTTCATTCCTCTTCAGCCCGGCATATCGGCAGTCATCCGCAAAAGGACGAGATTGAAAGGCTCGTTCACGACATGCTGATGAGGGCCTCATCCGCCCTAGTGCAAACACTTTCTCCAGCCCGGTCCTCCCGGTGAGTAGGAAGGATGGCAGCTGGCGCTTCTGCGTGTACTATCGGGGAGCTCAACAAAGCCACTGTTCCAGACAAGTACCTGATCCCAGTGATTCAGGAGCTTTTAGATGAGTTCCACGGCGCAACCGTCTTCACCAAGCTGGACCTCTGTGCTGACTACCATCAAATTCGTGTCCGGTCGGCCGACATCGACAAGACGGCCTTCAAGACACATAACAACCACTATGAATTCATGTTTATGTCTTTTGGCCTGACCAACGCGTCAGCCACCTTTCAGGCCACGATGAACGACATTTTTCGCCATGTTCTTGTTTTTTATGACAACTTGATCTGCAGTTCTTCATGGCAGGAGCATCTTCAACACGCCTGAAAGATATTGTACCTAAACACCTAGAGGGGGGGGGGGGTGAATAGGTGACTTGAATCTTTTTAACTTTTTAGGCAGAAATCAGAATCTAACACAGATTTATATCTACTTTTGCACAGCAATCACACAGCAATCACAGCAAATCACAACACACAGTAGACACACAGTTTTATAGTGGTTCCCCAAGATTTGGGTACATCCACTTTCCCCCTTCGCCTATCTAGCAGTGTACTAGATTCGGCCAAACTCCTCCACTATCTCAGAACCCAAAACAGGTTCCTACACCTCAGGCCCAAGGCCCTACAACTCAGCTCTTTCACAAAGCCTACACTCAGCCACCAAGGCTTACACTCAGCCACCAAGGCCTACACTCAGCCACCAAGGCCTACACTCAGCCACAACATGCCTACACTCAGAGATTTCATTCTCCTACACTCAGGCACTCAAGCCCTACCCTCAGCCTTTATAATTACAGGCTTACAAGACTCAGATCCAAAGGATCCTACAAGATAAAATGAATACAAAAATTATAACTCAACAACTCAGTAACAAGAGAGAAGAGTTGTGAGATTCTTAATGAGTTCTTGGAAGAACTCAGCTGAAATCAATCTGACTTAGCTTTCTTCAAAGCTTCTTGAATGTAGAACTCAATTAGATTGACCCCTTCTGCAGTTGATCCTTGATCTCTGCTACTTAAGATTCAGAATAAATCTGAACCCTTCTTCTTAGTCTGGTTCCAATGACTGATTTCTTGGATGAAGCTCTCTATCTCCAACTTCTTAGATTTTCACTAGATAGTTAGATCTTCTTTGAATTACTTGAACAACAATCTGAACTTGTGTTCAATTGATCTCTTCAACAACTGTTTCTGTAGACAGTGTAAGCCTATTTATAGGCCTTCTTTATGGTAACCGGCTGGTCCGGTTCATAACTGACTTCTGACAACTCTGACAGGTGCAGTAGACCGGCTGGAATGACAGCTGTCAAGTCATCCAATCAGTTCTTGAAAATTCTGTAACTGTCTGAAAGTGTCGAGACTGTCTGTCTTTAAGTGTCGACACTTATAGACCAAGTGTCGACACAAGTTGTCTAAGTGTCGACACTAGCCTACAAGATGTCGACACAACTCCTTGTGTTGTAGATTTTTATATCTCGACACTACTTCTTCATGTGTTGACACTGATAATGTGTGTCGACACAAGTCCTTGTACTTCAGTATTTTGCTGAATTCTTCTAAGTGTCGACACAACACCTTTGTGTCGACACATCTTCATGTGTTGAACTCGCTGAGTGTCGACACTTCTTCTTGGTGTCGACACATGTCTTCAGTGTTGATACTTGCTGAGTGTCGACACATTGCTCTGGGTGTCGACACATTCTTTTTCTGTCGAGACTCTGGCTGAGTGTCGACACTTCCCCTTAGTGTCGACACTTGTACTTAGAATAATCTTGAACTTTGCTAAGTGTCGACACAGCTCCTTGTGTCGACACTTTCTTCAAGTGTTGAGTGTTCAGCTGAGTGTCGACATATTGTTCCTTGTGTCGACACTTTCTTCAAGTGTTGACTCTTCTGCTGAGTGTCGACACATTGCTCTGGATGTCGACACTTATACTTAGTTTCTGCTGACTTTTGCTGAGTGTCGACACAGCCTCCAAGTGTCGACACTTTCTGATGTAGACACAGTTTCTCTGGGTGTCGACACAACTGCTAAGTGTCGACACTGCTTTACTGCACTTTACTTCATTGAGTGTCGACACAGCTCCTTGTGTCGACACTTTCTGTCTGGTGTCGACTCAGTATCCCTGGTGTCAACACAATGAGTCCAAGTGTCGACATTGCTTGCCTGGGTGTCGACACAAGTCTTCTTAAGTGTCGACACTTTCCCTCTGGGTGTCGACACATGGACTTAGAAACTTTTCTTCTTTCCTGTAAATACTTAACCTGCACAAGATAACTCAAAACACATCAAATACATTTTGATGTATATCATTGAGTTGGGTGAGGCTTCTTCAAATCAGGTACATTTAAACCAATGTACCCAACAATCTCCCCCTATTTGGAGGAGTCATAACCCTTAGTCAATGATATACACCATTCATAATAAAATTACAAAATGATGTAAAGCAGGATTATATATAGCAGGGCAAACATAAACATGTATCAATCACACATGTATACATAGACATCAGCACAGAAAAATTATGAAACAAGTTTATTACACAACAAATTTATGACACAGATATTGTTCTAATAGCTTGTCATATTCATAATTATAAAGTTTACAGAATGCTTTACAACAAAAGAGTACATGGTAAACTTTAAGAAAATTTCTATGCTATTCTTGATCAGCATCTTTGATCACTATCCCTTTTTCAGATTTTATCCTTGCTTGCACAGGGGCTTCAGCATCTTCAGTTTCAGCAGGCTTCTTCTCTTTCAGCTCCTTCTTCTTAAGTTCCTCAGCCTTAATCTTTTGCCTTTCAAAATAATGATAAGGCTTGGGAAAGTACTTGCTAGGCTCCTGGGCAGTAGGAGGTAGCTTTCCCATCTTGGCCTTTCTTTTATATTGGACTATAGCCTTCTGCCTTGTCTCATGCTTTCTACATTCAGCCTCAGAAAACCACTTGTTCCTGTCTTGAATGTTATCTTTTACAGCTTTCCATGCAGTCAAAATAATGTTCCTAGAGGTGGGGCTCCACTGCTCAAAGTCTGGTCTCTGTTCAGCTTGCTCCCTAAACCTCTTTTTAGACAATCTGGTCTCTTCTTCTTTCTGCATAGCTTCTTGCATAGCTTCAGAGACTGGCTGAATAACTTTTTCTATAATGACATTGTCCTTGCCCACAGGTGGGCTATACATGGACTGTATATCAGCATGTATCATGTCAAAATCTGGTGGAGGATAGATAACTTGAGCTACTTCAGGTTGCTCACCTCCAAGATATGCAAAATGTATGCCAGATTCTGCAACATTATCATCATCACAAAGAGGAGGATAACCAAGAGTTGCTCTGATAGAATTTGATATCCACTTGGCATGATCAGAGCTGGCTTTGACTAAAACTCTCTCCCCCTTTATGACTTCTCTTTCTATATGATCTCTGACATCATCTTTCTGAAATCTCACTTGATTATCCAAATAATTAACTTCATCTTTAAAGAAAGGTTTTAACCGTTGGAGTTTGTCAGTTATCAACTTTTGAGAATCTTGGATGACAGTCTTAACAGCAGTTATTTCTTCTTGGAATACTTTGTCAAAATTTGCTTTTGCTGTAGCTGGAGTCTGCCCTGCAGCTAAATTCTTCAGCTCTGTGACTATGGCATTGTGAGATGCAGTCAAATTATCATTCATCCTAATTTGATTTTCAAGTACATATCCTTGCTTGACTGCAAAGTCATCAACTTGTGCTTTTATCTTCTCCTGATGTGTAGTCAAGTACACCACTGCATTCCCTCCCTTATGTAAGCA
Organism: Platanthera guangdongensis; assembly: GCA_039583875.1. Classification (NCBI taxonomy): domain Eukaryota; kingdom Viridiplantae; phylum Streptophyta; class Magnoliopsida; order Asparagales; family Orchidaceae; genus Platanthera; species Platanthera guangdongensis. The sequence goes on along the minus strand of CM077155.1, from coordinate 149,982,717 downwards.
GTCTGTCATCTCCTTCTTATTAAGATTCATTTCAAATCTTATTGACTTTATATCCTGGGCCAAATCAAATTGCAATGATTTTTGCCCTTCATCCACATACTTTTCAATGGCCTGCCTGTGCTTATCAAGCTTGATTTGCATTGCAACCATGAGAGCACTATAATCAACAGTAGGAGCTGGTAGTGATATAGATTGTGGAGCAACAGTTTGCAAAGCCTTTTTGTAACTCTGGCTCCTTCTGAATACTTGAAATTTATTTTTCTTTGCCCTTTCAGCTTCCTCATCTTCAGAAGCTGAGGAGCTAGCAATTTCTACCCTCTCCTTAGGGCTTGGGGGTAACTCCTTCTGCACATCTGGTGCTTTCTCAGTCTCTTGCCTTGCAGGCTCTTCAACATGTACTACTTGCTCCCCCTCAACTGGAGCATTCTCCTTTTCAGCAGCAGTTTCTTTGTCAAAATCAGTTTGATCCAGATTAAGGAACAGATCTTCCATTGTGTATTCTTGTGGAGAATGAGCTGGAGAAATTCTTGGTTCATCTACCACTGGATCAGAAACAACTTGAGCTGTAACAGAAGTGTCTTCCATGACAACATCTGGAACTTGAATATCAGTCTGTGGTTGCTGATAAACATCAGACAAATCAGTATCCTCTATAGGAAAAACTAAAGCATTAAGCTCAGTGATTACCTCAATGATGATGTTTGTAGCTTGCTCACTCTCAAGAGGAGTGGGTTCTTCCACAACTAGTGGCTCCCCCTGGATTTGATCCTGGTGTAAGGGGCTAGCCGGTGGTAGCTCCCCCTGCCTCTCAGCAACTTCTTGTTGAGCAGTAGACTTCTCAACAGTCTCTTCTTCATGCTCATCAGGTGTGAAGACAACTTGCTCTTCACTATCAGAGCTGCTAGTTGGATCCTGAGCCACTGGAGCAGCTTTCCTCTTCTTCTTGTGAGGTGATACTTTCTCAGGAACTATCTTCTCAGGGGTTGGCATCTCTTTAGACAACACCCTGTCCCATCTGGAGAAGATCCTCATGTCCATTCTTCTCATGTGGTTGATTTTACTACCAACAGCTTGACTCATTACCTCTGGAATACTTCCAGCAAGGTATAGACTTAAGATCCTGCCCAAGTTGGGCTTCTTCAGGCTTTCCTTGATCTTCTCAAAGATCACTACAGACCAGTCAGTTTTCAGATTGAAGATTATCCTGGTCATAATGCTGAACATATGGGCAGATACCCTATCATGCCCTCCAGGTTTGCTTAAAATCACTTTGCCAACAATTTCTGACATGAATTTACCCTGGCTATTCATCCCTTTCCTATTGAAGACAGATCCAATTTTCATTTTAGAATCTAGTCCACACCAAGTTAGAGCTTCTCTGGTCTTTGAAGCAGTAACTTCATCTTCTTCTTTAGTTCTTGACAACTGAAGTACCTTTCTCAGACTTTTTGGTGAAACCTTAACCTTTGCACCATGAACTCTGGATTTGATCTTGAGTCCAGAGTCGTCCACTTCAGCTCCATTGAGGAATTCCAGTACCTCTTTCTTCCAGATTTTAGTAGGCTCTGAAACAAGAAATTCCAACCCTTAGTCTGCAACTAGGGTTATCACGTTCTTGATTTCCGGGTCTGCATCACCAAATGCGTCGCGCACCAGTTCATACCCTTCGTTGACGTTCTCCTCAAGCTTTGGCGTCATTAGGGTTTGAAGAATTTGAACTGAGAGAAGAGAGGTGTCGACACACAAGTTTTGATCTCGAAACTTTTGAAAGCGTGTCGACAGACTAAGGCAAAATCCTATTTATACTTTTCTAGGTTTGAAGATGAAAAGGCGGGCAGCTAACTTAAATTTTGTCGACACTGTCGATAAGTGTCGACACTGACTTATAATGTCTCGACACATATGTGTCGACACAAGTTTAGTCAACAGATTATACGTGTCGACACTTGTTTATGTGTCGACACCACATAACTCGACATTTAGTCGAGACTTTACTTAGATAATTCTGAGTAAAACCTAAGTGTCGACACCACCTTGGATGTGTCGACACCTACTTGTCATGTGTCGACACTAATATTCTGAAGTGTCAACACCAACTTCCTAGATATGTCGACACCTTTTTCCTGAAGTGTCGACACCAATTTTCTGTGTCGACACAGATATCTCTGTGGGTCGACACCTTTTTACTTAGTCAATTTTTATAAACTTATTCTAAGTTTACCATGCCTAGTTCAATTTTAAATCTATTGAACTTTGTTTCTTCTAAGGGCTTAGTATACATATCAGCTAATTGATTATCAGTTTTAACATATTCCAGTAAAATATCTTCTATCTCTACATGCTCCCTAAGAAAATGATATTTAATCTCAATATGTTTAGTTCTAATATGAGAAACAGGGTTATGTGCAATTGATATAGCACTTGTAGAATCACAAAAGAGTGGAGTTCTACTTACCTGAAATTCATAGTCCTCAAGCTGACGTTGTATCCACAGAAGTTGAGCACAGCAACTTCCAGCAGCCACATATTCTGATTCTGCAGTGGAGATAGCCACACTTGTTTGCTTTTTGCTACTCCATGAAATCAGTCTTCTACCTAGAAATTGACAGGTTCCAGTTGTGCTTTTTCTGTCTTCTTTGCATCCTACAAAGTCTGCATCTGAATAACCTGTTAGTTCAAAATCTCCATTCCTAGGGTACCAGAGGTCTAGATAAGGAGTGCCCTTTAGATATCTCAATATCCTTTTGACTGCTGTCAAATGAGACTCTTTAGGGCATGCTTGATACCTTGCACAGACACATGTAGCATACATGATATCTGGTCTATTTGCAGTCAAATATAATAGGGAGCCAACTATTCCTCTATACAAAGACTCATCTACAGGTTTCTCTGCATCATCCTTGCTAAGAGACATACTTGACCTCATAGGAGTCTTCATGGTACTGGATGAATGCATACCATAATTCCTTATGAGTTCTAGGGTGAACTTAGACTGACATATGGATAATCCATTCTCAGTCTGTCTTACTTGGAGACCCAAGAAGAACTTAAGTTCTCTCATACTACTCATCTCAAATTGACCTTGCATTAGTTTTGCAAACTTTTTGCAAAGGCTCCTTTCAGTAGACCCAAATATAATGTCATCTACATATATTTGAACTAGTATTACTTTGTCTCTGCATTCCCTAAGGAATAAAGTCTTGTCTATTTTCCCCCTTGTGAACTTATTCTCAATGAGGAAACTAGACAGGGTTTCATACCAAGCCCTAGAGGCTTGTTTTAACCCATATAATGCTTTCCTAAGTCTATAGACATGATTAGATAGAGTTGAATCAACAAAACCTGATGTCTGTTCCACATAGACTTCCTCTTTAAGATTACCATTCAGAAATGCTGACTTGACATCATTTGGTAAACTTTAAATCCTTGAAAGGTTGCATAAGCCAAGAACATCCTTATAGCTTCCAGTCTGGCTACTGGAGCAAAGGTTTGATCAAAGTCAATACCTTCTTCCTGCCTATATCCTTTAGCAACCAATCTTGCTTTGTTCTTAATGATGATTCCTTGTTCATCCATCTTGTTCCTATAGATCCACTTGGTTCCAATTATATTGTGGTCTTTAGGTTTAGGAACAAGCTCCCAGACCTTGCACCTCTTGAACTGATTGAGTTCTTCTTGCATTGCCTCAATCCAATGAGGGTCTAGGATGGCTTCTTCAAACTTCTTTGGTTCAACTTGGGATAGGAAACTGGAGTAGATTGTTGCATTCAGATTTCTGCTCGTTGTTTGTACCCCTTGTCTTGGATCACCAATGATTTGTTCTGCTGGATGATCTCTAAGATGCCTATTGGCTGGAGGCATCATTACTTCAGGTTGAACTTCTTCAACTTCATCATCTTGCTGTACTCCTTGTACTCCTTTTGCATTAGGTACATGTAGTACTCCCCCTGGACAACAACCACTGTCTTCTACTTGTTGTCTTGCAGTAGATCTTTCTTCTATAGTGAGCTTGTCCAACTTCTTAGTTAAACCTGTGGGGCTGCATACACTACTAGACAACTCATTGTTAATAAGTCTAGTTTCATCAAATACTACATGTACAGATTCTTCTACAACTTGTGTAGTCAAGTTGTATACTCTATAAGCCTTACTATTGTTGCTGTACCCAACAAAAATTCCCTCTTGAGACTTGGCAGCAAACTTAGTCAAGTAAGACTTTCCATTGTTAAGTATAAAACACTTACAACCAAAGAACCTGAAGTAGGATAGGTTTGGTTTCCTGCCTTTCACAACCTCATAGGGGGTCTTGTTGTGGCTTTTAGTTATGGTAACCCTATTAATAACATGGCATGCAGTATTCACTGCCTCAGCCCAGAAGTATTCTGGTAGTGATGTATCACTTAATAGAGTCCTACCAGCCTCAATCAAGGTTCTATTCTTCCTCTCAGCAATGTCATTTTGCTGAGGTGTTCTTGGTGAAGAAAACTCTTGAAATATCTCAAATTCTTCACATAATTTTGTCATGCTATCAGACTGAAATTCAGTACCATGGTCACTTCTTATTTTGACCACTGTACTATTTAGTTCATTCTGAATTTGTCTAACAAAGCTATAGAAGACACTGAGTGTTTCAGATTTCTGTCTAAGAAAGAACACCCAGGAAAACCTTGAGTAGTCATCTACAACTATAAAGGTATAGACCTTCCTACCTAGGCTGTGAACTGACATTGGACCAAAAAGATCCATATGCAAGAGGTATAAACACCTCACAGCATCTTTGTTTTCAATGCTTCTAAAAGTGGATCTAGTCTGCTTGCTCTTTTGACAAGCTGAGCAAATACCATCTTTAATACACTTAACTTGAGGACCATTCCTCACTAACTCTTTAGTAAAGAGTTTGTCAATTGTCTTGTAGTTTAGATGGGCTAGCCTCTTGTGCCATTTGACACAATGAGAGACTGTCTCATCAGCTACAAGACACACTGGAGAACCACTGTTCTCAACCATAATGTCTAGGCAGTAGACATTCCTTTTTCTATAACCAGTCAAAATGATCTCTTGATCATTTGACCGTCTGATATGACAACCATCTTTTACAAATGAGATGTCATATCCTACATCACTCAATTGACTTATACTAATAAGGTTATGTTTCAAACCTTTGACATAAGCCACTTGAGTAATAGTAATATAGGAGTTAGAAATGTTACCAAAACTCTTGATGATCCCTTTTTCAGAACCACCAAAGGTGACTTTTGGACCATCCTTTATAGGTGTGTAATCCTTTAGTAAACTCCTTGTTTCAGTCATGTATCTGGAACATCCACTGTCCAAGTACCATATTGGGGCATGACCACTTGGACTCACCTGCAAAACAGATTAGTGAACCTTAGAACCCAAAGAATTCTTGGGTCCTTGGTACTGGTTAGTTTGCATCCTAACAAAGCTACCTGCAGGCTTTCCAACAGGCAGTTTGCTACTCACTTTGGCACTAGCATTGTGCCAACAGTCCATAGCATAGTGGCCTACCTTGCCACAGCACCAACACTCAAACTTATTGTACCTTTGCTTAGGTACTGTCTTTGCTGTTTTATCTACAGCAGACTTGTTGAGAGTTGAGGCTTTGCCCTTGAACTTGGACTTGGACTGAACAGTCCTTGCAGGTCTTGTAAATCCCAGTCCAGCTTTACCTTTGTGATGAACAAATTCATCAATTATGGGTAAAACAGATTTTGGTTTAGAAAACCTAGCAACTAAGTCTTTCTCCTTCTGAAGATTAATCTCCAGACTCTTGATTTGATCATTCTTAAATGATATAGTCCCCATCTGAATCACAGTTATGTGCTTCAGTCTGGCTATCTCATTAAGCTTTTGATCAAATAACTTCTCAAAATCAGTTGCAGCAGATTTGAGATTAGCAATTTCCTTTGCCTGACTTTTGGCTAGGGACTTGCTCTTCTTAAAAGCTTGCAACAGAACTTTATATTCATCTATCAACTGATGAATATCCTCTTCAGACTCAGATGCACTCTCATCATTTGATGATGATGAATCTGATTCTGTACTGCCACAAAAAATTGAACTAAAAGAACAATGTTGTACCTTACTAGGTACTGGCTGCTCCAGGATTTTGTCACTTTCTGTCAATATCATTAGCCCTTGGCATTGACTGTCCTCTTGTTCATATATAGAATTCATAATTTGCATGAACTCTTCTTCTTCCTCAGCAAACAGGCCTATATATGCCTCAGCATCTGACTCAGTTTCTGATGAAGATAAATCTGACAGGCTCTTGTCCTTTTTGGCAACAAAAGACTTTTCTTTCTTGCCCTTATATTGAGTCTTTTTCTTGTCACTAGACTCCTTCCTTTTTTCTGTACAATCTGCAACAACATGACCTTGTCTATTACAGCAATAGCAAACTATTTTTGAAAGAGTTGTCTTGCTAGACTTAGTCTTTTTCCTGTCTTTCTTTGAAGATTTTTTATTCTGATAATAGTCTTCTTTTCCCTGTGAAGTAGATGGTCTTGTCCTCCACTGTTTCTTCTTTAAGAACTTCTGGAAATGTCTTGTGAATGCAGCAAAGTCCTCATCACTTTCACTGCTTTCAGATTTCCTGCTGACTGACTCATCTGACTCAGATTCAGCTACTTTTGGTGGTGGAGAAGGTGACTTACTTCTATACTTTCTGGGGGCTTCAGTTTTGAAGGTCACTGTCCTTTCTTTGTGTTCACTTCTTGTTGATTTCTTCTCTTCTTTCCTCACCATTAACTGCATTTCATAGGACAGCAGTTTGCCAAACAGTGTTGGTGGAGGAATTTCTCCCAACTTTGTCATTTCCCTAATGACACAGATCTTGGTGTCCCAATCTTTTGTTAGGGACCTTAGAAACTTATCATTGAGTTCATAATTACTGAACTCTCTGCCATAGGACATGAGCTCATTCACTATCCTGTAGAACTTCTTATAGCACTCAGTTATGCTATCAGCCTTACCTTATCTAAAACTTTCATATTCTTGATTTAGCAAGAATTTTCTGTCTTGTCTTACTTCTTCAGAACCCTCCATATACACAATAAGAGTATCTCACATCTCTTTAGCTGTCTTACAGTGTATCAAATTCTGGAAAGTTGCATCATCTATGACACTCACTATGATGTTCTGAGCTCTTTTGTCCATAGTGGCTAGAACAATTTCATCATTTGTCATTTCTGAGAAATCCTTAGGTGTTCTTTGATTTGCATCTAAGACTGACACCTTCATGGGCACATATGACCCTTCTTTTACTGTGATATAAATCCTAGGGTCTGAGGCTTCCATAAACAGTCTCACCCTTTCCTTCCAAATGCCAAAGATTTCCTTTCTGCAAATGGGTAGCTTCATGGATCTCAATTCCTTATGATTCTCAGTTGAACCCATGGTTCTTGATTTTCTTGATTCTGTAATTTGACTTACACTGAATCTGCCAACAGGATCTACTCAGACAGTTATGTCCCTTTTTGAGTAACCTCCCTCTGATACCACTTGAAAGATATTGTACCTAAACACCTAGAAGGGGGGGGGGTGAATATGTGACTTGAATCTTTTTAACTTTTTAGGCAGAATTCAGAATCTAACACAGATTTATATCTACTTTTGCACAACAATCACACAGCAATCACAGCAAATCACAACACACAGTAGACACACAGTTTTATAGTGGTTCTCCAAGATTTGGGTACATCCACTTTCCCCTTTCGCCTATCTAGCAGTGTACTAGATTCGGCCAAACTCCTCCACTATCTCAGAACCCAAAACAGGTTCCTACACCTCAGGCCCAAGGCCCTACAACTCAGCTTCTTCACAAAGCCTACACTCAGCCACCAAGGCCTACACTCAGCCACCAAGGCCTACACTCAGCCACAACAGGCCTACACTCAGAGATTTCAATCTCCTACACTCAGGCACTCAAGCCCTACCCTCAGCCTTTATAATTACAGGCTTACAAGACTCAGATCCAAAGGATCCTACAAGATAAAATGAATACAAAAATTATAACTCAACAACTCAGTGACAAGAGAGAAGAGTTGTGAGATTCTTGATGAGTTCTTGGAAGAACTCAGCTGAAATCAATCTGACTTAGCTTTCTTCAAAGCTTCTTGAATGTAGAACTCAATTAGATTGACCCCTTCTGCAGTTGATCCTTGATCTCTGCTACTTAAGATTCAGAATAAATCTGAACCATTCTTCTCAGTCTGGTTCCAATGACTGATTTCTTGGATGAAGCTCTCTCTCTCTCCAACTTCTTAGATCTTCATTAGATAGTTAGATCTTCTTTGAATTACTTGAACAACAATCTGAACTTGTGTTCAATTGATCTCTTCAACAACTGTTTCTGTAGACAGTGTAAGCCTATTTATAGGCCTTCTTTTTGGTAACCGGCTGGTCCGGTTCATAACTGACTTCTGACAACTCTGACAGGTGCAGTAGACCGGCTGGAATGACAGCTGTCAAGTCATCCAGTCAGTTCTTGAAAATTCTGTAACTGTCTGAAAGTGTCGAGACTGTCTGTCTTTAAGTGTCGACACTTATAGATCAAGTGTCGACACAAGTTGTCTAAGTGTCGACACTAGCCTACAAGGTGTCGACACAACTCCTTGTGTTGTAGATTTTTATATCTCGACACTACTTCTTCTTCATGTGTTGACACTGATAATGTGTGTCGACACAAGTCCTTGTACTTCAGTATTTTGCTGAATTCTTCTAAGTGTCGACACAACACCTTTGTATCGACACATCTTCATGTGTTGAACTCGCTGAGTGTCGACACTTCTTCTTGGTGTCGACACATGTCTTCAGTGTTGATACTTGCTGAGTGTCGACACATTGCTCTGGGTGTCGACACATTCTTCTTCTGTCGAGACTCTGGCTGAGTGTCGACACTTCCCCTTAGTGTCGACACTTGTACTTAGAATAATCTTGAACTTTGCTAAGTGTCGACACAGCTCCTTGTGTCGACACTTTCTTAAGTGTTGAGTCTTCAGCTGAGTGTCGACACATTGTTCCTTGTGTCGACACTTTCTTCAAGTGTTGACTCTTCTGCTGAGTGTCGACACATTGCTCTGGGTGTCGACACTTATACTTAGTTTCTGCTGACTTTTGCTGAGTGTCGACACAGCCTCCAAGTGTCGACACTTTCTGATGTAGACACAGTTTCTCTGGGTGTCGACACAACTGCTAAGTGTCGACACTGCTTTACTGCACTTTACTTCATTGAGTGTCGACACAGCTTCTTGTGTCGACACTTTCTGTCTGGTGTCGACTCAGCATCCATGGTGTCGACACAATGAGTCCAAGCGTCGACACTGCTTGCCTGGGTGTCGACACAAGTTTTCTTAAGTGTCGACACTTTCCCTCTGGGTGTCGACACATGGACTTAGAAACTTTTTCTTCTTTCCTGTAAATACTTAACCTGCACAAGGTAACTCAAAACACATCAAATACATTTTGATGTATATCATTGAGTTGGGTGAGGCTTCTTCAAATCAGGTACATTTAAACCAATGTACCCAACAACGCCCGCCAGACGTTGTCCACAATACGGCGTCACCACCTTAAGCTCGACCCAACAAAGTGCTCTTTTGGGGTTCCGAAAGTGTGCTACCTGGGACACACCATTTGCGCCGCTGGAGTCGCAATGGATAGCGACAAGATCGAGGTGGTCCTCTAGTGGCCAACATCATCATCTCTTCGCAATGTCCGCGGGTTCCTGGGACTGACAGGGTACTATTGTCGGTTCATCTAGGGATACGACATGATGGCTCAACCCCTCACTCAGCTCCTGAAAAAATCTGTCGATGGCCCCTTCGAGTTGTTAGTGGCGGCCTCCGCCGCTTTTGTCGCTCTTCAGCAGGCCTTAGTTCATGCCCGGTGTTAGCCATGCCAGATTTCTCTCAGTCATTCCTTGTGGAGTGCGACGCGTCGGGCGTCGGCGTAGGAGTCGTACTCATGCAAGTCGGCCGCCCTGAGGCCTACATTAGTTGTGCTTTCTCTGACACTATCTGCAGCCGCTCCGCCTACGAGAACGAGCTCATGGGTCTCGTCCTCGCAGTTCAGTACTAGCGCCACTATCTCTTGAGCCAACGGTTCGTGATCCACACCGACCACCACAGCTTCCGCTACCTCCTACAACAGAAGATTGCTACGCTCGCTCAGCGGGTGTGGGTGGCCAAGCTCTTAGGCTATGACTTCAGCATCGAGTTCCGACCAAGAAAGGCAAATCGCACGACCAACGCCCTCTCTCGCAATCCCATCCTAGCAGCCATCTCCCGTCCGGTTTGGGAAGATGAGGATACCCTCCGACAGGAAGTAGAAGTCAACCCGACGCTCAACGGGATCCAAACAACACTCCTCAGGGACGCGAACGATCGACCACTATACTCCTTGGTCTACGGTCGCCTACTCTTCAAGGGCCGCCTCGTACTCGCCCCCTCCTCCCCGAGCATCCCTTTGTTGTCGGCCGAGTTCCATGCTTCCCCGACGGGGGGACGCGCCGGTGCCTACCGGACGTTCCGTCGGCTGGCAACCTCCCTCTACTGGCCTCACATGTTCTGCCAGGTAAAAGAGTTCGTGGTCTCCTGCCTCATCTGCCAGCAGGCCAAAAATGAGGCCGCTTTTTAGGGAGGTCTACTTCGGCCCCTTCCAATTCCCATTCGGTTTTGGGACAACATCGTCATGGACTTCATGACGCGACTGCCCCGCTCACAGGGACACGACTGCATCCTGGTCGTGGTGGACTGGCTCTCGAAGTATGCTCATTTCATTCCCCTCCGCCATCCATACACTGCAGCCACTGTCGTCGACAACTTCATCCAGGGGGTCGTGCACCTCCACGATTTTCCTCGTCGATTGTCAGCGACCGACATATGCTCTTCTTGAGTACCTTCTGGAATACACTGTTCCGCTTGCAGGGTACCCGTCCGCGCATGAGCACGGCGTACCACCCACAGACTGACGGTCAATCAGAAGTACTCAACTGGTGTCTGGAGACGTATCTCCGCTGCTTCGTGGGAGAGCAGCCTCGTAGTTGGGCCAAGTGGCTCGGGTGGGCCAAGTACTCTTACAACACCGTCTACCACCAAGCGGCCAACACCACCCCGTTTGAGGTCGTTTATGGTCGTCCTCCACCGTTTATTGTCTGCCACCTTCCAGGGAAATGTCAGGTGGAGAGCCTGGCCACCGATCTCCGCGACAGGGACACCATTCTGGATCATCTGAAGCACCACCTGTGACGGGCCCAACAGAAGATGGTTTCCTTCGCCAACAGGAAACGTCGGGACCTCTCCTTCAAGGTGGAAGAGAAGGTATTCATCAAGCTCCATCCCTACAGTCAGCTTTCGGTAACCCACCGTCCGTGCCTGAAATTAGCACCTCGGTTCTTCGGGCCATTTGCTATCCTCTCCTGCATCGGGGCGGTCTCTTACCGCCTTCGCATCCCAACCGGGAGCCGCATCCATCCGGTCTTCTATGTCTCACAACTTCGGCGCGTGGTGGGTGAGCACGCCACCACGGATCACTTCCCGACCGACCTCGACCTCGTAGGGGAGGTATCGTACTACCCAGCTGCAATCCTCGATTTTCAATGTCGCACCATGGGGGACCATACATCGGAGGAGCATCTGGTGGCTTGGACCGGCCCCAACTTGGACGCGACTTGGCTTCCCTGAAATGACTTCCGCTGCCAGTTTACCGACTACTGCCTTGAGGAAAGACACATTTTCCAGACGGTGGCATTGTTACGGAACTACATAACGCCGAGCCCCCATGGCGGATTTACACGCGCCGGGCACGAACATCAGATGACAGGACTGTGCCCACGGAGGAGATCACGCCATAGCCGTTACCTCATTATTTAATTTCAGAATTTATGTTTTATTTTCAGCAATTATGTTGGTGAATTATTTGTGCCGTGTTTTATGTTTTTGCACCCCGGATGCCTATAAGGGGTGGCGCCTGTTATGTTGAAACTATGTTGGATGAATTTGAGTTTTTCCCTCTCTCTCTCTCCTAACCTTAATTCTCTCCCTCTCTTTCTCTCCTCTTCCCGTTCTCCGTACTGCCGATCACATCCACCGCCCCCTTCCCCCCCCCCCCCCGAAAGTTTGTACCAGAGTAGGCTAGACCGAAGGCCCGCTCCCACGTCACTTGCCTAGCAAAAGGATTCCACGTGTAGAGGTGAAAGACTCTACGGCTCCGTTTATTTGGACAAAATTAGAACTAGAATTGGATATTGGACATGAAACATGCCAACTTTGGATGTTGTTAGGAAGAAATTGAGATTACCAAAAATAAAATGGATTCTACAAAATTCAGCATGACTTTCAATTCCATTACCATGTCAATGAACAATGAAATTTGAATGATCCCTCCAATTCAAATTCGAAGAACTCAATTTCGTCCAAATGAACCGAGGGCGCCTTACAAATTTAGACCCACATCTGAAAGCTCAAGTGACACTGTGAATGTAATAGACATACTTATCCCCTTCACCTATAACTAATTGGTTTTAAGTTGGTTCGGAAGATCCTAATATCAGAGTAGGCTAACCCTAACAATCCACTCCAACTTCACTCAATTAAACAGATTCACATGCTACATGCCAAAGACCGTACACAAAACAGTGCATGTTGAGAATTTAGTCCCACGTCGTGAAACTCATGTAGCCCTCCTTACTTGATATAGATCTTGAGATAGCTAGCTTAATTGGAGATATGAAGAACATTAAATATCACCTTTTAAAAGGTTTTTTAATCTGAAAATGATGAGTTCCATCTGAGTTGGTCCTTCTCTCAAGTTCCATGTATGATCCATGAAGCATCATATGAACAATGACGCAAAGGCCATATGTGTCAACCTGATAATCAAGAAAGAGTGTGTGGGCAGAGTAGAGAGAACGATACTGGTTCTAGGAATGAAAATATAACCTGATATGTCCACGGTTGCTTTTCCTGCATCTCAACGCAACTAAAACCAGAAGTCTGACAATCACCCACAAATTTTATGCCGGAGGGAAATAGCCTGAAGTCAATGCCCCTTCCCCAGTCAACAAGGCATAATCCCTGGAAAAGAGTAATCACGAATTTCATCAGAAACCATAAAATCGCTGAACTGGAATTCTGAAAGCATATTATGTATGTACACTAAAGAGCTGGAGATTATGTTTGAAATTAGAAGTAGCTCAACAACCATTCAAATTTGATTTCTCTAAACTCTAAAATTACTTCAATTCAAATAACCGAGTCTAAATTCTAAATAAATAAAAAATAAAATATGAGTTTAAAAAAGACAACATAGCCCGGGAAATTTTTGTGTCCTGAGCTCGAACAAAGAGTTTGTCCAGGCACACCTGAGATGTCATTTTTGACATTTGAGATGCTGATGCAACCCGAGTTTGCATCATTATTTTATTTACAATAATTTCATTTATGTAGCGCACGTCTTCGCGCATTTTCATTTCGTCTATGTTGTATCGTGCACATCGCGCACGTTTGTTTGGATTATTGGTGTGACCGGCCAATAAGACCTTAAATGAAAGGGCCCGTCAAATTAGGAGTAGTGGTGAATTAGGCAAGCAAGTGAGGTGTCGTAACAATTAAGCTATAAATCTGAAATTAAATTTACTTTTAAAACTATTTTGATGGAGAATATTTAAAGTCATCTCATCATTTAGTTTTGTCATCAAGAGCCTCAAATAACCCCCTTTTTATCTCCCCTTATTACTCATATTAAATAATAAAGAAGTTATCAGCCGGCCTTGGCTGAATTGAAACCCCCCATATTAATTGACATTAAAAAGGCCACTCTTTATATATTTCCCAAAATCAGCCGGTCAGGGAGAGCAGTGGAAAAACGAAAAGACATAATTTTTGTCTTTTTGTAACTCCCTGCCTCCGCCCCCGTCATCTCCATATCCGCTCGTCGCTGCCTACCTGACGTCGCCAGCCAGCGCCGCCAACGTCGGAGACCGTCCGAGGCGTCAGCGACCTCCTCACGGGCCACTGTCGACAGTGTTCTTGACAGCGGGTTTATTCCCTCCTGTTGGGAACGGCGACTTGTGCCCTGTCCGGACTGTTTCAACTCGTCGCCTTCGACGACGCCTCCTGTGGGAACGTTTGCTTCCGGCAAGCCCTCCTCCAGCAACTCCCGGCGGTATCGGGCCTCCAGCAACCTTGCGACACTCCGCAAGTCCTCTAGTTCATCCCGCAAGTCCTCTTGTTCATCCTGCAAGTCCTCCTGTTCATCCTGACAATTTCCCGTTCATCCCAACAGCCCTCTGTTCGCTACCGTCAGTTTCCTAGAGCTCATCATCCCTCGAGCTGACTCTTACAACGGCTAGAGGTATACCGCTACTTCTTATCCCGCTCAAGATTGTTAGTAAAATATTTATGCTTAAAATGTTGTGACCTTCGAGTCAGAGCTTGCTTGCCTAGATTGTCATTAATCTTGTTTGACGTTAATTTCTTCATTGTTGTTATTTTTCAAGGCGGATAGCGTACAAATGTTAGCTCTTTTTTTTGTGTGGTTACAACCTTAGGATTATCTACATTTGAAAGTACTCGTGATCTTGCTTGCGCCGCGTAATTTGAAAATCTGAACACAAATTTTCGTTTTAAAATTAATCGCAGACTAGGATGCATCAGATGTCCTTGCAATAGACGGACCTACTTCAGATGTCGGAAATGACACCTCAGATGTCAAAAATGACTCCATAATATGTGCCCGAATTTTATCTGGAGCTCGGACATAAAAATTTCACGAGTAGCTGACATTGAACGACGTCCTTTCAAGCATAAATAACTTTTGGATCTTTGTTCAAAATAAATCAAAACAAAGTAATAATCGATGTCCTGATTGAATAACAAGGCAACAAGAATTAATTCCTAATTGACACTGTTAGGCTTCAGTTTTATTTTATGTTATGCTTGTATGTTAGTCACTCCAATATATTGATGAGTGCCTCTTGTTTTCCAATTAATCAATAAAAGTTTTCCAATTAATCAATAAAATCTCTCCTTCAACATGTTATCAGATCTAGCGATACCCGAGGCGCTCTCCGCCGACCACGACTCCTCGATCCCGCGTCTCCTTCGCTCGTTATGCCTGCATCCACCACGTCGTTCGCTCACACAACACCCGTTGAACTCGTCGTTCGCTCGCACAGTGGAGTCGACCCCGCTTCCTCCCTCCCGCTCCGCCCAGCCCGTCTGCTCTTCTGGACGCCAGATCCCGTGGGGGATGTGCCCGTGAGGCTGATTCCGGGACTTCTGGTGTATTTATTTTGCGTGAAGGGATGACTGCCCCCGTTCCCTTCTCTCCCTTCCTTCGGCTCCCTTGTCGGGATCAACTGAGTACTTCTCTTTCTATGAGAAATTTTTAGGGCTTTGCCTCTTTTGTCCCATTTGTGTTTCTTCCCGCGGATTCCATCTTCGGGTTGTTATGTACGGGAGTGTTGAATTTCCAAATATGTACTCCGGTGTGCGCGTTGAATCCTCACTGATGTCGGCATTGGGCTCCAACCGCGCTCTCAATGACCACAGAACTCCTCAAATTACCACAATGAAGCTCGATAACACCAATTACCTCTTGTGGGCTCGATCTATCACTCTCAAAAGCCGTCGTATGTTTGACTATGTTTCCGGCACTACGCCCCCCCCCCCCCATCATGCCTTTACCGAATAGTCTCAATGGGAGTCCGAAAACTCCATGATAATGTTGTGGCTTCTCAATTCTATGCAGGAGAGCATTGCTCGTAATTACCTGTTCCTGGATACAACCGCAGATATTTGGAAAAGAGCTGAGGTTACCTATTCCTGTCGGGGGAATGCCGCTTAGATCTTTCAACTTCGTCGGCGTATTTTCCTCTTGCGGCAAGGTGATCGTTCTTCTTCCTCCTATTACCTGGAATTTACTCAGCTCTACCAAGAGTATGACGACTTTGATTCTCTCACACTTGTCACTCCTGAAGATGAGATTCTTGTTCGGCTCACGAAGAACGCAACCAGATCTTTGAATTTCTCCATGGTTTGCATTGGGACTTTGATCAAATTAGTGTCCAGATCCTTGGCCGGTCACCTCTTCCTTCCCTGCCGGAGGTTTTCAGTCTTGTTCAGCAAGAATTAGATCATCGCCATACTTTACATACTGACACTACCTCTGACGGCACTGCTTTTTTCCACTCATGTTCGCCGCGGTGAGTGTCCTTCTCGTGACTTATTACCTAAGTTTTGGAAGAAGAATCATTGCCTTTGTGATTATTGTGGGAAGACACGTCATACAGGGGACACCTATTTCAAGCTCCACGGCTTTCCCCCGCCCAGAGGAGGTCCCGCTACTCGTGGCGGTCGTGGTTATGGTCGCTCTTTGGGCCGTCATCCCCTGTCCCGCTCTGCTCATCACTCTGATGCTTCTACTGATGCGTCTTCTCTGGTTGCCCTCCTACTCTCTCCTCTGATGAAATTCTTGCATTTCGTCACCTGATGCACGGTCATCCCTCTGAGACTTCTGCTTCATCCTCCTCCTATGCCCACCAGGAGCCCACGGGTGCTCATTCTGCTACCAATCTCCCCCACCCAGTGGATCATTGGCAGCGGGGCGGCCGATCATATGACTGGCACTGCTTCAGATTTTGTATCATACTCTCCTTTGCCGGGTTGTGACAAAGTGAGTGTTGCTGAGAGTTCTTTTTCCTCTATTGCTGACAAAGGAACCATTCCCAGCTCTTCTCACTCTCTCATATGTTTTCATGTTCCTAAATTTACTCGAAATCTCTTTTCTACAAGTCAAATAACTAACTCTATGAATTGCTCAGTGACCTTTTTTCCTTTCTTGTGTCTTTCAGGATCTGAAGACGGGGAAAGTGATTGGCTCTGGTAAACAGTGTGATGCACTATATATGTTTGACCCCTCCAGCTCAGCTCCAGCTCCTCCTCCACGTGCTCTTCATGTGGCTTCGTCTTCTACTTTGAATTGCTGACACTGTTTCCTTTGACATTCCTCTATCTCTGTTATGAAATTCTTGTTTCCTGCTACGTCGGCCACTGTTTTAAATACTTTTTGTTGTGATGTATGTGAACTGGGTAAGCACAAGCGGACCTTTCTTCCTCGGATGTCCCCCCTTGTGCTACACCTTATGTGATTATTCATTCTGATGTTTGGGGTTCTAGCCCAGTTGCTTCTACTTCTGGGTGCAAATGGCTTGTCACTTTTATCGATAGTTTTCTAGGTGCACATGATTTTATCTCATGAAAAGCAAATTTGATGTGTTTCCTTTATTTTAGAGTTTTCATATGATGGTTACCACCAAATTCAATGCCACTGTGAAAATATTATAAAGTGACAGTGAACGTGAATACATTGAGTCTCACATTGAACGCTACATGTGTGACTTGGATATCATCCACCAAACTTCTTGTGTGTACCCTCCTGCCGAGAATGGGTTGCCGAGCGCAAGAATCGGCACCTCCTGGAGGTTACTCGTTGTTTATTACTTCAGATGCACCAACCCAAATACTACTGGAGTGACGCGGTCCTCACGACGACGCATCTCATTAATCATTTGTCAACTCGTCTCCTAAACCACAAAACACCGTTAGAAACTCCCAATATCCCTCCTAGTAAGCTCACCTCTCGTAACTTTGGATGTGTGTGTTTTGTCCATGTGCATCACATCTCCAAGCTTGATCCCCGAGCACTTCGGTGTGTATTCATTGGATACTCGAACACTCAAAATGGTATAAGTGTTTTCATCCTGTGATCCACAAGACTTTTTGTCACCATGGATGTCACTTTCCATGAATTCGAGTCCTATTACGGGAGCTCTCTTCAGGGGGAGACTGGTATCATGGAAGTGAGCTCCCTCGCTATTCCCCTATCTATATCTCCTCCATATCAGCCTATCGTCTCACCTCCTACTATCCCACATGTGGTCCTGCAGCCGCATGTGATTCTGTCGTCGCCTTTGCCTCCTCGTCCTACTACTCCTTTGCAAGTTTACACTTGTCGGCGAAGGGGCACAAACAGTCAGCTTCTGCACACTATACTTGAAGCCACATCAGATCCGTTTACCGGTCCTCAAGGTAAATGTGCTTCCACTCGACATCTCTTATCTCATTATGTGTCTTATGGCTCATTGTCCTCCCGGCATAAAGCCTTTGTCACTTCTTTGTCCTCCATCTTCATACCCTCTTTGTGGCAGGAAGCTTTGAGGCATTAAAATTGGAAAGATGCTATGCGCGAAGTGATGATTGCTCTTGAGAAGAATTACACATAAGACCTTGTTGATCTCCCTCAAGGCAAGACCGTGGTTGGATGCAAGTGGATTTTTTCGGTGAAACAAAACCTTGTGTACCGTTACAAGGCTAGGTTGGTGTCCAGAGGATACACAAAAACGTTCGAGATTGATTATCGGGAAACTGTTACAGCCTGCGTGCCCGTGTATCTAGTTATGATTATGTTTGGTAAGTTTATGTTATAATTATGTAGGGAGGCCTCGAGCACCACCGGGCTTAGATATTAGGAGTTATTAGTATCTTTTGTCTTGTTATATGTTGTAAGCTTATATAAAGGTATTAGGAGTATTGTATCAATCAAACAAGAAGAAAGTTTTAGTGCTCATCTTGAATGTGAGATCTTGGTAGCTCTCTCCTCCAACGAGCAAGCTCCGCTTAGGCAGCCGCGGTCACGGCTCCGTAGTATCTCCGCCATCGTCGTCCCCCCTCCGGCCACCTCCAAGCGAGGACCATAATAGAAACATTTGCTCTTGTTGCAAAGATGAATTCGTGTGATGCCTGCAAAGGGTGGAGTTTCAGCCAGTTGGACGTGAAAAATGTCTTCCTTCATGGAGATTTGGCAGAGGAAATTTATGTCTCTACCTCTTAGTTTTACTTTTGAGGGATCTGCGGGAAAGGCATGCAGATTGAAGAAGGCTCTATACGGCCTAAAACAATCTTTGAGGGCTTGGTTTGGGAGGTTCGAACGAGCAATTGTGACATTTGGGTATACTTTGAGTAATGTTGATCATACCCTATTTGTAGAGCACAAACAAGGGAAATTGATGGTGTTGATAATGTATGTGGATGACATTGTCATAACTGAGAATGACATGGAAGAAATCAAAAACGGTAAAGGATCTTGGGAACCTCAAGCACTTCTTTGACATTGAAGTTGTTGGATCCAAACACGGTGTCTTTATCTCACAGAGGAAGTACATCCTTGACTTGTTGGAGACTACGGGGATGAGTGAGTGCAGACCTGCTGACACCCTCATTGAAGCAAACCATAGATTGGGAAGGGATGGTGGAAAACCTGTCACGGATATCAATAGCTTTCAACGGCTGGTAAGGAGACTCATCTACCTATCTCATACTCCCCCGGATACCTCTTATGTTGTTGGAGTTATCAGTCAGTACATGCATGCTCCCAAATCGCACCACTTGGATGATGCCCATCGGATTCACAGATATCTCAAAACCTCACCGGGACGTGGCATCTTGCTCTCTCCGACTAAAGAATTGTCCATTGAAGTTTTCACAAATGCTAATTGGGCAGGGTCAGTTGATGATCGTAGATCCACGTCTGGATATTGTACCTTAGTTGGGGGAAATCTTGTGACTTGGGAGGAGCAAAAACAGCATGTGGTTGCCGGATCCAGTATTGAAACGGAATTTAGGGCAATGGCCCAGGGAATATGTGAAGGGCTGTGGATTCGATCTCTTTTGCTTGAATTTGAGATTCAAATCAATGGCTCCATTCGGCTATACTGTGATAACACGACAACTATTAGCATTGCTCATAATCCTGTTCAATATGACCGCACTAAGCATGTTGAATTTGATCGTCATTTGATCAAGGAAAACATAGTGAGGGGAGTTATTAGCACTTCATTTGTTCCCTCGGATCAACAGCTGGCTGATGTGCTCACAAAAGTTGTCTCCTAGGTGTTTTGGTAATATTATGTCAAAGTTGGGTGTGATAGATGTCACAAGTCCAACTTAAGGAGCAGTGTTAGGCTTTAGTTTTATTTTATGTTATGCATGTATGCTAGTCACTCCTATATATTGAGGAGTGCCTCTTGTTTTATTATTAATCAATGAAATCTCTCCTATCAACAGACGCCACAAAGTATTATATCATTACATCATTACGCCAATTAAAGGTTTCTTTCTATAATAGTGTGTGTGTATATATATACACACACACACACTTATATGCTTGACCTCACACAGAGACAAGCAAATAACTCTAATATAAATAAACCTTAAAAATAAGAAATCATTTAACTTAAGAAACTTGGCTTTAGTTACCTCAGAAATTAACATGAAGTCAATCATTTTCAATTTGGCACAAACTTAACTCAAGACAATAAAGGAAAAAAAATATTTGGGTTTCATAATAAGAAACAAGGGCATGGAAAGGAACCTGGTCGGCCCAATTTCCGGTTCGACTAGTGAATGCATCTTCATCCAAATCTTCCCTGTCACAAATAAATCATCGCATGAGATGCTAGTAAGAAAAACCTGCATCCAAACCATTTTTAAGATGCTAGCCGACACAGTTTAGTTGCATTTCAAACGAACAGATTTCTTCAAATTTTTTATTGAAGCTAATCATGCACCAATCCGCAGCATACCTCTCTAGAGGGGATCACTACAAAAATGCCCTGAGCAAATGACTTGCCATAAGGAAACACATCTTCATTCGAGTGTAGTAGGCAATAGTTTTTCGTTGATAATAACTTGACACTGATGATCATCAAGAGTTAGGAAACAATTTTTAGTTAAAAAGATGACTGAGGTCCTTAGAGTTATTGATGCGGAGCGGAGATGCGGACCTATAGCAGAGGACGAATTTTGGGCCCGTTCAGGGCCGATTGGCTACTTACCATATATGGCGTATTCGGATCGATGATCCGACTCCACGGATGCATTCAGCCCGTCGTTCCGACACGATTTCATATATTGCATTGTCATTTTTGATTTATTTTTGATGTAATTGGGCTACAACTACCCATCTCCGGTCAATCATAGTCGTTGATGGTGAGATGTCCTAATATCACTTTATTATAAATAAGAGTGTATAGGGGCTGCTACAGGTGATTGAAGATCTTGGAGTGAAAAATCGCAAAATACGGCGATCCCTCCATGGAACCCAAGGTGACGAATCCTAGCTGGTTATCTCCCTCTCCAAGTTATCTCCTAACCTTAACCTTCATTTTCCCTCTCTAAACCCTAGCCGCGACACCTACCTAGCTGTTTTTCCACCCAGTAAACACAGATCTGTCCGCCTGCTTACTGTCTAGCAAAAGCCACCAGCAAACTGCCTGCTGCCGCCCCTTTCGGCCACTTCCTAGCCTGCTACTGCCCCCTTACAGCCAACTCCCAGCCCGCTACCGCCCCTTCCATCCACCTCCCAGCCTGCTGCTGCCCCTTCCAGCCCCCTCCCAGCCTGCTACTGCCCCCTCCCAGCCACCTCCCAGCCTGTTGTCGCCCCTTCCAGCCTACCACCGACGCACCCAGACCCCTCCTCTCTACGTGGATCCACGCCAGCCCCTCCACATCCAGATCCCCGTTTCCTACAGCCTAAATCAACCGTTCATACATCCAGATGTGGTTTCCTGCAACCCAAATCAGCCACCCTCCATCCAAATCTCCCTTCCTCGGCCAAATCCGCCTTCAAACAGCAAGATCCAGCCTTCCACCTTCTAGATCCAGCCATATAACATCAGATTTCAGTCGCAGCCTTGTCGCGCCTTGCCAGATCTACTATCCTACAGCAGCCCTCATAGCTTTGTGAGTTTTCTTGTTGTACAAACTTTTATCTTTCAGCATTTAAATATTGTGTTGTGATCTTATAATTGTTTGGATAAATAGAATTGTAGTATTTTGGTCTAGATAAGGGTTTGCTGGGTGGAAAAGCAACAAGGTGGGGGGGGGGTGACGGCTAGGGTTTAAAGAGGGGAAAATGAAGGTTAAGGTTAGGAGATACCTTGGGGAGGGAGATAACCACTAGGAGTCGTCACCTATGGTTTCACAGAGCCGACACCGCGGAGGGATCGCCGGATTTCGGGATTCTTCACTCCAAAATCTGCAAGCACCTATAGCAGCCCCCATACACTCTTATTTATAATAAAGAGATAATAGGGCAGCTCACCATCGACGACTATGATTGGTCGGAGATGGATTAGCCCGATTACATCAAAAATAAAGCAAAAATGACAATGTAATATATGAAATCGTGTCGAAACGACGGGTCAGACGCATCTGTGTAGTTGGATCAACAGTCTGAATACGCCAAATATGGTAAGTAGTCAATTGGGCCCGAACGGGCCCAAAACTCGTCCTCCGATGTAGGTCCGCGTCTTCGCTCCGCTTCATTTTTCCCGGCTTGAAAGAATTCATCTCCTAATGAATAGGAATCGGAATTATCTTGATGTATGTCAGGTAAGACTCGCTGAGGTCCACCAGAGGTCGTCCAATTCTTGTCGATGGGAAAGTATCCTCGCCAATGGTACTTCTGCATCTGACTGACTGGGGCGGCTATGCATGCATGAGACATGAAACTTATAAACCTTTAAATAATCTACTGATGTACTGGAAGTCCCGGTGAGATCACTGGTGCAGAAGGTGAAGCCATAGGCAACTGACCCAAACGCAGGTAGGGCTCAGAAGTGGACTGGGTGCAGGACTGGGGATGTGGGGGTGTAGGCTCAAGAGGATCTCCACGAAATGAGTCCACATGCTCGTGAGGCTTGTAGTACGGCGTTAAGTCCCCGACATTAAATATGGGACAGATACTCATACTTGTCAGGATATCAAGATCATAGATATTTGCTCTAATCTGTCTCATGATTATGTAGAGATCCATTCGCCTAACGCTCAAGCTTTTAGCTGGCTTCCCACGGAGGCTCACAACGCGGATTCTCATCATCATATGCTCACCTTCATGAAATGCATGCTCTTGTCAGTGAACATTTGCATGTGATTTATAAGATTTATCACTAATATTAATCCTCCGTCGGGCCGACTCATGACACTCATGCAAACGATGAACAAACAACTCTACAGACACATGCAAATGATGAAGATACGACTCAACAGACTCATGTCAATGACACAAATGAAACACGAGAGATGAAACACGCTCTCTATGGGACAGTCTGACAATGAACCAAAAATCTATAAAATGAGGTGACCTATCAGGAGGCTCTCTCGGTGGAGTGTAAAAAAACTCATCCAGTGTGCGACGAGTGTTTGGGTGACCATTAAGACATCAACACTCAAAGAGGAGCTCGTAAGATGATTAATGTCTCTTGGGGATTCAGGCGCATTAGGGGGCTCAACGGGAGGTATGTATGAAAATTCATCACGGATGCAACGATCACCTGAGTGGATACCAGAAACACTGACGATAGGATATAACTCAAGAGTGTGGTGAGTGCCTCTAGAAAGAAAGAACTCATCTGGTGGGTCAGCAGGTGGTGTGTCCCAAAATTCATCAAGAGTGCGATGTGTCATAAGGTAGGTCCTCAAAATTCAGGAGTATGCTCAAGTGTACTTAAGGAAAGCCTTGCATACGTGATGTTCCACTCAAGATCTATTCTCTTAGGCAAGACCAGAGACGATAACGAAAAAGACGTCAATAACTCGAAACTCATAAACGAGTGGCTCACATGAATCTCATCCTCACCAGGATGCCGCTGTTCATTAGGAGGCCCAACAGGGGGCTCATCATAGAACCCATCAATAGAGTCATGATCCTCCAGATTAGTACCAACGTAAGGGGTAAGTTCCTCATAAATGAGTGAGATAGACACTACGAGATCAACGTCGGCCTCTGGGCTCTCGATCGTTATGTGACTCAAAACAATGACAAGGGGAGATGGACATAGACCTACTCTCAAGAATGGGTCTGTCGGTGGGGTGTCAAGAAATGAATCTATAGTAGGGGTGCTAACCAACCCATGACATGGCAAAAGAAGGGGTGTAGGTGAGGGACACATCACTATAAAAACAATAGGTCGATCAGACTCACTCTAAATCGGGATCACAAGAGAAGAGACATAAACAACTGACAGACCACTCACCGGACTAAGTACCTCACTGGGTTGAGAGAAATCTGTAACAAGTATCATCTCTGTCGTGTCTGACGGGACAATGGTAGGCATTATGGTGACCTCGGTATGGGAGGGGCTCGTACTATAGAGGTCAAGGTGTGAATCCAATTGAACAGCTCTTGCGGATCTCAAGGTCTGTTTGTGATGAAGGGGCGGCTGATATGTCTGCTCAAGGGACTTCGAGCTGTGATAAGCCAGCTCAATACATATGTCAGATCGAAATCCAGACCGAAATCGGTAAATAGTCATAGCTGGCTCCTCTCGGATATCACTCCTCACAACTAACTCATCAAAACAATCCTTGTACTCAGTGATAGACATAGATCCTTGCTGAAGGGAAAATAATTGCTCGAGCACGCGACTCTGATACGATGAAAGCAGATACCTCTAACACAATATATTCTTCATAACCAGTGATGCGATGAAAACGATCTCGCTCACGGGTCCTCTCAATGTTAGACCAATATGCTCTCGTTTGATCTAGAAGCCTACGTTTCATAAACTTGATGCGCCGCTCACCGAATAACTCAAAATGGTTGAGTTAATAATCTATATTAGCCAATAACTGAAAGACACGGGACTCGATGAGTCATCAAAAGAAGGGGCATCAGTACGAAACTGTCACTCGAGATCTCTCTCAAAACGACGATTCTCATAATAATCATCTCTAAGGTAATCAATTCACGTTGAAGGATCAACCAAGGTTGTCAGGATCGCAAACCAAATTGTAGGATCGCACGATCCTACGATCCGGATTATACATTTCGATCTGGTTCTTAATGTGGATCGAAATTAGGGCGCGTCCATGTGGGATCACAACCCTGATCGTGGAATCGTTATGACCGCAATCCATATACGATTTCACGATCCCGATCTGCCGTATTAAAAAAACGCGTAAGCGGAAGCCGGACTTTGGTTAGAAAATAAAATCCCCCCCTTTCATTTCCCTTCCCGACGGCTCAAATCCTCAAACCCTATTCCGCTCCCGACGGCTTTTATTTTGTCTTCCTCCCCCTTGTCTCGCACTCGCCGACCATCATCTTTGTCAGTTTGCCGAGCTCCAGTCTCCGAGCCTCCTAAGTCCAGGAGTCCTATCGCCGACATTGACGAAGATTCAAGGGGAACGCCAGCGATTCCAGGCGGTGTCCAATCATCCAGTGCTTCTGTCCTTCGACATTGAGGTCAAACTTCACTCCTTTCCAATTTTTTGTGCTTCTTTCCTTCATATTTCATAGTTCATCACTTGAAATATGTCTCGGGCCTTCCAGAGGGTTTGTCCATCATTTTATTCAGCCGTCCAGAGCAGCTGAGCAGGTCAAGGAAGTGAGGCTCAAGCATGGACCGAGTTCTTAGAGGGAGGTAGCTGGAAAAATGTTGGTAATGGTTCGACAATCAGTACAGGTTACTAATTAATTTTAGCTAATCATATTACAATTGATTATTTCAATCAATCATTCATTCAATCAATTATATTACAATCACAAATTTGTTTAACAAATAGCTAATACTCTTTTAGGAGCTTTAGATAGTTATTTTACATTTTTACCAAACAATTATTTGATTTATTATGCAACATCGACACAATACAATATGCCACGAAAGAAGTTTAGGTTTTTGGTATTGATTATTTGTGTAATTGTATTATATCAAATTAAAATTCATCATTTAAGTCTTATTTTATGAATGTAGTAGGATCTAACGATACTCGATCTGATCCTACAATCCGATCCGATCCAACCCCCTAAACGATCTCACCTAGGATCTCGATCCTACGATCTGATCCGTCACTGGTCGTTCGAGCTTTTCCCAGGAGTATGGAATGGGTTACTTCAACGTCGTAGCGCTTGGTACTCGGACATTGGGTCAAGGCATTTTCTCTATCCCTTTTTACCCTGAAAAAGCTAGATCACTTTGCGTCATTGAACCGATAACCATCTTTCGACTAACCTAGCCTCCTCCGCCCTTCGGGACCAACAAGGAGTAGTACAGGATTATTCACCTATTGTCCATTGGCTATGCCTATCAGCCTTATCTTGAGTGATGTAAAACTTTACTAAATGTTTGGCGTGGCTTATCGCAGCTTATTTGCTCCGGTGAGGTTGGACAAAAACATCAGTCATAGAATGTATGTTTGGTATCACAAATGTTACAAAGAAAATTAGTTTGAGGCATAAAATTTTAGTATAACAATGACATTTTTGTCCAACCTCACCTGAGCAAATAAGCCGCGCCAAACGCAGTCTTAATCTCTAGTCATTGAAGAAAAAAAATGTTATTTTCATTTATATTTGATATTTAAATTGATATAAATTACAATTACCTAGTTGAATATCTATTTTCAGGCCTATAATGAGGGTAATTCCCAAGCCTAGATTGCAGTCGGAGTTCCTAGGGTGCTTTTTTGTTGCTCTTATGTGAAGCATATTTATGAGATTATTTAAATATTTAAGATGGTTTCTACTCGGCTTCTATTCCATCAAAGCTTTCAATATTGCTCCACCAAAGCTATTCCATCAAGAATTAAGGTTTTGTTCTCCCATGGCTTCTATAATTTCTCTTATCCGGCTATTCCAAACCAAAAAGAGAACCCTCCCCTCGTTTGATTGGCGATGAAGATGAAGATATTCGACCAATCTCGCATGCAGTAGATCTGAAAATACAATATCCTTTCCTTCCCTCTTCTACGATTCTCACAGTTTCCAGAAATTAAGATCGGAAATGGAGTTTTTTGAAAAGGCATTGTCGTGAGTCCTTCCTGCAACAGAATTGGAGGAGGAAAATAGATTTCATGCACCATGGCTTCTCTTCTTCTGATGCATGGAGTCATTAATAACCAGGAAAATACAATGTTCCTATTGGTTCTCTCCCAGAACAATCAGTCGGCAAGTCTGCCATAGCTTCCCTGTGCGGAAGAGGAGATGCACGGTAAATAACAATTACTGCAAGGGCCCGCATGACCATGCACTCCGAGCAAGTGGTGGTGAACCCCTCCGCCGGCGCTTGACTGTAAGCGTGAGGCCACCCAGATCGGGCGGCCCTTCGGTCGTCGGGATTGGGCGGTCTCCCCGCCGCAAAGGGCGGGCGACCTCTTGGCCTCCCTTCGGCGCCCAGTCGGGTGCGCAAAACCCCGGCCACCGCCTCTCCCGACCGTGGTCGCGATTCGGGCGGCCCTGACCTCCTCCGTTCGTCGCCCTCGTCAAGTCGCCCCTTCCCTGGCGGTAGAGGCGGTTATTTTTTTTTCAACGGGGGTTATTTTCAGGCCGGGGGTAGTCTCGTCTTTTGCATAAATATGACGATCCACGTGCTTTAAACGGAGCAATTCTATTCGTCCGGCCGGTGGTTATGGGGGAAAATTACCGGCTCGCCCCTCCTAAAATCTATGAATAGACTCAATTCCTCTTCATTTTTATCTTTTCCTCCGCCAGAAAATCCTCGATTTTCTCTCTCCTCTCCTCCTCCTACGAATTTCTCTCTTCTCTTCCTAGCGCTCTCCCGCGCGCCTCTTCCTTGCGCGCTCGCGCGCGCGACTCTTCCTTGCGCGCTCCCGTGTGCGTCTCTTCCTAGCGCGCTCCCGTGCGCGCCTCTTCATTGCACGCTCCCGTGCGCGCCTCCTCCTAGCGCAATCCCACACGCATCTCTTCCATACGCGTTCTTGCGCGCGACTTTTCTAGTGCGCTCTCGTGCGCTCCTCTTCCTTGCACGCTCTGCATCCTTGCGCGCGTTCGTGCGCTCTCCTCCAGCAAGCACCATGTGTGTTGTCCGCCAACAAGTGCTCAACGCGCTTTCCTCCACCAAGCGCGCTGTCGCGTACTCCGCCATCAAGACAGTCCAAGCGAGCCTCCGCGCACTCCGCCGTCAAGACCATCCAAGCACGTCTAAGCGCACTCCACCGTTAAGACCGTCCAAGGGTGCCTCCGCGCGCTCCGCCGCCAAGACCGTCCAAGCGCTCCTCCTCGCACCCCTCCATCAAGACCGTCCAAGCGCGCTTCCGCACGCTCCACCATCAAGACCATCCACGCGCGCCTTCGCGCACCCCTCCGTCAAGACCGTCCAAACGCGCCTCCTCACGCTCTGCCATCCAGACCGTTCCAACCGCGTCTCTGCACGCTCCGCTGGGACCGCCAAGTCTCCTCAGTGTCAGCAGACCAAGCCCGCCAGAGCACCCAAAGTTCGTGTCACGCGACGTAGAAGTTTACAAGAGAAACTTCAAAGCCATTCGAAGACCGCTCAACTGCAGCCTGACACGCAGAACGCTCCACATTCCCAACACCAACAACTCAGCAGCAAACTCGTCGGACGGGGACAAGTCTGCCACTCCAGACTCCTATAGCACAACAGGAGATAAACCACAGAGAACTAGGCGCGCGAAGCGCACCACTTGAACTTTCAAGCCACAGACGTATAAACGCAACAAGCTGCTCCCGCCTTCAAGCTAACATTAAAGACTCCAAAGCCTCCACAACGTAAAGCTCCCAATTGCAGTGGAAGCAGAAATAGCCCAGTAAGTGGTGGTCTGTCACCCTCCGAGTCCTTCCCACTCTCTTTCTCCATAATTATAACGAGAGGCGGTCTGTCGCCCTCGAGTTTTTTCTAAAAAGCTTTGTACATCAACAAGCAAATAGTGGAGGTTTGGCCACAACAGACCCGACCACGTGGTTTTTCACCCAGTTGACGGGTTTTTCACATTAAAAAAAAAATTCTTTTTCCAACTTTTTTACTTACTGTGACTGTTGGCGCACTCGACCGCTCCCGGACTAAGGCGGTCCAATTTAGTTAGGTCTACCGGAGCCTCGAGCGATTCCCCAACAGTTAAGCGTCGTCTGTGGGAACACGATTCCCAGCATTCTTAGAAAACAGTACCCTCAGCACAGCTGTACTCGTTACTCGAAAGCATAGCAGGAAAAGCCGCCCGCACAACCGAAAAAACGGTCCCCGGGGGGTACATTGATCCAACTCTTCCTCCCTCGCTCGACAACATTCCTGAAGTACTCCCCAACGCAGATTTTCAAGGCCGCGAAGCCCGTCCTGACGGAGGACCTGAAGCTCAGTATCACTGCAACCTCCCTGAAGCAGCAGGTCTTGATGGGAGGCTCATGCATGAAGAATTTCGTGGCATAATCGCTGAAGAGCGCGAAAAAGCCAGATAGTGTGCATCTTCGGCCCCTTCCCTCTCCATCGTCTCTCGTCATTCGCACATGAGATCTCTACACATCCAATCTCACAGGGCTTTAAGCTCCCAAAAGATTGAGATGTACGATGGAACATGAGATCTATCAGAGCACGTCAGACTCTTCGCAATCGTGATGCAACTATGCAACGCCCCAGATCCCCTGTTATGCAAAGCATTCCCGACGACTCTGAAGGGACATGCTCGCACGTGGTTTCTTTCCCCAAAGAATGGAAAAATCAAGAATTCAGAGTTGACTCAACAATTTACAGACCAGTTCATCGTCAGTCGGCGGGTAGTCAAAGACCCTTCCCACTTGTCTGGAATCCGTCAAAACGAAGGGGAAACCCTTAAAGACTTCTCTTGTCAATTCGCCACGGAAGCGCGACAAATCCCTAGGATAAATCTGGAGCTCCTTCGAGGGTTTTTTCTCGGAGGGCTCCGCCCCGGCGGCTTTCACTCCACGCTAGTATGGGAGACTGTGCCCAGCTACACCGACCTCGTTATCAGATCAATGCCCAGATTGCAGCTGATAATACAGTGGAAGCACACCGCCAACAGTTCGAAAGGGACTCCAAATGACAGCGAAAACAGGAGTCAACACCACTGCTGAAGAATGACTTACGCCACAACATTTCTCGACGAGCTGGGGGACATCACCACCAACAAGATTTCACTCCCCTCAATACTTCGCGAGCGGAAATGTTGCTCGCCATACGCATTCATCCCTCTCTTCAGAGGTCAAGGGCTCTCACTTCAAATTCCGGGGACCAGCCTAAATACTGCGACTACCACCCGGGACATGATAATAGGACGGAAGATTGTTCGCGACTAAAGGCAGAGATCGAAATACTCATCCGCCAAGGATTTCTTGAAGAATTTCTGCAACATAGGGGCCCTAAATTGGACAGGCATGAATGAAAGGGGGCAATCCCCAACAAGGTCGTTCCAATGAAAGGCTCATCGGTGGAATGTCCAAGAAGCTTACCCAAGTTATCTTACGTTTTCAGTGCTTATGTACACAAACAACAAGTAACGCTTTCAATATAATTGGATGTTGCACTACTCTTCTTACAAAGTGTTCAGATCTCCGCAAAAAAGACTCCGACCTTTACTTTACAGAATGTTCAAATCTCCGCAAAGGAGACTCCAACCTTTACTTTACAGAGTGTTCGAATCTCTGCAAAGGAGACTCTGGTCTTTACTTTAAAGAGTGTTCGGATCTCCGCAAAGGAGACTCCAGTCTTTACTTTACAGAGTGTTTGGATCTCCGCAAAGAAGACTCTGAATTTACTTTACAGAGTGTTCGAATCTCCTCAAAGGAGACTCCGGGCTTTACTTTATAGAGTGTTCAGATCCCCCAAAAGGAGACTTCGGCCTCTTTGGTTCGAAGGTTTGCGCTTCACCGTCTCTCCGGGACCACGTCCCTCCGAACTCTCACTGCCGACGATCGAAGGTCAGCCCTTCTCTCCGCAGTAGGTCGCGACATCGCCAGGGCCTGCCCCACTCGCGCTCGCCAGCGGTTCGAAGGTCTGCCCTTCACCGTCTCTCTGGGACCACGTCCCTACGGCCTCCCACAGCCAGCGATCGAAGGTCCGCCCTTCTCCCACAGTAGGTTGTGGCACCGTCAGGGACCGCCCCTCTCGCGATCGCCAAGGTTTGAAGGTTCGCCCTTCACCGCCAACCATTCAGTGACATCCCCCAGCTTGATGAACCCGACCTTGTACTACCTGGTTAGAAGTGTTCGCCCTTCACCCTGGTAGTAGGTCGCGGAATCATCTGGGTCTCGTCCTACAACAGTCAACTTCAAAGGAGTACTACAAAGTTGCCCAAATATAACGGAACCAACATTACAAATCACGCAAGAAAAGTGCAACAACAAAAGGTCAAGCCCCGACCATAAACTACAAAGGAATGTGCAGGAGCATCACAGAAGACAAATCAATGAACAAAAGCATTAAGCTAACAACAAACTGCAAAGAGAAGCAGAAGCTCACAAGCTAGCACACAGCAAACGTACAAGAGCGTCACCAATGCAACAAGTATACAAGGCAGTACTGGATACAACGAAGTAAGGAGCCTGCTCCTCCTCATCAACGACAAACTCAACACATTCATCCCCAGAAAGATTGTCAAAACCAAGTTAAGCAACGACACACACACTCCTGCAGAATACCATCCACCCGTCGCTCAGGAAGTGGTCCGGGTGTCGTCTGGACCTCGTCCTCCAACCGCCAACGTCTAAGAAGCAGAACAGGTTTGCTTATGTAGAACAATGGTCCCAACACCGCTAAAGCTCGATCATCACCACGAGCATGTGCACAAAGCTAGAACAGTGAACAAACAATAACGCAATACTCGAAGAACTACCAGAGCGCTGCAAACAAAGTACGAAGTCACTATACAAGGAAAGTGCGCAAAGAAACAATGAAGGCGGAGCCACGCCTCATCTACCTCAACACCAGAGCCCCTCACTCATCCTTGGAAGGATCTCCAACATCAGATTCGGCTACGCCGCAGCAACGCATCTACACCAACACGTGGACCTTCACCTTCAATCTTCCAGGTATCTCATATCATTTTGTGCACATTACGCACGATGCGAGCAACACATGTTGTGCCCTGCGCGACCGCCACACACATTGCACCTCGCGTGAACGTCGCACGTGTTATACCTTGCATGCACATTGCGCACATCGCGCCCCGCACACACTGCACACGTTGCGCTATGCGCACACGTTGCACTCACTCCATAATTGTGTGCTTTATACCCCATGCATATTACGCCTAGCGCGCGCTTCGCGCACACTGCACCAATTATGCACGCCACACCTAGCGTATAAAGCACCCTTCACACCTTCCACCCTTTGCACCTCTCACATGTTTTGTCATGTGCACACCACCGCAAACCGTTACACACCAAGTTCGGCTTCCGAGGAGAATTCTCCGCCCTTCATTCACTTCGGCTCGAAGCTGTAGAGACTTGGGGGCAAATGATGAGGTCCTCTTAGAAGTGTTAGCTGCACCCCATACATGGGGTGCGAGTATCGAGTTTTCCCCGACTAACGACGTAACTACCGAGGTGTAGCCGCCGCGGCAACTGCCGCCATCGTTTCATCACCGCCGCCGTCATCGCAGCGAATGTCATCATCACCGCCGCCATCGTCGCCGCCATCGCGCCCACAGTCATCGTCTTGTTCGTCATCGCCGTCACAAACCAAAAAGAGAACCCTCCCCTCCTTTGATTGGCGATGAAGATGAAGATATCTCCGACGACTCCGACCAATCTCGCATGCAGTAGATCTAAAAATACAATAGCCTTTTCTTCCCTCTTCTACGATTCTCACAGTTTTCAGAAATTAAGATCGGAAATGGAGTTTTTTGAAAAGGCATTGTCGTAAGTCCTTCCCGCAACAGAATTCGTGGAGGAAAATAGATTTCATGCATGGTGGTTTTTCTTCTTCTGATGCGTGGAGTCATTAATAACCAGGGAAATACAATGTTCCTATTGGTTTTCTCTCCCAGAACAATCAGTCGGCAAGTCTGCCATAGCTTCCCTGTGCGGAAGAGGAGATGCACGGTAAATAACAATTACTGCAAGGGCCCGCACGGCCATGCACTCCGAGCAAGTAGTGGTGAACCCCTCCGTCGGCGCTCGGCAGTAAGCGTGAGGCCGCCTAGATCGGGCGGCCCTTCGGCCGTCGGTATTGGGCGGTCTCCCGCCGCTAAGGGCGTGCGACCTCTTGGCTGCTCACCCTTCCGCTAGCGCCTAGTCGGGCGCGCAAAACCACGGCCACCGCCTCTCCCAACCGCGGCCGCAATCCGGGCGGCCCTGACCTCGTCCATCCGCCGCCCTCAACGGGCCGCCCCTCCCCTCGCGGGAGAGGAAGTTATTTTTCTAGCAAGGGTGGTTATTTTCAGGCCGGGGCAGTCTCGTCTTTTGCGTAAATATGACGATCCACGTGCTTTAAACGGAGTAATTTTATTCGTCCGGCCGGTGGTTATGGGGGGAAATTGCCGGCTTTCCCCTCCTAAAATTGATAAATAGACTCATTTCCTCTTCATTTTCATCTTTTCCTCCGCCGGAAAATCCTCTTGCGGATTTTCTCTCATATCCTCCTCCTACGAATTTCTCTCTCCTCCTCTTCTCTTCCTAGAGCGCTCCCGTGCGCCTCTTCCTAGAGTGCTCCTATGCGCCTCTTCCTAGAGCGCTCCCGTGCGCCTCTTCCTAGAGCGCTCCCGCGCGCTTCTTCCTCGCGCGCTCTCCTCCAGCAAGCGCCTTGCGCGCTCTCTGTCGATAATTTCTCAACGCGCTTTCCTCCACCAAGCGCTCCGTCAAGCGCTCTGCCATCAAGACAGTCCAAGCGAGCCTCCGCACACTCCGCCGTTAAGACAACCCAAGCACGCCTCCGCGCACTCCACCGTCAAGATCGTTCAAGCGCGCCTCTGTGCGCTCCGCCGTCCAAGACCGTCCAAGCGCACCTCCGCCCGCCCCGCCATCAAGACCATCCAAGCGCGCCTCTGCGCACTCCGCCGTCAAGACCATCCACGCGAGCCTTCACGCACCCCGCCGTCAAGACCGTCCAAGCGCACCTCCGCGCGCTCCACTATCCAGACTGTTTCAACCGCATCTCTGCACGCTCCGCTGAGACCGCCAAGTCTCCTCAGTGTCAGCAGACCAAGCTCGCCAGAGCACCCATAGTTCGTGTGTCCCGCACCGCTAGCAATTTACAAGAGCAACTTCAGAGCCCGCTGAAGACAGCTCAAATGCAGCCTGATGCGTAGAACGCTTAGCATTCCCAGCACCCTCGACTCAGCAGCAAACTCGTCGGGCGGCGACAAGTCTGCAACTCCAGACTCCTTTAAGCACAACAGGAGACAAACCACAGAGGACTAAGCGCGCGAAGCGCGCAACTTGAACTTTCAAGCCCCGAACGTACAAACAAAACAAGCTACTCCCTCCTTCAAGTTAACGTTAAAGACTCCAAAGCCTCAACAGCATAAAGCTCTCAATTGTAGCGGAAGCAGAAATAGCCTAGCGAGTGGTGGTATGTCACCCTCCGAGTCCTTCTCATTCTTTCACTCCATAATTGTAACGAGAGGTGGCCTGACGCCATCGAGTTCTTCAAGAAAGCTATGGACATCAACAAGTAAATAGTGGAGGTTAGGCTGGCACAGACCCGGCCACGCGATTTTTCACCCGGTTGGCGGGCTTTTCACGTTAAAACATTCTTTTTCCAGCTTTTTACTTATTGTGACTGTTGGCGCGCACGACCGCTCTCGGGCTAAGACGGCCCAATTTAGTCCTGTCTACCGGAGCCTCGAGCGATTCCCTAACACTGATGCATCTCTGATGATAAATTAAGGGATGTTGCTTGAAATTTAAAGTTGCATGTGTTGTTTCTTGTGTGAGAAAATTAGGGTGTGTGCCTTCGTTATTTTTGGGTTGGGTTGATGTCTCTCAACGATCACATGCCTTATGTTGCTCGAAGCATGGTAGGAACCAACAAATGAGAAGGAAACCTACGTCTTGATGATGATGATGATGACGAATCTTTGCAGGTCTTTTTGAGGTAGTCCGCCATAGAGAAGCTTCTCTGTGAATCTGAACCTGTGTCCAGGGATTTATCGCATGAGAGAGGCAATCAAGAATCATTTAGACAACAGGTTCGTGATCCAAAAATGTTGTCAGATGTAAACAGAGCCAACTATCTCTGAGATGAAAGTCAAAGATCAACTCGAGAACATCCACACAAATCTCAGTTAGATTTTTTGTCGGACGAGGTCGTGATGACGAATGCGATCGTGACATGACTCTGGACAATGGGATTATGACGGTTGGCACATGTTAAGAGAATGCATTCAGCTTGGAGACTTGGGAAAGTATGATTTTTGTTGCAATAGAGATCGGTTCGAAAATGGTTGCACTTACCAAAATGACGATTAAGTTGAAGGTTCGTAAAAGAGAGCTTACCTCTAACGGGGTCAATAGTCTGAACTTCGATGGAGATTTAGGCATTGAGAAGTTAATGGATTATTTGTTGGAGTTCAACTGATTTTTCGATTATATATAAATCTGTACCGGTAGGAAATTGAAGTAGGTGGAAACCTAGTTGGACATGTCATAGGACGTGCGTCGACAAAAAGGAAGGAGAGTACCTAAAAAGCATTTCTTAGTTGATGACAGTGGCCAATGAGAAACATCTTCTTCATCAATACTAGTAGTCAAGGACAATTAAGTGTTATCGAGTATACCGTTGGACCGTCCAGCATGAATCAAAAAAGGCATGTTTAGATTAGTCTCAGGTCGTCTATCCAGATGGTCCACTCGTACCTATAATAGGTCCCGCCTCTCCAATCATTAACCCGGGTTTTGAAATGGAAAATGAATGTGGTGATTTAACATGGTATCAGAAAAATGCACTTATATTAGTCTCACACTGTCTACCCAGATGGTCCACTGGTTCTTATGATAGGCCCCGCCTCTCCAATCCTTGACCTGAGTTTTTGAAATGAAAAATGAGTGGTGGTTTAACATATACTAAGTTTATAACAATACTAAAGAACGAGATGAATCAACTATATGAATGGTCTTAAGCAGACGATTCAAGATTGAATATGACCCAATGCATCTCTAATTTGACAGAACCGAGAAACTGAGTTATGTTCCAAAAGAATGTTGAAACAGTAATAAGTAGAGCTGATTAAGAGTAAGCCGTGAGTGAAAAGCCTCAAAAAGGATAATGTGACCGAGAAATCGGCGGGAAAGAAACCAATGAAGTCAAGTACTCTCGCCAACAACCTGTACACCACACCTTTCATCTGCAAGTGTTTCAAGTGCAACCAATCTGGTCATTGCGGGTGATTGTGAATGAAAGCCGTTAGAATTACTTTTATATTTGTTGTTGTCTTTTCTTTTTTGCCCTTGT
The DNA here is from genome assembly GCA_039583875.1 of Platanthera guangdongensis. NCBI lineage: Eukaryota > Viridiplantae > Streptophyta > Magnoliopsida > Asparagales > Orchidaceae > Platanthera > Platanthera guangdongensis. The sequence goes on along the minus strand of CM077155.1, from coordinate 149,946,473 downwards.
TGTATTCCCCTCCTATATATAGGAGGGAGTCACTTCTTTAATTAATCAAGATTTTTCTAGCGTCCTGCAGGTTTTCCGGCTCCCGCCATTTTTTCCGGCTTCTTCCCAACGCCTCAGTTTTTCTCCCAACAAGCGCCGGTCGGCGACGGGTTTTCCTTCTCTCTGTATGGCTACCTGAGTTCCTTTGACGCCGGATTTATGCTCTGAGTGCTTCTCCGGCGTTCGTTTCCCCTCCGTGTAGGGATGTCTTCTGCTGTCTGTACGTGATTGCGCTTCTCCGGGCTTCTCCTCTCTCTATGAGTGAGATTCTTCTCGGTTCGCAGCCCAGTGTTGTTCCTTTCACTCGCCTATGATGTCGGGCAGTGGTGAAACTCCAAATGTCTCCTCTGGTGGCAATGCTCCCCTGGATTCTCAGCCTCCTATTGGATCTCTTCGTGTCTCTCATAATCACGGGACTTTTCTAATTACTACTATTAGGTTGGATGGAACTAATTATCTTTTGTGGGCTCGTTTTGTTACTTTGGCCCTCAAGAGTCACCGTCTGTTTGGCTAACTCAGTGGTACTACTAGGGCGTCTTCGCCTACCTCTCTAGATTGGCCACAATGAAATTCCAAGAACTCTTTGCTTATCTCTTGGCTCACCAACTCTATGCAGGAGTCTATAGCCCGCAATTATCTCTTCTTGGACACTGCCGCCGATATTTGGAAGCATGCCGAGATTATTTATTCCTGTCGAGGCAATGCGGCTTAGATCTTTCAGTTGCAGCTAAGGATTTTTATTTTATGCCAAGGGGATCGTCCTTCCGCTGCCTACAACTTGGAGTTTACATAGTTTTATCAAGAGTATGGTCATTTTGACTCGCTTACTCTTGTCTCCCCTGAGGATGAGGTGTTGGTCCGTGCCCGGGAGGAACTCAACCGGATCTTTGAGTTTATTCATGGTCTCCATCGCGACCTGGATCCCATCAGTGTTCAGATTTTCGGCCGCCCTCCTCTACCTTCCTTACCTTAGGTGTATAGTTTCGTTTAGCAAGAATAGGATCGCCGACAGATTCGCCTACCAGACACGGTTACTGAGTGTTCTGTTCTTGCTGCTCGGTTCAGTCTCAGGGCCGCTCTTTCCGTGACTCTAGGGCCAAGTCTGTGGACCAGAACCATGTGACGTGTGATTATTGTGGGAAAGTACGCCAGGACACTTGCTTTAAGGTCATGGCTTTCCCTCTCCTCGCGGGGGTCCTGCTCCTCGTGGCGGTCGTGGCTCTGGTCGCAGTTCAGGTCGACCTTCTCCCTCTTGCTCGGCTCATCTATCTGAAGCCAGTGATGATCCTGCTCCTTATGGAGAACCTCCTGCCCCTGAGGTTCCTTCTGCCCCTTCTATTGAGGAGATTCTCGCCTTTCGCCGCTTCATGCTTGGCCACTTCTCTGAGTCTACCAGATCCTCATATGCTCATCAGGGAGTTTCGGGTGCTCACTCTGCCACTATCTGCTTTTCGTCCCAATGGATCATTGATTCTGGTGCCACTGACCATATGACGGATTTTGATACGGGTTTTGTCTCTTGTACTCCTTTGTCTGGTCGGGATAAAGTGAGCATTGTTGATGGATCCATGTCTCCCTTTGCTGGGAAAGGGTCCATTCCTTGCTCCTTACCCTCTCTTTGGTTCTTCATGTGCCTAAGTTTACTCACAACCTGTTTTCCATTAATTACCTCACTAATTCTATGGATTACTCTGTAACGTTTTTCCCTCCTCGTGTGTCTTTCAGGACCTGAAGACAGGGAAGGGGATTGGCTCTGGTAGACTGCGGAATGACCTCTACCTATTTGACCAATCCAACTTTGTCACTGCTCCGCGGCTCTTTCTGCTGCCCAGACATCTGTGGACTCCTGGCACTATCGTCTTGTCCATCCTTCTTCATCTATTATACATCTTTTATTTCTGCATATGTCAAATGTATCTTTGAAAACTTTTAAATATGATGTGTGTGCTCTTGCTAAACACCATCGTGCATCTTTTACTCATGTATCTACTCCTAGTGCTTCTCCTTTTGTTATGGTTCATACTGATGTTTGGGGTCCATGCCCTGTCGCCTCTATTTCTGGTTTTCACTGGTTTGTCACCTTTATTAATTGTTTCTCTCGTTGTACGTGGGTCTATTTGATGGAACTTAAAATGAGGTTTTTTCATTATTTCAATGTTTCCACAAGATGGTGGCTACTCAGTTTAATGTCACCATCAAAGTTTTGCGGACTGATAATGGTCGGGAGTACGTCGACTCTTCCTTTGAGCATTATCTTAGTGATCATGACATTATACATCAGACATCCCGTGCCTATTCCTCGAATCAAAATGGGATCGCCGAGTGCAAGAATCGTCATCTCTTAGAGGTAGCTCGTTGTCTCCTCCAAAAATGCATTTCCCTAAGTATTTTTTGGGGTGATGTGGTTCTCACTGCAGCGTACCTCATTAATCGGTTACTGGCTCGTGTTCTTGGGTACAAATTACATCTTCAAACTCTTTCTATCTCTCCCTCAACTCTTCTACCTCGGATATTTGGATGTGTGTGTTTTGTCCATGTGCTTCTCACATCTAAACTTGATCGTCTTGTCCTCAAGTGTATCTTTATTGGGTATTGATGTAGAGGTAAGCTCGTGGTGCACGGAGACTAAGGCTCCGTTTGGGGGGACTTATTTTCACCGGTCAAGCGGTCACGACCGCATGAATCAGACCTTAATTAAGTCCTGGTTCATGCGGTCGTGACCGCTTGACCGGTGAAAATAAGTCCTCCCAAACGGAGCCTAAGACTCTAAGTGCGGGTGCGGGGAATACACTAATGCAGCGCTAAATGCAATGTGACTGTCGGATAACGAAAACAATTATTATAAGCAATGAAATTTAGATTACCACACAGATAATTAAAATAAAGAGACAAATAATTATTTCAGCAATTTGGCAATGGCTTCCTCCGCTCGGAGGGCCTAAGCAAGCGCACGACGAATAAATTCACAAATAATTAATAGCAAAAAAGGAAATAACTACCACACAACCGTAATCGCAGCACAATATAAATAAACAACCGAATGAGAATGTCAAGTCACAGAACACAATACCATAAATGCTCACAACGTAGAGGGCTGAACCGAGGCACTGAAGGATTTGAGGGCCGGATGTAAAGACGGGCGATCGGAGGGTGGTAGCACTAGATCAAAATAGATCTAGGATTTTCGGGCCGGTGAGAGGTGGATCCTCGAAGGGGGGAGAGAGGAGTGGTCGGCTAGGGTTGGTCGACCCTTAGGAGGTGTCGGTTTGAGGAGGGAAAGGGCGGTGAAGGTGTTGGAGGGTTGGCAGTAGGCCGGCAGTTTCCTGTACAGGAAGGAGAGGGGGAGGCGGTACAGGAAGAGGGAGGAGCACTGTTCAAACTATAGCAATGAACAGTAATTTGTATTTTTGAACAGTGCCCGAAGAAGAAAATGGTTGTGGTAGAGTTCAGCGGGCTGTAGGGAGGAGTTTGGGAGATTTCCGGCAGTGGAGAAGAGGGGAAGAAGGTGGAAAATGATGGAGGGGGGTAGGGTTTACCTTGGGGGGAAGTTTGGAGGCATGAGAGTCGTCACCTAGGGTTCCACGGCGTCGGCACCGAGGAGGGATCGCTGGAATCCGGGAAAGCCTTTCTCCAAATCCAACAATGACTGAATTCAGCTCCACTACATCCTATTTATAATAAAAGAGAAGCTAGGACATCCCCCATCAACGGCTACGATTGGCCGGTGGGTTCGCCCATAAAATACATCAAAATAAAACTGAAAAAAATAAAGTAATATAGTTTTTTGACTCGCTGCGACATCCCGGACGCAACCGCGGAGTCCGATCGACGATCCGATCAAGTCTTCCTGCGCGAATACATGTATGTGGGTCCCGCCTTGCGGCGAACCCCTCCAGGTGCATCTGATGGTTCCCCATCAACTCCCCCCGACTGAGAAGCCTTCATCTCCGATGAATGGAGATGATCATACTGAGGTCGAAGTCCGGGGGCGAGCCGATCGAGCTCTGCCGGTAGCATCCAAGTGTCGTCAGTGTCAGGACGGCCCCGCCAATGTACCAGGTAGCGGCAACGCGGTCCGTCCGAGGTGGGAACAAATTGGTGGGATCTGATCTCTGTGATGCTCTCATCTCTCGCCTCTCGGAAGGTGGATCCTGGTGCGATCAGTGGTGCTTGCGGTGGAACCAAAGGGGATGACGTCCCGGGTGGGTGGGTGGCAACAGTGGGTGAATCAGGATGTCCATCAGATGGTGGTGATGTGCGATGGTGGTATGGTAGCGACACTGGGGGCGGGGGTAGCTGGGCATCTCCACTGCTCAGGTCCACATACTCATGAGGTTCATAGTATGGATTCAGGTCCTCAACATTAAACACAGGGTGAATTCTCATACTGGCCGGGATGTCAAGTCGGTAGGCGTTGGTTTCGATATGACTAATAATGGAATACGGACTCATTCTCCTCGCGTTTAACTTCTTGGCAGGCCCCGAAGGGAGCCTCTCGGGGCAGACTCGCACCATTACCTTATCGCCTATGTTAAATACTTGCTCTCGCCTTCGCTTATCTGCATGGGCTTTGTAATTTTCATTGCTTAATATTATTTGTCGGCGGACCGACTCATGCAAGTGTTGTGCAAATGACTCCCCAGACTCGCTGGGGAGGGACTCTAAAGGGCTCGACACAAGGTCTATGGGTTTCCTCGGGTCATATCCTGACACTACATGAAATGGACTCAACCCGGTGGACCTATCGACTGAGCTATTGTAGGCAAACTCTGCTATCGGCAAATCTAAGTCCCAACTGCCTACGTGCTCTCCTACCAGACACCGCAACAGATTCCGTAAACTCTGATTCACTACCTCAGTCTGTTCATCCGTCTGCGGGTGATATGCCGAGGAAAACCTAAAGATAGTGTCAGTCTTGTGCCATAGGGTTTTCCAGAAGTAGCTCGTGAACCTCACATCGCGGTCCGACACAATCGACTTGGGCAGGACATGCAATCGAAAGACGTCCCTCATGAATTTAGATGCAACGTGAGTCGCATCTGCCGTCTTGCGGCAGACAATGAAGTGCGCCATCTTCGAAAACCGATCAACCACCACGAAGATGGAGTCGTGTTTCCGCAAGGTGCGGGGAAGTCCGAGAACAAAGTCTATGCTGATGTCCTCCCAAGGGCGGTGTGGTACGGGTAACGGCGTATAAAGAACGGTGTTCTGCTTATTGCCTTTTGCCGTCTGACAGATACGGCAGTGGCGCACAACTCGGGCTACATCCTTCTTAAGGTCGGGCCAGTAGAGACGGTCCTCGACAATAGCGACGAATTTATCTCGCCCGAAATGGCCCGCAGCCCCGCCCGCGTGCAACTCCCAAATCAGATAATCTCGGTAAGATGTCTGGTGAATGCATAGACGGGAACCCTGGTACAAGTATCCCTCATAAATCTGATATCCCTCAACTGGGTCGGGTGGGTCTCGGGATAGGGCGGTGTAAGTCCCGCCAAAATCAGGACACGTCGGATAGTCGAGCATCAGCCTCTCAAGCCCCTCGACACTCGCAGTCATCGTCTGCAACAGGGATACGCGGCGACTCAACGCATCGGCCGGCTTGTTCTCAACACCAGTGCGGTGCTTGAGAACATAATGAAAATCCTGCAGATATTCGACCCACTTCGCATGCCGGTGGCCCAGCTTGCGTTGCGAGTACAGGTAACGTAGGGACTGGTGGTCGGAGTACAACACGAACTCCCGGGGGAGGAGATAGTGCCTCCAGTAGCGTAGAGACTGGACTATCACATAAAACTCTCGATCGTAATTCGAGTACTTTTGCTTAGCCTCGTTCAGCTTCTCACTAAAGTAAGAAAGTGGATGCTCCTCTTGACTCAATACGCCACCTATACCAACACCCGATGCGTCACAGGCGACCTCAAAAGCGCGGCTAAAATCCGGCAGTCGTAGGACTGGAGCTGTCGTCAACCTCTCCTTGATCTCCTCGAAGGCTATAGTGGTTGTGGGGGTCCACTGAAACTCTCCCTTCTTGAGACAGCTCGTGAAGGGGGCCATGATCGTGCTGAACCCCTGGACAAACCTCTTATAGAAGGTGGCAAGCCCGTGAAAGCTACGGGCCTCGTGGATATTCTTGGGCACAGGCCAATCTCGAATAGATTTGACCTTCTCAGGGTCCACGGAGACTCCAGTAGAGGATATAATAAAGCCTAGAAAGTGGACCGACTCGGAGAGGAATGCACACTTCTTCAGGTTCACATACAATTTCTCTTGGCGAAGGGTGCCAAAGAGAAGTCTCAGATGATCGAGGTGAGTAGCCTGAGTCTGGCTATAGACTAATATATCATCAAACTACACCACGAGAAACTTGCCCATGTATGGCCGCAACACCAGCGTCATAACTCGCATAAACATGCTCGGGGCATTGGACAACCCAAATGGCATAACTAGTCACTCATATAGATCGTCCTTGGTCTTGAATGCGGTCTTCCACTCGTCTCCCTCATGAACTCGTATCTGATGGTACCCACTACGAAGGTCGATCTTGGAGAAGATCTGGGCACCGGACATAGTATCCAATAGGTCATCGAGTCGTGGGATCGGGAAGCGATACTTGACCGTGATCTTATTAATGGTGCGACTATCGATGCACATACGCCAACTACCGTCCTTCTTAGGGATAAGAAGGGCGGGGACCGCACAAGAACTCATGCTCTCACGAATGAACTGCTTCCGGAGAAGCTCGTCAAACTGCTGTTTGAGCTCAGCGTGCTCATACGGGTGCATACGGTAGTGGGGCAGGTTCGGGAGGGAGGCTCCCGGGACTAGATCAATGGCATGTTGAATGTCCCGTGGGGGAGGCAGCTCATCGGGGAGCTCGTCTGGCGCGATGTACACAAACTCTCCTAAAAGGGGACGCACCCCGGGTGGGTGGTCAGCTGGGGTGCCCTCAGCAACCTGGGTAGCGGCGATTACATAAATGACGTTTGACTCGGCACTATTGTCACAACCCGCATTTTCTCAGCATTTAAAACACTATCAGAGTAGGGGAAACTACGCATTGTGATGCCACGTCACGTAGGGGACATCTACTGACGTTAAGGCAACTCATCGTCTCTCGCAACTTATAGAAATCATTTTTTAAACTCAAAATGATCCAAATATAATTTATGCACAATATGCGAAGCCGTGTCCCTCGGCTAGGTGGATCAACTAGTCCACGGTTTGAAAATATAGTTTTACGCAGTGGAAAAATACTTAATTTATTCATTTGGTGACCTAAATGCTCGTGTAGACCAAGTGAGGTGCACCATGCAGTATCAGATGTCTAGATTTACTGTACATAAAAGTAGATTTATCATGCGCAGAAAGTAATGAGATTAACATTTCAAATCATGGTATGCAATGCTACAACTGCCTTAGCATATCTAAGCAAGGGGGCTCCCAAGCCAAGCCATAACTAATCGTTCCAGAACAAGTGTCCAAAAGCAATCAAAGAGTAGCAGCAGCAAGGTAGCAGAAAGTTTAACAAAGCGGCACCATGGGCGTCAACACCTGACACGAACCCATGGGTCGGCAAGCTCATAGGAAACCCTACCCCAAGAGGGTCAGAAAACAGCAACTGACGCAGCTCCCCACTAACACCTGCTAAAGTCCAGAACCTGAGGCATTCAAAGAAATAACACCTCAGAAACAAGTTACAAACGACGAAGAAAAACAGGAAAGTAAGCAAACCTCCGCGAGACCGGAGGGAAACATTAGCTGCAAGGGTCAGGTTAAACAAAACTAGTCATAACTAGCAATAAAAATCAATCGGAAAAAGAGCCCGCCAAAAGGCGAGTGGAGACGGACAAAATCAAACTCACCACAGACAAATAACATTTATTTGAGATCATTAATCTTATTCAAATTAAAGAGACTGATCAGCTCATCAGAAATCAAAAGAGAAACTGTGCGGGGATAATACCATCACACATCGTCACAGCCCTCAGAGCATCGCACCGGTGGCACCGCCAACATCGTGTACGACTTCCAACAGATTTATCATTTTAAAAGAGCATCGCACCGGTGGCACCGCCAACATCGTGTACGACCTCCAACAGATTTATCATTTTATGACTCAATCAAAGGCAAGAGATAAGGCCTACCAGATAATAATTTAGGATTTTAAGAAACAAGATAATGATATTGTAATGAGAAAGGGCTAAACGAACAAAAAAATGAACTTAACATTTGAAAACTCGCTAGAAGCATAAAGGAGAAAAGAAAAAACGTAGCAAAAAGGAGAAGAGCAAGATCACCACTTGCCTCAACCACCCGAAACCGCACTTCGGAAGGCACCACGACGCAGATCGGCCCTAGCGAAGGCGAGAAAAAGAAATCTACAACATTAAGGTCGAAACGGAAGTTTAGGGCCAAAAACCCTAACGGAGAAATTCCATGAAAGTAGAAATACTCACCACGACCGCGTAGATCTCGGCGAGAGCTTTCCGAATCTATGTTCGGCTCGCGATTCCGAGCACCGGAGCTCCGTGGCGGCGGTCGGAAGGCTCCCGAGAAAAAGGAATTCGCTGCACTGCTTCGGCCGAAAAGAACAGGGGAAAGGAAATGGGGGGCTCGTTTCTTGCTTCGGGAGGAAAAACCTTATAGTATATATAATAATAATAATAATATTATTATTATTATTATAAATTTTATAATGTTTAAAACCAAAGAAAGACAAGGGATGGCTCAGAGATCTCTGAGCTGAGCTCGGAGATCTCTGAGCTCGGAGATCTCCGAGCTCGGAGATCTCTGAGCTCGGAGATCTCCGAGCTCGGAGATCTCTGAGCTCGGAGATCTCCGAGCTCGGAGATCTCTGAGCTCAGAGATCTCCGAGCTCGGAGATCTCTGAGCTCCGCTCGGAGATCTCTGAGCGCAGAGATCTCTGAGCTCCGCTCGGAGATCTCTGAGCGCAGAAAATCTAAAAAGGGTAAATTTATTTAAAATTTCTATACTATTACGAAGACCCAAACGCGCGCCAAAACGGACGAAATTCGCGTCCCAGGCGAATGTCGACGCTACGAACCCAACGACGAAGTCGGAATCAAAATCCGACGCACCGAACTCGAGTTATGGCCTAACGAAGTTACGGTAATTTTTAATTATCCGAATTTCAAACGTGGGTCGAGACTCCAAAAAACAAAGCTCGGATTGCGACGAAACTCGACGAGCAAGTCAGAAATTATATAACTCAGCTTCCCGATGTAAAAGAAATTTCGGTTCCGACGCATATCCCAAAATCTAGCCGGTCAAACCTAACGGACGCCAAAAAAAAACACAAACGGCGTCGCACCGTCAACTCACGGACACGTAACGCCCTTCCGCTATTATGACGTCAGCAGACAAAAGAATAATAATAGGAAAAACCGGGGGCGTTACAACCACTCCCCCTAAAAGAAAGTTTCGTCTCGAAACTTGACGTACGAACAGAAAACATTATCGGGACAAAATAAACGGTGCAGGAAGAAGAGTTTCACCTGGGATAATTAAATGAAGAGGTGCGGATGAGACTCCCGCATAGCTGATTCCAACTCCCATGTCGCGCTCTCGACGTCATGATTTCGCCAGAGAATTTTTACCATGGGAAAGGATTTCCTCCGCAACACACGCTCTTGAGTCTCTAGAATACGGACAGGTTCCTCAACATAAGACAAATTGGGCTGAATCTGAGGCACCGAATCGAGGACTTGACGATTGCTGCGGACACACTTCCTCAACTGACTCACATGAAACACGTCATGGACGCCAGAGAAGGTAGCAGGTAACTCTAATCTATAAGCAGACACTCTGATGCGCTCAGCGACCTGAAATGGCCCAACATATCTGGGATCCAACTTGTGGTTCTTCCCAAATCTTTTAACGCCTGGCACCGGAGAGACTTTCAGAAAAACACTGCTCCCAACCTCAAACTCCAGATCTGCCCTTCTTTGATTGGCATACTTTTCATACCGCTCCTGAGCAACGCGGAGCTTCTCCCGAATATTGGTCACCGCCTCTTCCATTTCCACCAAAGCTTCTGGACCTAACAACGGTCTCTCACCGACTTCGGCCCAAAATAAGGGAGTCCTGCAGCGCCTCCCATACAATGCTTCAAAAGGTGCCATCTGTAGGCTCTCTTGGTAACTGTTATTATATGCAAACTCCATCAATCTCAAGCGCTGATCTCATGCGCCACCATGATCCAGAATATAACACCCGATCATGTCCTCCACGATCTGATTCACTCTCTCCGTCTGACCATTTGTCTGTGGATGATAAGCGGTAGAATACCGGAGGTCGGTGCCCAAAGCTCCATGCAAACTCTTCCAGAAACGCGACATATATCTTGAGTCCCGATCTGACACAATGTTTATAGGCACGCCATGCAATCTAATGACCTCATCCACATACAACTCTGCAATCTTCTCCATCGAATAGCCAACCTTGAAGGGAACGAAATGGGCACACTTCGTCAACCGGTCCACTATGACCCAAACAGAATCATGTCCACGAGGGGACCTCGGTAATCCGGTAATGAAGTCCATCGAGATACTCTCCCATTTCCACATGGGAACTTCCAAAGGGGTCAATTTTCCTCCAGGCCTGCCATGATCGGCCTTCACCCGCTTGCACGTGAAGCACTCCGATACAAATTTGGCGATGTCATTCTTCATGCCCGGCCACCACACGATTTGCTTCAGATCTCTATACATCTTGGTGGAACCCGGGTGGTAAGCCACGCTAGATCCGTGAGCTTCGTTGCAAATCATCACTCGAATATCTCCCACCGCCGGAATACAGAATCTACCTCTATACAAGAGGGTGTCAAGCTCATCAATAGAGAAATCAGATAATTCTCCTTTCTTGGTCCTAGCTCGCAAGTGCTGCAAATCCGGGTCATCCTTCTGATGCAATCTCGTCAGAGAAATCCAAGAAGGCACCTCGGCTTCCCAGCCAGAGGGCTCGCCACGGCTCGCCACGGAAATATCCATCAAAAGAAACTCCTCAACCAAGGCTCGAACCGATAAATTAAATATCTGAGCCGTCTTCCTACTCAAAGCATCGGCCACCACATTGGCCTTACCAGGATGATAGAGGATGTCCACTTCATAATCAGCCACATACTCCAACCACCGACGCTGGCGCAAATTCAGCTCCTTTTGTGTGAATACATACTTCAGACTTTTATGATCTGTATAAATCTTACACACGGCGCCATATAATAAATGCCTCCACAGCTTCAGGGCATAGATCACTGCCGCAAACTCCAAATCATGAGTAGGGTAGTTCTTCTCATGAACCTTCAATTGCCTAGATCCATAGGCGATCACCTTCCCCTCCTGCATCAAAACACAACCAAGTCCAATGTGTGAAGCATCAACATACACCGCATACTCCACTCCCTCAATAGGCAGAATCAGAATTGGGGCAGTGCACAACCTTCTCTTCAACTCTTGGAAAGCCTCCTCACACTTATCACTCCAAATGAAGGCGACATTCTTTTGCGTCAGACGCGTCATCGGAGCGGACAGCGTGGAGAAACCTTCCACAAATCTCCTATAGTATCCAGCCAAGCCCAAGAAACTTCTGATCTCCTTTGGTGTAGAAGGTCTCTTCCAATCCATCACCGCTGAAATCTTGGCTGGATCAACAGAGATTCCATCCTTGCTCACCACATGTCCTAAGAAGGACACCCGAGACAGCCAAAACTCGCACTTGCTAAGCTTAGCATACAGCTTATGCTCTCTCAGGACAGACAGAACCAACCGCAAATGATGGGCATGCTCCTCATCGCTGCGAGAATAGACGAGGACGTCGTCGACGAAGACGACCACAAAACGATCAAGAAAATCCTTGAACACACGGTTCATCAGATCCATGAACGCAGAAGGCGCGTTAGTCAAACCGAAGGATAACACGAGGAACTCAAAATGTCCGTGTCGGGATCTAAAAGCTGTCAGAGGAATGTCTGACTCACGAACCCTCATCTGGTGGTAGCCTGAACGGAGATCAATCTTCGAGAACCTGATGCACCCACGCAGCTGGTCGAACAAATCGTCAATCCGCGGCAAAGGATATCTATTCTTGATAGTCATCTTGTTTAGCCCTCGGTAATCGATACACAACCTCATGGAACCGTCCTTCTTTTTCACAAAGAGAACAGGAGCGGCCCATGGAGAAGTACTCGGTCTAATGAAACCACACTCCAGCAGCTCATCCAACTGAACACGTAATTCTTCTAACTCACGTGGCGCCATGCGGTACGGTGCCTTAGCAATGGGCCGGGTGCCTGGCTCGAGGTCTATAGAAAACTCCACCTCTCTTTCGGGGGGGAGTCCAAAAAGCTTATCAGGAAAAACATCAGGAAACTCTCGCACCACCGGGATGCCCTCCACGGCTGGCTCAACACGAGAAGCTTCCAATGCACTGATAGAAACCAAGAAACCCTCACAACCAGATGCTAAAGCTCGGTGGGCACGTACCGTGGATATGATTGGAGATCCCTTTCGAGGAAGACCATAAACACTCAATGGACGACCGTCTCCCAACTTGAAATCTAACCGCTTCTCCTTGCACTTGATCACAGCATCAAATTTGGATAACCAATCCATTCCAAGAATCACATCGAAGTCTACCAAATCCAGCATCTTTAAATCTGCTAGAACTTGGACACCACCCAAGGAAATGGGGCACTCCCGGATACCCCGATCTGACGTAACCTGTTCTCCAGATGGAAACTTAACAGACAAGGCATCATCCAACCGATCAACAGGCCATCGGTGCCTGTCAACAAAACTCTGAGCGACAAAGGAGTGAGAAGCTCCCGAATCAAATAGGACACGCGCCCACTTATTTCTCACCTTGAATTCACCTAAGCAAGTATGCATCCCCAAACAACTAGTAAGCTAAAACAAGAAGGAAGGGAACAAGCTAGGAAGAAGGAAACTGACCAGATATCACGTGTGCTGAAGCTTGAGCTTCATCTCTAGTCAACACATTAAGCTTGCCCTTCCCTTTGTCCACGATCCGCGAGGGCGGCGGCAAGGTCTGCAGAGGAACCGCTGAAGTCACGGTTTGAGAGCTTGGGCAGTCGGCCCTACGATGGCCTCTCTGCCCACAGAGAAAACAACACCCAGTTTTCCTGAAACACCGGGCCGCCTCATGACCGGGCTTAGAGCAGAAAGAGCATACCGGGATAACCTTGGGTGCGTCCTGAATCGCACTAATCCTCGACTGCTCCTGCGTATCGAGCCTCTTGAAACACTTTTCGAACGGATGACCCCGCTTGCCGCAGAAGCTACAGTGCCCCATACCCCTCTTCCTTGAGTCCGAGTGTGATGCCTTTGAGCTCTCTCGATCGTCCAACTTCCTCTTATCACTCTTCACCTGTTGTCCACGATTCTTTATCTTTTCAATAGACTCGGCCTTCAAAGCGGCCTCCACTGCTTCAGCATAAGTTCCCGACCCATAAGCACTAGCCCACTGCTGGATGTCGCCAGTGAGACCACTCAAAAACCGCTTAACCCTTCCTTCCTCAGAAGCCACCAATTCTGGGGGGAACCTGCTCAACTTGCTGAATTCAATCTCATACTCACTGACGGTGAGCTGCCTCTGCTTCAGATGCAAGAAGCTGTTCATCAATCGGTCGCGCTCAACCGAAGGGAGAAACTTCTTAAGCAACATGGCTTTAAACACCTCCCACGAGCATCCCTCGACAAGACTTTCCTTCTCCCTGATCCACCAACCTTTCGCCAGTCCCTTCAATTGATAAGCAGCCACCATCACCTTCGAAGCTTCGGAGATGCCTGAATAGAAGAACATCTCCTCCATGCCGATCACCCAATCATCCAAGGCCATGAAGTCTGCCCTACCATCATAGGTAGGAGGTCCCAAACGCTGGAAGTGGGAAATGAAGTTCATCTCCGGTGGCAATGCCACTGGAGGCGCCAAAGGAGCAGGAACAGCTGGACTCACCACCGGTTCTTGCGCGACAGGTTGCTGCACCGCGGCAGCAGACACCAGGGACTGAATTTGAGTCTGCATCGCGTCTATCTGCCTAGTCAAGGCCTCATTGCTCTGACGCAGACTTTCGATCACGGACGTGCTCTGACCACCAGAAGACTCTCCCTCAGGCTGGGGAGTCGATCGCGTTGCTCTCCCACGACGCATGTCTACAAGATAGATGGACATCAACTCAAAAACCGGCTTAAGGCACTTAAGCCAAGCAGACACGAAAAAATATATCCCGGATCATTTTGGAACGAAAAAGAAATTTATCTGCTATTGCTGCTACCTTGCTCTGGAATTCCATGAAACAATGCTATGAACTTAACTAGGACGATATGAATGTATGACATGAGTGCATGAACATTTAAATTTCTTTTCAAATCATGTGTGTACATATGTCATCTGGTATGTCTTTAACTTGGCACGCGTGCTTATGCGATGATATGATTGTATGCAGTGTTATGCATTCTAGAAAGAGGCCTTAATGCATGTCATGAGCGAAGTACACATGCAATGTTATGCATCTCATACTACATAACATTACATGTAACGAAAAAAAGAAAACGTGCTAATGGGCATTCATGTAATGGTGGTTATGCATCCCATACTACATAACCGTCACATGTCACCTCCTATGATGGATCCATATACAACACATATTATGCATCCCATACTACATAATATGCCTTGTATACTTCTTATCATGCTATGAGTGTAGTGACTATGCTTCGGTCAAGACATACCGATGACATATCAGTGTGTGTAAACAATGAAATGATCGCTTGAGGTTCTGCTTAGGGTAGCAGTCGTTCGGCTCACTCGCCAAACCACCCAACTACCTTTTTCACAGAACCTGGCTCTGATACCAACTGTCACAACCCGCATTTTCCAAGCATTTAAAACACTATCAGAGTAGGGGAAACTACGCATTGTGATGTCACGTCACGTAGGGGACATCTACTGACGTTAAGGCAACTCATCGTCTCTCGCAACTTATAGAAATCATTTTTTAAACTCAAAATGATCCAAATATAATTTATGCACAATATGCGAAGCCGTGTCCCTCGGCTAGGTGGATCAACTAGTCCACGGTTTGAAAATATAGTTTTACGCAGTGGAAAAATACTTAATTTATTCATTTGGTGACCTAAATGCTCGTGTAGACCAAGTGAGGTGCACCATGCAGTATCAGATGTCTAGATTTACTGTACATAAAAGTAGATTTATCATGCGCAGAAAGTAATGAGATTAACATTTCAAATCATGGTATGCAATGCTCCAACTGCCTTAGCATATCTAAGCAAGGGGCTCCCAAGCCAAGCCATAACTAATCGTTCCAGAACAAGTGTCCAAAAGCAATCAAAGAGTAGCAGCAGCAAGGTAGCAGAAAGTTTAACAAAGCGGCACCATGGGCGTCAACACCTGACACGAACCCATGGGTCGGCAAGCTCATAGGAAACCCTACCCTAAGAGGGTCAGAAAACAGCAACTGACGCAGCTCCCCACTAACACCTGCTAAAGTCCAGAACCTGAGGCATTCAAAGAAAGAACACCTCAGAAACAAGTTACAAACGACGAAGAAAAACAGGAAAGTAAGCAAACCTCCGCGAGACCGGAGGGAAACATTAGCTGCAAGGGTCAGGTTAAACAAAACTAGTCATAACTAGCAATAAAAATCAATCGGAAAAAGAGCCCGCCAAAAGGCGAGTGGAGACGGACAAAATCAAACTCACCACAGACAAATAACATTTATTTGAGATCATTAATCTTATTCAAATTAAAGAGACTGATCAGCTCATCAGAAATCAAAAGAGAAACTGTGCGGGGATAATACCATCACACATCGTCACAGCCCTCCGAGCATCGCACCGGTGGCACCGCCAACATCGTGTACGACCTCCAACAGATTTATCATTTTAAAAGAGCATCGCACCGGTGGCACCGCCAACATCGTGTACGACCTCCAACAGATTTATCATTTTATGACTCAATCAAAGGCAAGAGATAAGGCCTACCAGATAATAATTTAGGATTTTAAGAAACAAGATAATGATATTGTAATGAGAAAGGGCTAAACGAACAAAAAAATGAACTTAACATTTGAAAACTCGCTAGAAGCATAAAGGAGAAAAGAAAAAACGTAGCAAAAAGGAGAAGAGCAAGATCACCACTTGCCTCAACCACCCGAAACCGCACTTCGGAAGGCACCACGACGCAGATCGGCCCTAGCGAAGGCGAGAAAAAGAAATCTACAACATTAAGGTCGAAACGGAAGTTTAGGGCCAAAAACCCTAACGGAGAAATTCCATGAAAGTAGAAATACTCACCACGACCGCGTAGATCTCGGCGAGAGCTTTCCGAATCTATGTTCGGCTCGCGATTCCGAGCACCGGAGCTCCGTGGCGGCGGTCGGAAGGCTCCCGATAAAAAGGAATTCGCTGCACTGCTTCGGCCGAAAAGAACAGGGGAAAGGAAATGGGGGCTCGTTTCTTGCTTCGGGAGGAAAAACCTTATAGTATATATAATAATAATAATAATATTATTATTATTATTATTATTATAAATTTTATAATGTTTAAAACCAAAGAAAGACAAGGGATGGCTCAGAGATCTCTGAGCTGAGCTCGGAGATCTCTGAGCTCGGAGATCTCTGAGCTCGGAGATCTCTGAGCTCGGAGATCTCTGAGCTCGGAGATCTCTGAGCTCGCTCGGAGATCTCTGAGCTCGGAGATCTCTGAGCTCCGCTCGGAGATCTCTGAGCGCAGAAAATCTAAGCGCAGAAAATCTAAAAAGGGTAAATTTATTTAAAATTTCTATACTATTACGAAGACCCAAACGCGCGCCAAAACGGACGAAATTCGCGTCCCAGGCGAATGTCGACGCTACGAACCCAACGACGAAGTCGGAATCAAAATCCGACGCACGAACTCGAGTTATGGCCTAACGAAGTTACGGTAATTTTTAATTATCCGAATTTCAAACGTGGGCCGAGACTCCAAAAACAAAGCTCGGATTGCGACGAAACTCGACGAGCAAGTCAGAAATTATATAACTCAGCTTCCCGATGTAAAAGAAATTTCGGTTCCGACGCATATCCCAAAATCTAGCCGGTCAAACCTAACGGACGCCAAAAAAAAAAACACAAACGGCGTCGCACCGTCAACTCACGGACACGTAACGCCCTTCCGCTATTATGACGTCAGCAGACAAAAGAATAATAATAGGAAAAACCGGGGGCGTTACCACTATCTCGTAGCAACTCACCTCGCCTCAAAATATGTAGTGGTCGCGAGGCGCTCGTGCTCAAAGATGGCTCTACTACACCCTTGGATCGATCTCGGGGCTGGGTGGGCGTCAAAGTAATCTTCCGCCCCTTATCATAAAAGACACACGTGTTCGAGCGACCGAAGCACGTGACGTCGAGATCGAAAAGTCAGGGGCGGCCGAGCAGCACATGAGAGACGTCCATGGGAATGACATCGCACCAAACCTTGTCCTGAAAGGACGTGATAGTGATCGGGACTATGCAACGCTGGGTGACCTGGATCGCCGTCTTGTCGACCCAGACGACACGGTATGGGTGGGGGTGAGGCTCGGCCTTCACCTGCATACGGTCAAGCCCCTTCTGAGCCACGATGTTCACGCAACTCCCACTATCAATAGCTAGCTTGCAGGGACCGCCTGCACTAGGAAAGTACGTGTAGAATATGGTAGTGCACCGCCAATCCTCATCCACATGTGGGTTGTGCAGGAGGCGTCTAATCACTCCCACCTCTAACGATCGCTCAGCGTCACTCTCCCAACCTTCCTCGACTTCGGCCTTGACTTCCTCTCGGGCCTGCTCTTCGTCCTCTAAACCTTGCTCCTCCTCAACTAGCAGATTCCGCGTGAGGCACTGAAACTAAGACTCTAAGTGCGGGTGCATGGAATACACTAATGCAACGCTAAATGCAATGTGACTGTCGGATAACGACAACAATTATTATAAGCAATGAAATTTAAATTACCACACAGATAATTAAAATAAAGAGACAAATAATTATTTCAGCAATTTGGCAATGGCTTCCTCCGCTCGGAGGGCCTAAGCAAGCGCACGGCGAATAAATCCACAAACAATTAATAACAAAAAAAGAAATAACTACCACACAACCGTAATCGCAGCACAATATAGATAAACAACCGAATGAGAATGTCAAGTCACAGAACACAATATCATAAATGTTCACAACGTAGAGGGCTGAACCGAGACACTGAAGGATTTGAGGGCCGGATGTAAAGACGGGCGATCGGAGGGTGGTAGCACTAGATCAAAATAGATCTAGGGTTTCGGGGCGGTGGGAGGGCGATCCTCAAAGGGGGGAGAGGAGTGGCTGGCTAGGGTTGGTCGGCCCTTAGGAGGTGTCGGTTTGAGGAGGGAAAGGGCGGTGAAGGGGCTGGAGGGTTGGCATTAGGCCGGCAGTTTCCTGTACAGGAAGGAGAGGGGGCGGCGGTACAGGAAGAGAGAGGAGCACTGTTCAAACTATAGCAATGAACAGTAATTTGTATTTTTGAACAGTGCTATGGTGAGTTCAGCGGGCTGTAGGGAGGAGTTTGGGAGATTTCCAGCGGTGGAGAAGAGGGGAAGAAGGTGGAAAATGATGGAGGGGGTAGGGTTTACCTTGAGGGGAAGTTTGGCGGCCTAGGAGTCGTCACCTAGGGTTCCACGACGTCGGCACCGAGGAGGGATCGCTGGAATCCGGGAAAGCCTTTCTCCAAATCCAACAATGACTGAATTCAGCCCCTCTACATCCTATTTATAATAAAAGAGAAGCCAGGGCATCCCCCATCAACGGCTATGATTGGCCGGTGGGTTCGCCCATAAAATACATCAAAATAAAACTGAAAAAAATAAAGTAATATAGTTTTTTGACTTGCGGCGACGTCCCGGACGCAACCGCGGAATCCAATCGGCGATCCAATCAAGTCTTCCTGCGCGAATACATGTATGTGGGTCCCGCCTTGCGGCGAACCCCTCCAGGTGCATCTGATGGTTCCCCATCAGGTATTCTCCAACACAGAAAGATATAAATGCTTCCATCCAGCTTCCAAAAAGACCTTCGTTACTATGGACGTCACTTTTCAGGCGTCTGTCTCCTACTACGAGCCCTCTCTGTAGGGGGAGTCCTCACTTCAGGGGAGTTTCACCCAATGGAAGTGAGTTCTCTTCCTCTTCCTATTCCTCCTACCGTGACTATTCTCACTTCTATTTCTCCTCCTGTGACCGCTCCTGTGCCTACTCCTCCTGTGTCCTTTCCTGTGACAGCTCTTCCTTTACCGGTGTATACTCGGCGGAAAAGGGGCTCAGGTACATCGACATCCCTCAAGCAACCCGCTCCAACATCGAACCCTTCTTTGGGCTCTCAAGGTATCTCTCCAACATCTAATGTCCCACTTTGTGTCTTACAACTCATTATCTCCTTCACATAAGCTCTTTATTGTCTCTCTCTCTCCTCCATTTCTATCCCCTCAATTTGGCATGATACTATTGCTCATCCAAAATGGGAGGTAGAGGGGTGCAAGCGGTTCGATTTGGATCCAAACCGAAACCAAACCAAAAAGGATCGGTTATTTATTTCCCAAAATAAACCAAACCTAAACCGATCGGTGCGGTTCAATAATCGGTGTGGTTTGAGAGTGGTTTTTTGGGGCATTTTTCGATTTTATTAAAGTAATTTTTAAAACACAAATCCATATTATTATTTTTATACTATATGTTGTGTATAATTGAAAACTGTGATAACCTAATTTTCTTTAAATTTACTATTTGCCATCAATTCATGAGTAAAGATATTATTGTAGCCAAATTTATAAGAGAAAAAGCATACAATAAGTAGGAAAATGTTAAGAAATTATGAATATTTAAAAAATTAGTGAAACAATAGAATGTATTTAAGACAAATATTTATATTAATTCTAAAAAGTCGTGAAAATAAAATGCAAAAAATTATGATATCTACATTGTTTCTCAATCATCACTCTACAACTTATCATGCACCAAATCAGCATGTAAATTCAATGCGATAAATTTACTAACACACACATATAATCAAAGCTGAGATAATTGGGTCGTGAGAGTTTAAGAAAAGGCTAAATAGGTGGGAAAAAACCTGATTCGATTTTTACGAAGTCTGACTATATGATTAGAGTATAGGCTATAATTTATTTATGTATTATTAATTTATTTCGGTTCGATGCGGTTTTATCGGTTTTTGAAAATCGCAACAACACCGAGCCAAAATAAGAGCGGTTATCCTAGATGAAAAATCGCACCTACACCGAACCGAGCTGAAGTCTATAGAGATGCTGATTGGGCCGGTTCAGTTGATGACAGGAGGTCCACTTCTGGTTATTGCTCTTTCGTTGGGAGTAATTTGGTAATGTGGAGTAAAAAACATGTGATTGTCAGGTCAAGTGTAGAGGCAGAGTTTAGAGCTATGACGCATGAGATTTGTGAAGGGTTGTGGATTAAATGAGCAATCTTGGCATGAAAAACAAAGACCCCGTGAGACTTTACTGTGATAGCAAAGCTTTCATTAACATAGCTCACAATCTCGTCCAACATGATCGCACAAAGCATGTAGAGGTTGATCGTCACTTCATCAAAAAGAATATAGAAAGAGCAGTTGTGACTTGTGAGCACACCATTTGTTCATTCAGAGCAACAGCTTGCGGATGTTCTCACCAAAGGGCTAAGTCAGGCTGCATTCGAAAATATTGTGTGCAAGTTGGGCATGCAAAATATCACACGCCCAACTTGAGGGGAAGTGTTAGAATTACTTTTATATTTGTTATTGTCTTCCTTTTTTTGCCATTGGTGTATTCCCCTCTTATATATAGGAGGGAGTCACTTCTTTAATTAATCAAGATTTTTACGGTATCAACAAAACCACATGGCATATGCCAATGACAACATCTCCAATGACAACAACATATACAGTCAGAACTTTTTTTTTGAGAAAATTATTCCTAGGATAGTGAGAAAGGCCATGTTAGCACCAGAAGTTAATGATCCTTCAAAGTGAAATAAAGTCTTCAAAACCGGATGCACAATTAGTGATAAACAAAATTGAAGTAGTGATTGATAGGGAGTAAGGAATATCCAAGAATCGCCTGATGGCTGAAGTAGCATGCTTTATTGCTTTTCATTAGAAGTGCACCCGGAGCTAAACTCAACTGGGTAGCAAGTGTTATGGTGACTAAGGTATATCAATTACCTTTGTGGAATGAACAACACTATTGTTAAACCACCGCGCTTAGTTATTAAAGGCGCAAGGTGCAACAAGGCGTAAAGGGGTCTTGGAGCCTAGGCACAAGTCTCAAGCTGCAGGCGCGCGCGCCTGACGAAGGTAGGGCACAATCACATCCATTTTAAATAATTAT
Organism: Platanthera guangdongensis; assembly: GCA_039583875.1. Lineage (NCBI taxonomy): Eukaryota > Viridiplantae > Streptophyta > Magnoliopsida > Asparagales > Orchidaceae > Platanthera > Platanthera guangdongensis. The sequence continues at coordinate 149,924,990 of CM077155.1, read as the reverse complement.
CATTAAACACAAATTCACCTTCCTGATCAGATTTTTCATTTATTCCACTCATTAATAATTCATTATTTATATCTCTTACAAAATAAAATCAATGTGGTCATCAGAATCATATTTAAGTCTCAACACTCGATTATTTTTCACAAACACTACATCATGAAAAAATTATTGAATTCTTACTGTATTTCTTTATTTATTTTCGAAAATAAATTTATACTAGAAATTTGACTCAGGTGCGTCTTTTATGCTTTAAAGACGCAAAAAAGGCGCACGAAGGCACAATCATCTGAGCCTGGAGCCTTAGGCGCGCCCGAGGCGCGCCCGAGGCGCGCCTTTAACAACTTAACCACCGCACCCATTTTCCATTCCAAAACCCTGGTCAAAGATTGGAGAGGCGGGGCCTATTATAAGCACGAGTGGACCGTTTGGGTAGGCGGTGTGTGACTAATCTTGGCATGTCTTTTTTTGGTTTATGCTGACCGCCCAACACGTCCTCTCAGTGTGAACATCCCTCTAATACCATGTTAAACCACCACACCCATTTTTATTCCAAAACCCGGGTCAAGGATTGGAGAGGCGGGGCCTATTATAAGAACAAGTGGACCTTCTGGGTAGGCGGTGTGTGACTAATCTTGGCATGCCTTTTTTTCGTTAATGCTGGACCGTCCAACAGCTATGATTTATTATGATGTGATATATGGGTTGAACATATGTCATATGCTGTTTAGACAATCGTGTCATTTTTGCAAAGTTTAATGATTGTGAACACATATCAATTATAGAAAAGTGTGATGAAGTGAAATCTAACAAAATCAAAAAAGGATGCCTGGAACAAAATCTTATAAGAAGAGGGGAAGACGTTGCTTTCTTGTAATCTACTAAGCTCTTTCAAGGAAACAAAAAAAAAACGACTGCAGCATCTCACAAAATTCACGTCATTTAGTGAAGGGAATATAGAGGTTGAGGACCCTACGATTCCATTGGATTGGCAATTAGTTCTCGACGATTGTCGCGGCATTACCCCAAAGGTACATGGAAAGCTCCCCCACCTACCCAATGTGTGACATTCGAACACAATATTGATCTTCTACACGAGGCAAGTTTCCGAAATTTGTCAGACTGCCTTTTGAGTCTGTAAGAGAACGAGATTCTCCAGGATGGTTAACGATTTATGACAAAAGGGTAGTTTTAGAAAGAGAATGAGTCAGTATGCATTCCTAAGATTGTTAACACCAAAGAAGGATGACAGTTGGAGGATACATGTACACAATCTAGGAATCAACATAATTCTGACTGATTACAAGTTTCATATACCACTTCTGGATGTTAAGCTTGATCAGCTAGGTGATCCCCAAATGTTCTCTGAGGCCGATTTTTTGAAACGACGACTATTAAACTTACATCTGGCCAGAAGAAAATGAAAGAAGACATTTAAACTGGGGATAGATTGTTAGAATGGATGATTATGTCATTCAAAAGCTCTGTCATGTTGATTATCTTCATGTGCGACATGAATTAAGCACTTAGATCTTTAAATGTTGAGTTTATAGTTGTTTATTTCAATGACATACAAATCTGCAATATAAGTCACACAGAATATTTATAGTACTTGAGGGAGGTCTTGGAGATGCTAAAACAAAACCAAAGTTACATTAACTTCAAGAAGTGTTATTTCATGATGTCAAAGTCGTTATTTCTTGGTTTTATTATGGGCACAGCTGACATTCAAGTAGACGAGGAGAAGGCTGTATGACTAGGGAGTGGCAGACACCTTAAGGCTGCAGGAGACGTGTGTAGCTTTAACTAGTTGGCCACATCCTATTGACATTTCAGGGCAGACTTTAACAACCTTATTACACCTATTACAAAATAAAGGAAGAAGAGAAAGGTTAGGGGAGAAAAAGCATTGACGAATTATGTTCTGATCAATGAAATGCTTTGTAATATATACACCAGTACTGGCTCTTCCAAATTATGTTGATTTCTTCGAGGTCAAATACAATGGTAGAGACGTTGGCATTAGACGGATATCACAAGAGAGTGAACCATGTTGTTCATCTATGAGAAAATCAATGAGTCTAAACAAAAGTGGTCCAAGTATGATAAAGAATTATATGCAGTGGTGCACATATTCAAGCACTGAGTGTTATTTGATTAATAAGAAAGTTGTGTTACATCCTGACTATTAATCCCTTTAACGTGCCAGTATCTAGAAGTGCATTACCATCAATATCAAAGTTGCAGATGTCGGATGTTAGATCCACGTCAATTTGAAAGAATGAAATAAACGGATGCAAACCAAATTTACTGATGATGGTGGTCAATTTAAAAAATATGTTCCCCAAGGTCTGTTAAAATATGCATTACGCATAGAGTACATCTTTGTAGACAAAACTTGGGGATATTCTAACATAAGATCTCATCATAGTAATTAGGGAGATCCAACAACAAATAAAGAGAAGAAATGTTGACTGTCTGTAGAATTTGAAAAATAGTTACCCAGCGTAACGGATGAGAAGATTGTCTGGTTTAAAATCACCATGAATTATACCGACACTGTGCAAAGCCTCCAATATGCGAAGCATCTCTATTGAATAATAGACACATAGTACTTCATCCATGACCTTTTGTGCAACCAAATGTGAATTTATAGCATCCTGTATAAGGATATTGTGTGAAGATTGATAAAAAAATATGTTCAAATCTCTAATCAGCGGAAAAGGCTAAAAGGCACACCACTTTGCAGTAACATAGTAGAAGAAAATCGGGCAAAGAATGTCAAGCCTAAATCCAAAATTAACTGGCTGATGCATTTACCTGAAGATTTCCATGCGGCAAGTAGTTTATCACTAATATGCTTGAATCGGTATAAATATGTGCCCTATGAGCAAAGCCAAAACTTGACCTCTGACAAAAAGGAATATGCATTATTAGTATTCTAGAAGAAAAGAAACACATTCATTACTAAATAGGAACAAGAATTGGCAGTATACTTCCTCAGAGGGAATGCGCTCATCAAGTAGACGATACATGTAAAATTCCCAAGGAAAGGAGGGTCTCTGAATCTACAGAAAATTTGAATAGTAAATCAAGATCCTAAACTCACGTAATAGAGCACTATAAAAGTTAGTAGTATACTAACCTTCAGTGCAACAATGTCATCAGGGTTGCTCTCAACCAAAGCTTTGTAAACTTTAGCAAACCCACCTACACCTGAGCAACCTTTGATCTGGTACTTCTTGCCACCTTAAACAACAGACAATTAAGAGAAATATCATATAGTAGTGTGTCAATGGATTATCACTGATTAATAATAAAGTTTTGAATTAAAAAAAAATATAAGTTATAATTGAATTATCTTGATTAAGAATATTTCCTGAAGTTCAATTTTATGAGGAAGATCTAACTCAGTAACTCTAAAACATAATAATTCAGAACTGTAGGCTGTTCTGAGAAATAACTATAAGAAAAAAAATACAACTTCTACTCGAAAAGTTTACAGTCAAACAAAAGATTATCCAGAAATATAAGATCAATTATCTGATAAAAAAACCTGACTTCTTGATTTCAGTTGTGAAATTGGGTGAGTCAAACATATGAAGAGTGATAAGCTGATGACAAAATTCTTTTGAAATGGAGCAAATAAAATGTGGTTTTGTAAAGGATAATGAAGTTTATATTTAGATTCAACAAATTCCTTATCGCGTACTCCCACCTTCCGAGTCATTCAACCAACTACTGCATTTCAGTTTGAATTTTTTATGGCAAGCTTTACATCTCATAGACTCAATTAATGAGAAAATGATACGCGTAGTCGTATCAAGAGCGGGGACACGAAAATTACATTAAGCAAATTTAAAGATGCAATCGAGAGGCAAGCTCTCGCCAAGCACCCGGAGATTGAGTACTCCAAAGCACTCCTCTCTCCAAGAGAGTTCAAGACACTAAAACTCCAAAGATAAGTAAGACTTCACCCCTAAGGCTTCTTATATAGATGAAGCCCCTCACTACAAAATGAAACACTTAAATAATAGAATAAAGAAACAAGCCCTCGAGTAATTTCCGCAAGGTGAGGCCAAACGTCTGAGCGTATGCGCGAGACGTGTTCTCTAATGCAAATACGTATCAACACCCCCGGCTTGAAAATTGACTTTGTCCTCAAGGTCGAGGCGGTAAGGATCCCATGAGCACAACATGAAGACTCGGGAGGCTCCTCTGGTGGGCGGTTCTGGTGAAACATTAGAAGCTAAGAGATGTAGCAACGGGCTGGATGCTACAAATCTGACATGGGACTACCAGAGAGGAGAAGCAATGTCGTGCCAACAAAATATCTCAACCTAAAGGTCGAGCGAGGTGAACGCCGGTTGGGTCAGGGCCTCGGTCGGAGGCCAGATGTTATGAACACAGACAGCGAAGACCCATACAGATCCTGAACGATGACCATGGGACCAGAGATTAGGTTGATGAGTAGTGGGTAGTGATGAGTGGGAATGGGAAGTCTGGTCTAAATGGGAGAGTGACCAGAAGTGAGGGTGGGATAATAGTGGTCTCGAGAGATGTTGGAAGAGAGGAGTCGGGAAATAAGAGAGCTGACAGGCAGGCAGAGGTCTCCAAGAGGGGAGCAAAAAAACATGTGGTGACATGTGGATCCCCGATCACGGATATGTCGGAAGGTCTGCGGATGGGAGGGTAACGGGTGGGAATCGAAGGATGGTGGATTCGTGGGGGGGGGGGGTGTCGCGGTCGGCAGCGGGAGAACGAAGGGGGTGTCAGAAAAGGAGGAAGTAGTAGTGGTTATAATGGCTGAAGACACACTAAAGGATGATGGTGGATAGATTGAGGTGGAGGCTCGTCGGAAAGCCAAGTGGCAAGTCGGGGCTTTAAACGGGCATGTGAAAGAAGACGACGACAAATTTCAAGCACCGTGACAAGGAAATTATCCAGAGCAATGCCAATTCGATCAAAGCGGGAATGCACCAAGTCCTGAAAGAGAGCCATGGTGGTAAAAAAGGGCGTGATGACCGACAGAAAGCGGCAGAAGGCTCTGGAGGGCCACCGAAATGTCAGAGGAGCAGCGGGAGAGCTGCCAGAATGTTGCGGGAGTAGCGGGAGGGCTGCCAGAATGCGGAAGGGGTGCAGGATGGCCATTGGGAGGAAAAAAGAAGTGCGGGTGGATGACTAGATGCTGACGAAGATGTTGGAGGATGTGGTAGGATGTCGAGAGGCAGCAGGAGCCACTAGAGGGGCGGCCCGACAAGGCAGAAAGCGGGACTGGGCGACTGGATGGCAGTGAGGAATGTAGAGCACCGGCAGGAAGGCATTAAAGGAGGTGGCTGAATCCGACAGAGGAGGTACAAGCCGCTGGAAGGTACGACAAAAGGGGTCGTCGAGCGTGGCAGCAACAAAAGCTGTGGTAGGGTCGTTGGACTGTGGGGAGAAGTGCAGGAGGCTGACGAAATGGCAATGGAGACGTTGCGGGCCGAGTGGCCGACCGAAGACAGCAGGCGTCGTGGGAGGTGTGGCTAGACGGCGGAAGGGAGGCAACGGTGATGCGATTCAATCAGCTGACAAGGGCAAGGAGGCACAGGTGGCGCCTAATCATTGGGATGACTACATGACGGAAGATGGGGAACCAGTTGGAGGCTGGAAAAGTTATTTTAGGTGTTTTGAATAAGCCTATGGCATTTTTGTAATTCCTTTAAGCTTAGTGTTTTGTTTGAACTATAAATTGGGCGGGAGTCTAGCTAGAGAACATTAACCAGATTTTTGGATCAAGTGTCGTTGTAGCGAGTTGGAGCATCTTCCAATTCTTGCTTCCATCCCACTGTTCAAAGGTCATCCTCTTAGGTGGTTTTTGATCGTCTTCTTCTCCTGTAATTGTTCGGTTGCAATGTAATTGAATTCAATTTGGTTTGCATTAATCGAATAGAAGTCCATCTATACAATTTGGATCTCATCAAGTTATCAGAGCTATTGATTCTTAGCATCAAAAATGCAGCCAAACCAGTGGAGCGGCAGGCGGACTTGGAGACGTTGCGTGCTAATCAAGAAGCCATGGTTCGTTCTCTCCATTCCTTGGAAGAACAACATTTCAAATCCATGGAAGAAATGCAGACGATGTTCATTGAGTTACGCGGACTTACAACTGTGTCGAGTGCCAAACCAGTGGAGCGGCAGGCGGACTTGGATACATTGCGTGCTAATCAAGAAGCCATGGTCCGTTCTCTACATTCCTTGGAAGAACAACATTTCAAATCCATGGAAGAAATGCGGACGATGTTCATTGAGTTACGTAGACTTACAGTGTCGAGTGCTAAAGGGACGCAGCTAGAACCCTCTTCTTCCTCAGGGGGACCAACTTCTGGAATGTTCAACAAAGACGACTCGTTGTTGAATCGGCCATTGGCGACGAGACTGCCCGCATTGAATTTACATGATTCGGTGGCAAGGAGTCGACAGAATGGATTTATAAGTGTGAACAATTCTTTGAAGTGGATACTACTCCTGATGATACGAACGTTAAGCAAGCATCTATGCATCTTGAGGGCAAGGCTTTCTTCTGGTACCAGGTTTTCCTCAAATCGCGCCTGACACGACATTGACCTGATTGGGAGGACTACAACACCGCCCTTCAAAACCGTTTTGGATCGCTTTTATTTGATGATCCTATGGCAAAGCTCAAAAATTGCATCAAACCTCTTCGGTCCAGGTGTGTCTCGATGAGTTCGATATGTTGTTGAATCGGGTTGCAATTTTTGAAAATTATGCATGCTGGAGCGCTGGAGCGAGAGTGTCGGCTGGTATGTCGAGTCGGAATTGGACAGTAAACAGGACGGTGTCAGGTTGTCTTCCTGCAATGGAGATGTCCAACTTTGATAACAAAATGTCAAGGCCTCTGAATTGGAAGAGTGTGACCTTGGGAGGGAGAAGCTTTTGAGAAGATTGTCTCCACCCTTCCTTGACCCAACCTTCCCAAAGACTGAAGATACAGAGAGAGCTGAGGTTGACCGATAGAGGAGGAAGAGAGAGGGGCCTTGCTACACCCTACCCCTAACTTGAGAAGATGAGAAGGGGCAGACGATTATGGTGAGAGAATTATGGTTTCATTCATATTTAACTCTAAGAGCCCCTCACTCACATATACTGTGACAGGGAAAAATTACAAAATATCTATTATGCCCCTCACCCGAGCTACATAATGTGTGAATATTTAGTGTGCACAAAATGATAAAAAAACGAGAAATAAAGATACAATGCAAGAACGAGAAGATGCAAGTCGTCCGTAGCCACGTGTCGTCACCCCTTACATGGCCCATTACACTTCCCTCTCCACCCAGAGAAATTCTCAAACTTCCAAAAATCCCTAAAACACTTTTAGACCACCCTTTATATAGAGGAAAATGCACACCTATTGATAACTATTAATATTAATTGATATAGGCTTCGTTTGGATAGGCGGCAGGACGCCGATGCGGGAGCAGCCACCGCCGCAAGGCGGGAAAACAAACGCGAGTTCCGCGCGCGGCGGCGTTTGCTCCCGCCCTCCCTTTGCGGAACGCTGCGTATCGCCGATTACCAACCGCAACCCTCCCCCTCTGGTCCCAGCCACCGGTTCCAGCCGCCGCCCTACCAAACTAATCCAGAATTAATATTGATTATTTAATATCAACTAATTAATATTAACTACATTACAAAATAGATATAAACCTCAAACCTTATGGTGGCCTCCCATGTACCCAAATCGTGGCTTCGTGCTCTTTTCTTAATTCACTCATTTTTATGATACGGAGTCAAATGGCTTACTAATCAATTTAGTAAAGGGTTTCAGAATGCACCGGTCAGTATATCTGACAGAATGAGTTAGCATAATCCCAATTAGAGTTGCCGAAGACATGAAGTTATGCTGCTCGATAATCAATTCAGCTGTTTTGAGATTCCAACGAATTATGCTAAGAAAGTAGACTTTTCTATCACATTAAAAGTTAGTTCAGCTACAATGTCCAAGATCAAAGAGGTCATTGAGCAACTACTAGGTGGAATTTCTTAATCTGAAAGAAGGAAAAAAAACATAAACGTTTACAAGTTTGCAAGTATAGAAAATATGAGGTGAAATTATTATTAATGAGCCAAATTAAATTGAAGGTGCAAAAGATAGTCAAAGGAATTACTACCTAGCTCAAGGAGTTTATTCCTCGAGGAATTTTGTAATGATGACAAGGAGGTTTTTCCGGAGTAGACCTTGTTACTACAATGATAACCCTGAACATGTTTGAAATTCAGTATAATTGGTTTGGGAAAATAGTAAAATTTCAAATTTATGGCATATAACAGTATAGGAGAATATCTCACAGTCTGTTTGCGTAAGTAGGAGTCCATCTTTTTCTGAAAGCCGTCTATCACAGAAGTTGACCAAGGATCTATACATAATTGTTCCTGCCGTTCTTTCAGAATGTCATGAACCTGCAATTAGAATAATTAGAGAAACGATTTTGATGCAGGACAAGGCAATAGCGATTAGACACTGACCTAATTTATATGAAATGGAGACACACAATAGATAAAAATGAAACAATGACAAGTCTACCGTTTATTTTGGTTGTTGGTGATTGAAAAGGAGCTCTCAAAAATGAAGTTTGAAAAAAGTGCTCTTTTGGGAAAATGGAGTTTGTGGTAGAGTTTGCAGAGTTATTTGAAAAGCAGTGCATAAAAATTGATTGGAAAAAATGAAAGTTTGTAAAATATTTTTTTTGAAATACAAAACTATGAAGAAAATTTTTTTTCATATAAAAAAATAAGATTTGGGTGTGAAATATATAAACAGAAACGATTTAAGCTGTGATGGGGGGATTTTTGGTTCTGTGACCCGGAGGGAGATATTGGTCCGGATTTTATAAGATTGTGACACGTACTTAGTTATTAAAGGCGCAAGGTGCACCAAGGCGCAAAGGAATCTTGGAGCCTAGGCTCAAGGCACAGGCGCGCGCCTGACGAATGCAAGGTGCAACTATGGTCATTTCAAAAAAATAAGCATCAAACATCAACTCATCTTCTTGATCAGATTTTTTATCTATTTTATCCATTAATCATTCATTACTGTCATTTATATCTCTTAAAGAATAAAATTAATATGGTCACTTGCATCATATTTAAAGTATTAACACTCGATTATGTATCACAAATACTAAATCAAGCAAAAACTATTGAGCTCTTACATTATTTTTCTTTTTTTTGAAAAAAAAAATTGCAACAGAAATCGCACCCAGACATACATTTATGCTCGCAAGGCACAAAAAAGACGCACGAAAGCACAAACCTCTGAGCCTGTTGAACCTGGAGCCTCAGGCGCGCCTGAGGCGAGCTTTTAACAACATAGGACGCGTGTCTTCAAATTTTTAAACGGGAAGCTGAGAATATAATATTAAGGCGGAAGTTTATATCTCCTGAGAAAAAAGAAAACAAACTCGGTATTCAGGGCGACGTACCTTCGACGGATTTAGAAAAAGCATCGGCGATCACTGAATTTCCGTTTTCCGAAAGGCATACTTGTTAAAGCTTCATTTAGAGCATCATAAGAGTCATTTTTCTATGCATTCGTTGTTAGTAAGTTATTTTTGGTTCCATGTAATAGTCTAGGGTTTGTTTTAAACGATTGTGTCAACTGTTAGTGATGTGGAGCAGAGACGAGTACGAGCTTTGGGCCCATTCGGGGCTGATTTGGAGACTTACCATATATGGCGTGCCCGGATCGACGATCAGACTCCGTGGATGCATCCGGATCCGGATTCCCTGTTGTTCACCATTGCCAACCCACCAAACACCCCCCTCCAGCCGCCCCAATCCCCTCCAGAGCCCCGTAAAAGCCCCTTCCTCCCTACCGCCGCCTCCCCTAAATCCCCTTGGCTGTTTTCCTCCCAAAACAGTCTAAATCTGGATTGTTCCAACCAAATCCAGCCACCACGCCTATTCCCCTTTGCCTCCATCACCCTAATCCCGTGGATCCACCTCAAAACAGCCACCCAACGCTAAATTTGTCCAGATCTGGGTATTTTAGCCTGATTCCAGACACCCCCTGCCCCGATCCAACACTCCTAGTCCCCAACCAGCCCTCCCCTTACCCGATTCGGTCCACCAACCATTGGAATCCCTCTTTAAGCCCTCCAATATTCAAATCAATTTCATTGGCAGCAACCCTCGTATTTTTGTGGTATTTTTGTGTTGGTATTCCGTTGTAAAACATTCTTATGGTATTGTTATTTGATACTTGTTTGGGATTAATGTTTATCATGCTATTTGCTCCTTGAAAATCTCTAACTGTATGAAAGGTTTATTCGCCGCGTGCTCTTGCTTTGGCCCTCCACGCGGAGGAAAGCCTAAACTTGTTTTTGCCTTAATAAAAATATTTTGCCTTGTCGTGGATTTATTTAGCGTGCGATGTTTTATTTATTATCCAATTGTGATCTAACCGTCGGATTTGCATAGCATGTTGGGTTAGGTCGCAGATTTCCCGCCGCCTATAGATTCGCCCTGCGTCAGTTAGCATAGAAGAAAATTTGAATGTCAAATCAAAGCCAAGACCGAAATCTGGTAGTGGTCATGACTGGGTCCTCTCGGATATCGTTCCTCACAACTAACTCATCAAAGAGATCTATGTACTCAGCGACAAACATGTATTCATGCTGAAGGAAAAATAATTGGTCGAGCAAGCAACTCTGATACGACGAAGGCAGATACCTCTAACACAAAGTACGCTTCATGTCCACCCAATTGGTGATGCGATGTAGACGATCTCGCTCGCAGGTCCTCTCTACGCTGGCTCAATATGCCCTCGCCAAATCTAAAAGTCTAAGTTTCGCAAACTTGACGTGACGCTCACCGAATACCTCAAAATGATTAAGATAATACTTTATATCCACGAGCCAATAATTGAAATACTCGGGACTCGATGAGTTTTCAAAGAAAGGGGCAGCAACACAAAACTAACACTCAAGATTTCTGTTGGAACGACTATCCTCATTATAATCATTCCTAAGGTAACCAAGTCGTGTTGAAGGATCAACACGATCCGCTCGCGTATACGGATAAGAACAACGACAATCATCATACTGATCGTCTCTAGCATAGGTCGTGTTGGTGGGTCAACACGATCTCTGAAAGTGGTGTACTGCGATCAAAAATGATTGTCATAATAATGTGAGGATCTCCCTAACGGGGTTCTGTGAGAGCGGGTGCAAGTGGGCTCGAGACTTCTAAATTGAGGCGGGGAATAATTGTGACCCCTAGATATAATGAAAAAACCTATAGACTCTACGACTGCGTATCAAAATGTGTGTGCAACCTCACTCTGATACCAATTGACGTAGGACGAATCTATAGGCAGCGAGAAATGCGACGACCTAACCCTACATACTATGCAACAGCCCGATGATTAAATCACAATTAGATAATAAATTATGACATCCAACGCAATTAATTCACAGCAAAGCAAAATATTTTATTAAAGCAAACAAGCTTAGGCTTTCCTCCGCATTGAGGGTAAAGGCAAGAGCACGCGGCGAATCAATCCTACCTATAGTTAGAGATTTCTCAAGAAACAAATAATATTAGAAACTATAATTCCAAGCAAGCACATAATATCCAAACCGTAACAATGTTTATAACCAAACAACCATTACAAAACACCACAAAAATGTTAGGGTTGTTGTCAATGTAATAGATCTGAACATTAGAGGTCTCAAAGAGGGATTGCGGGGTTTGATGTGACTAGATCGGGTAAGGGGAAGGCTGGTCGGGGGTTGAGAGGGCTAGATCGGGAAGGAAAGGGGTTGGATCTGGGCTGGTTTGCTCAGATCTGGACCGGAATGGATGTGGGTGACTGTTTTGGAAATAGTTCCACGATGTGGGTTGTGCTGGCAGCAAAGGGGAAGAGTTGGGCGCCTGGATCTGGCTGGAAACGGCCAGATCTGGGCTTTTTGGGGCTGGAAACGGCCAGATCTGGGCTTTTTGGGGTGGTGCGGGTAGGCGGCCTGAGGAGGGGAATTAGGGCCGACGGTGGCTGAAACAAGGAGAGAGGCTTCAGCAGCAGGTCTGGGCGGTGGACAGGGCAATGGCCTGCTGTGGAGAGGACGAAATGTAGTAAAGAGGGTGGTTGTTTGTGGTGGGGCGGCTGGGGAAGCTTCAGGAGGTGGTCGGCGGTTGAGGTGGGGCGACTGGGGGTTGTTCAGTAGATGAGTGGCGGCTGGACAACAAAAAAGGAAGGGTGGAGGTAGAGAAATATTCAAAAGATATAAAGCAAACCGAAGGAGTCATCACCAAGTGGTTCCACGGAGTCGGCACCGCGAAGAGATCACTGGAAATGAGGAAAAAGACTCCAAATTTTATCAATCCAAATGACGACAGCCCTAAACCTTATATTTATAAGAAATAAAAATTAGGGCACTCAGAATCAACGGCTATGATTGATTGTTGGTCTCGGAGCCAAAACTACATGAAATAAAAAACGAAAAGTACAAAGCTATATATGAAAATGATTCATAACGTGAATCTGGAAGGATCTACGAAGTCGGATCGTCGATCCGGGCACGTCATATATGGTAAGTCGCTAAATCAGTCCTGAATGGGCCCAAAGCTAGTCCTCATCTCTGCTCCGCATCAGACTGGGATGCAAAAGCAATGAACATTCTAGTGTCAATTGTCAACCATGTCTGATGAAATCTTCCAGAAATTAGTTGATTGTCAGTCAGCTAAAGAAATTTGGGAGTCCGTATCCAGGGTTGTGGATGAAAGTTCTAATGAAAAAAAGGACAAGAGGTCTCTTCTCATATCTCAATATGAGAACTTTCAGAAGTGTAGAATGGTGGTCTAAACCTTGTATATACTTCTTGAATTACAAATTACAAGTATGAATACAAACATATAGGGAGAAGAGACTTATACAAGATGTGAGACTAAGACATGAGAAAGTAAAAAGACTTATAATGGGCCTCTAAATGGGCCTTTACAAACAGTTTTCTAACACTCCCCCACAAGCTAGAGCGTACAAGTCGTAGGCGTCAAGCTTGGATAAGAACTGATAGTATAACGACTGAGAGAGAGCTTTGGTTAGGATGTCAGCAACTTGTCCTGTAGCGGGAACATGTTCCAATTCTATCTTCTTTGATTGAACTTTTGCCCTAATGAAATGACAGTCAACTTCAATATGATTTGTTCGTTCATGGAAGACTGGATTCTTAGCAATATGCATTGATGCTTGACTGCCACAAAATAAGGTTGTCAGAGATGAGAGTTTGAGTCCCAAATCATCAAGAAGACTTTCAAGACAAGTTAACTCAGATACAACAACAGTCATAGCCCGGTACTCGGCCTCAGTAGAGGATCAGCAACAACGGTCTACTTCTTACTACGCCAGGTTATAAGGTGTCCACCGAAGAATGTACAAAAACCAGTTATGGAATGTCTATCATCCAGAATACCGGTGTAGTTGGCAACAGAATATGCAACTAGAGATAGAGAGGTAGATGGTTTGTAAACAAGTTCTTGTCCCGGAGAAGCTTTTATATATCTGAGGATGCGCTCGACGCTTGGAGATGAGATGTCAAAGGAGCATGCATAAAACAATTCACAACTCATATAGCAAATGAGATATCAGGTCGAGAAACTGTAAGATAAATTAGCTTCCCCACAAAACGTCAATAATACTCTGGATTTGTAAGTAATTGGTCAGAATTAGAACCATGTGCAAAGAGCTTGTGATTTACATCCATAGGGATGTCCGTGGGTTTGCACCTTGAGTAGTCAGCATCTTGAAGGAGACCAATACAGTACTTCCGCTGGGATAAGACGAGTCCATCGGGTCGTCTGGCGGCCTCGAGCCCAAGGAAGTAGCGAAGATTTTTAAGGTCTTTTGTCTGAAATGTTGAGTTCAAATATTGCTTGATTTGTTGTATTCTTGTAGAGTCGTCGCCAGTAATTAGAATATTATCAACATACACAAGGAGAATTACCGTGCTTGTTGGCTGATGACGGGTGAAGAGAGAAAAGTCAGCTGATCTTCGTGTAAAACCAACTTCACGAACAACCATGCTGAATTTTTCAAACCAAGCACATGGAGACTGTTTGAGACCATATATAGACTTCCGGAGATGACATACATGAGACTCCCCCGTGGTCTCAAACCCGGGAGGTTTGTGCATATAGACAGTTTCCTACAGATCATCATTGAGAATGGCGTTTTTAACATCCAACTGATGGAGGGGCCACTGGCGATGAACTGTCAAGGAGATCAAGACCCGAACAGTATTCAACTTGGCAACCGGGGAGAAGGTTTCATCAAAATCAAGGTCTTGTTGCTGAGTGAACCCCTGGGCCACAAGGCAAACTTTTAGGCGGTCAACAGTCTCATCTGCAGCCTGTTTGATAACAAAAACTCATTTGCAGCTGACACAGGACTGGCCGGGAGGAAGAGTGCTGTAGGGGTAGGCCAATGAAACACATAAATGCAATGCGACAGTCGGATGACGATGACAATTAATTTAAGCTATGAAGAGTAACAACATCACGCAGTTAATTAAAATAAAGAAGCAAATAATTAATTTTAGCAATTCGGCAACGGCTTCCTCCGCTCGGAGGGCCAAGGCAAGTGGCGGTGAATACTTCCACAGACAATTATTACCATAAAGAGAACAACTACTACATAATCATAATCGCAGCACAATATAGATAAACAACCAAATGAAAATGTCAAGTTACAGAACACGATACCACAGATACTCACGATGTAGTGCGCTGATCCGAGGCGATGGAGGATTTGACGAGCCGGATGCAAAACGAGCGATCGGAGGTGGAACCAGAGGCGAGGCGGCGATGACGGTGGCTGCCTTCGGCGAAAAGTGGCGGAAACGAATGGTAAAACGAGGGATCCGGCCACAAATGAGTAGATCCGGACCGGGGGTGAGTAGATCCGATGATTTGGAGCGGATCCGAGCAAAAATGGAAGGTTTGGGTGGAGGGAATAACGGATCGGAGGGTGGTAGCACTGGATCAAAATAGATCTAGTGTTTTCGGAGCGGTGGGAAGTGGACCCACGAAGGGGAAGGGGGAGGAGTGGCCGGCTAGGGCAGGCCGGGCCTTAGGGGGTCGGTTTTGAGGAGGGGAGGGGCGGTGAGGGGGTTGGAGGCTTGGAGGAGGCCGGCGGTGGGGAGGCTGCAGGCCGGCGGCGGGAAACAGGGAAAAGGGGGAGGCGGCTGGCTGGACTGCTGGCCGGCGGTATGGGGGGGATTTTGGGGATTCCAGTGGTGGAAAAGGGGAGAAGAAGATGGAAAATGATGGAGGGGGTAGGGGTTACCTTGGGGAGGAGTTTGGCGGCCTAGGAGTCGTCACCTAGGGTTCCACGGCGTCGGCACCGAGGAGGGATCGCTGGAATCCGGGAAATCTTTTCTCCAAATTCTACAATACCTCAAATCAGCCCCTTTACATCCTATTTATAATAAAAGAGAAGCTAGGGCATCCCCCATCAACGGCTATAATTGGTCGTTAGGTTCGCCCATAAAATACATCAAAATAAAACTGAAAAAATAAAGTAATATAGTTTTTTGACTCGCAGCGACGTCCCGGACGCAACTGCGGAGTCCGATCGGCGATCCGATCCATTCTTCCTGCGCGAATACATGTATGTAGGACCCGCCTTGCGGCGAACCCCTTCAGGTGCATCCAATGGTTCCCCATCAACTCCCCCCGACTGAGAAGCTTTCATCTTCGATGAATGGAGATCATCATACTGAGGTCGAATTCCGGGGGCGAGTCGATCGAGCTCTGCCGGTAGTATCCAAGTGTCGTAAGTGTCAGGGCGGCCCCGCCAATGTACCAGGAAGCGGCAACGCGGTCCGTCCGAGGTGGGAACAAACTGGTGGGATCTGATCTCCGTAATGCTCTCATCTCTCGCCTCTCGGAAGGTGAATCCCGGTGCGATCGGTGGTGCCAGCGGTGGAACCAAAGGGGATGACGGCCCGGGTGGGTGGGTGGAGACAGTGGGTGAATTAGGATGCCCATCAGATGGTGGTGATGTGCGAGGGTGGTATGGTAACGACAGTGGTTCAGCTGGGCGGGTACCGCGCCGTAGTATTTCAAGATTTGTCGGATCTCCGGCCAGAGGGGGAGGCGCAACCCCACCTCGAAATGCGAGATGGGGAAGGCGAGCTTGTCCTCGTAGAACGTGTTGATAGCATCCCCCTCCCCCGGTATGCGCGCCTCGAATCCCAGCGACACATACGCGGCCTTGAATTCTGCGAGCTCCTCCTCGCTGGTGTGCCCATCAAAGAAGCAATAATCCGTGAAGTGCTGCGCGCACTTGGAGCGGCCGTCGGCATCTGGATTGGTCTTGCCCATGATCGCGGAGGAACAAGCGGAGCGCGAGCAGGAAGAGAAAGAAGCACAGAGAGAGGGAAAGAAAGCAATAAAGGCACGGTACGGGGTAGGTGAGGGGGGGTTATTTATAGGAAAAGAAATCTGGGGCAGGTCGTCCAATCGGCTCAGCTCGCCACCCCAGCTCGCCGACTTCCGGCGCATCCCAACCAAGGCTAAGTCAAACATCGCAGTGCATTATTTGAATAACATGTCCAAGAATATTCTAAAAAAGCTACTTATTACAGACAAAGTGCAGGAATCAAAGGACGGGGCGCGCGAGCAGAGGGATCATCGGGACGCGAGTACCGGTTGGCTCGGCAAAGGAGCCGCCCGCTTACCTACCCCGGCCTCGCGACCCCCGCTCCCCAGACTGCCGCGCGCGGAGCAGCTCGCGGATCCTTCCCGAGTTCCTCTGCGCCACCGAGAGACCGTCATCTATCTCGTCTAGGAGCCGAGAGGGGGACATCAGCTCGCCAGCCTGGCAATTTCGCACCTCGTCGGCGAGACGCGCGTAGTCGCGTTGGAGCGCCTCGTTGACCCCCTGCACCTCGCGCAGCCCGCACACCAGCTTCTTGAGGAGTTTGACCTCCCTCCTCGTCAGCTCGCCTTGATCCACCTCAGGACCCAGGTAAGAGTCCAGCGAGCTTGGGGAAGGGAGGGGAGAGTAGTGGGCTGCCCGCGAGGATTCCTCGGCAGCGGATTGGCTGGGAAGAGTGTGAAGACAAGTGTCAGCAAGAAGAGAAACGCAGAAAAACTCTTGGGGCAAGAAGCAGGGTTGACCTGACGAGCTCGGCAGCTCAAAGGAGATGTGGGGAGGGATGAACCTGAGGTCCTTCCAGCGACCTGGACCGCGAGCCCCCGGCGAGAGGAGCTCAAATCCCGGGGTGGGGATACTTCCCAGACCCACCCCCGCAGTCGCGTCAGTTTGCCGAGGAGAGGGGGCGCGCATCGGCGAGCTCGGCCTCTGCGAGCTCACTGGCAGGATCCCAAAGAGAAGAGGCGGGTCCTGGGGACGGTCACCCGGTGCCACGAACCGCGAGTCCACGGGAGTCGCCTCGCCTCGCGGTGTGGGCTCTCGCGGCCTGACACCCCCCAGGTCGTCAGGTGGACCATCAGGGTCGTCGCCGACTACAACAACCTCCCTATCCTTCTCCAGAATTGTCCGAGTGGAAGAGACGGTCTCGCGCTCCAGGGTGGCCCTCAGGCCGTGGTAAATGGGCTCGGCCGCCTGAGGGAATGACTTCGACCTCTTGGAGTCGGGTTCGGCAGAATCAGTTTGAGGAACTTTGGCAGGGACCGCTGTCAGGGCGGCTACGCGGGCTGCGGAGGCTTGGCGAGCTCGGTATATGCGCTCTTGGATCTCCTTGGGAAGAGGCATCTTGGCAGGGTTAGAGCAAAGGGAATGGCAAGAGTCAGGCAGGTGGGCAGGTGCACATATATATAGCCGCTGGTGGACCCCACCCGAAGATTCCCTCCAACTCGCCAACCCGCGCTCGCCGCACACTTGGGGTTGGATGTTTCTTTCCGAGCTTTGTCAAGCTCAAAAAGAGCGGGGATTGTGTACAACCCCGTGTCCGGCGAGCAAGGCCGCCAGGAACCAGACAAATCGGGCTGAAGGCAGTAGGCGAGCTCGGCAGCAGGGGAGCCGAGTCCGAGCTCGGCATTCGTCGACCAGAGATCGGCGATCGTCGACCAGAGATCAGTATTCGCCGACCCCGAGCTCGGCATCCGCCGAGCTAGTCCCAGCTCGCACCCTCGCAGTGGAACTCGACAACAGTAGGCGAGCAGGACCTGCCGGGGTGGTCAAAGCTCCCCAGCTCGCCTGGACGAATGAGGTACTTTTTACTGTTTTGCCCCCGTCAGTCTGCCCATAGCTCTTCAAAACAGCGGAGTTTGGCTGTTGGCAGACCCAACCGAGGGTTTTCTGGTAATTTCAGGTCAGCTCTTTTGGTTATTGGCAGTCCAGATTCTAAAAACTATAAATAGGACCCAAGGGGTACCTCAGAAAGGATGCTTCCTGTGCCTCCCTGCTCCAGTTTTCAAGCGCTTTCTGAGGGTACCATAGCTCGGCTTCTGGCTAAGGAGGGGAAGCGCTCTGAGATCTTCCGGGTGTGTGGTGGGACCTCCCCGCCGAGCCCTTGGGTCGGTTTTTCCTTGTTTTCCCTTGTCGTTTTGCTTGCAGGAGTAAAGTAGGCGCGAGACCACCACTTCCCCAAGGGCGAACTCCACAGGAGATCGAGAAATCGATTTCAACAAGTGGGGGCGGGGGTAGCTGGGCATCTCCACTACTCGGGCCCACATACTCACGAGGTTCATAGTATGGAGTCAAGTCCTCAACATTAAACACTGGGTGAATTCTCATACTGGTCGGGATGTCAAGTCGGTAGGAGTTGGTTCCAATACAACTAATAATGGAATACGGACTCATTCGCATCGCGCTTAACTTCTTTGCAGGCCCCGAAGGGAGCCTCTCGGGGCGGACTCGCACCATTACCCTTTCGTCTATGTTAAATACTTGCTCTCGCCTTCGCTTATCTGCATGGGCTTTGTAATTTTCATTGCTTAATATTATTTGTCGGCGGACCGACTCATGCAAATCATGCAAGTGCTGTGCAAATGACTCCGCAGACTCGCTAGGGCGGGACTCTAAAGGGCTCGGCACAAGGTCTATGGGTTTCCTCGGGTCATATCCTGACACTATATGAAATGTACTCAACCCGGTGGACCTATTGACTGAGCTATTGTAGACAAACTCTGCTATCGGCAAATCTAAGTCCCAACTTCCTACGTGCTCTCCTACCAGACACCGCAATAGATTCCCTAGACTCTGATTCACTACCTCAGTCTGTCCGTCCGTTTGTGGGTGATATGTCGAGGAAAAACTAAGGATAGTGTCAGTCTTGTGCCATAGGGTTTTCCAGAAGTAGCTCATGAACCTCACATCGTGATCCGACGCAATCGACTTGGGCAGGCCATGTAATCGAAAGACGTCCCTCATGAATATAGATGCAACGTGGGTCGCATCTGCCGTCTTGCAGCAGGCGATGAAGTGAGCCATCTTCGAAAACCGATCAACTACTACGAAGATGGAGTCGTGTTTCCGCAAGGTGCGGGGAAGTCCGAGAACAAAGTCCATGCTGATGTCCTCCCAAGGGCGGTGCGGTACGGGTAACAGCGTATAAAGACCGGTGTTCTGCTTATTGTCCTTTGCTGTCTGACAGATACGACAGTGGCGCACAACTCGGGCTACATCCTTCTTAAGGCCGGGCCAGTAGAGACGGTCCTCGACAATAGCGATGGATTTATCCCTCCCGAAGTGGCCCGCGGCCCCGCCCGCCTGCAACTCCCAAATCATATAATCTCGGTAAGATGTCTGGGGAATGCATAGATGGGAACCCCGGTACAAGTATCCTTCATAGATCTGATAACCCTCAACAGGGTCGGGTGGGTCTCGGTATAGGGCGGTGTAAATTCCGCCAAAATTTGGACACGTCGGATAGTCGAGTATCAACCTCTCAAGCCCCTCGACACTCGAAGTCATTGTCTGCAACAGGGATCCGTGGCGACTCAACGCATCAGTCGGCTTGTTCTCAACACCAGCGTGGTGCTTGAGAACATAATGGAAATCCTGCAGATACTCGACCCACTTCGCATGTCGGTGGCCCAGCTTGCGTTGCGAGTCCATGTAACGTAGGGTCTGGTGGTCGGAGTACAACACGAACTCCCAGGAAAGGAGATAGTGCCTCCAGTAGCGTAGAGACTGGAATATCGCATAAAACTCTCGATCGTAATTCGAGTACTTTTGCTTAGCCTCATTCAGCTTCTCACTAAAGTAAGAAATTGGGTGTCCCTCTTGACTCAATACGCCACCTATACCGACATCTGACGCGTCGCAGGCGACCTCAAAAGCGCGGCTAAAATCCGGCAGTCGTAAGACTGGAGCTGTCGTTAACCTCTCCTTAATCTCCTCGAAGGCTCTAGTGGCTACGGGGGTCCACTGAAACTCTCCTTTCTTGAGGCAGCTCGTGAAGGGGGTCATGATCGTGCTGAACCCCTGGACAAACCTCCTATAGAAGGTGGCCAGTCCGTGAAAACTACGAGCCTCATGGATATTCTTAGGTACAGGCCAATCTCTAATAGATTTGACCTTCTCAGGGTCCACGGAGACACCAGCAGAGGATATAATAAAGCCCAGAAAGTGGACAGACTCGGAGAGGAATGCGCACTTCTTTAGATTCACATACAGTTTCTCTTGGCGAAGGGTGCCAAAGAGAAGTCTCAGATGATCGAGGTGAGCAGCCTGAGTCTGGCTATAGACTAGTATATCATCAAAGTATACTACCAGAAACTTGTCATGTAGGGCCGCAACACCTGCGTCATAACTCGCATAAACGTGCTCGGGGCATTGGATAGCCCAAATGGCATAACTAGCCACTCATATAGACCGTCCTTGGTTTTGAATGTGGTCTTCCACTCGTCTCTCTCACGAACTCGTATCTGATGGTACCCACTACGAAGGTCGATCTTGGAGAAAATCTGTGCACCGGACATAGTATCTAGTAGGTCATCGAGTCGTGGGATCGGGAAACGATACTTGACCGTGATCTTATTAATGGCGCGGCTATCGATGCACATACGCCAACTACCGTCCTTCTTAGGGGTAAGAAGGGCGGGGACAGCATAAGGACTCATGCTCTCACGAATGAACTGCTTCCGGAGAAGCTCGTCAACCTGTCGTTTGAGCTCAGCATGCTAATCCGGGTGCATACAGTAGTGGGGCAAGTTCGGGAGGGAGGCTCCCGGGACTAGATCGATGGCATGATGAATGTCCCGTGGGGGAGGCAGCTCATCGGGGAGCTCGTCTGGCATGATGTCCGCAAACTCGCCTAAAAGGAGACGCACCGCGGGTGGGTGGTCAGCTGGGGTGCCCTCAGTAACCTGGGTAGCGGCGATGACATAAATGACGTTTGACTCGGCGCTATCTCGTAGGAACTCATCCCGCCTCAAAATATGGAGAGGTCGCGAGGCGCTCGTGCTCACAGATGGCTCTACCACACCCTTGGATCGATCTCGGGGCTGGGTGGGTGTCAATGTAACCTTCCGCCCCTTATCATAAAAGACACACGTGTTCGAGCGACCGAAGCACGTGACGTCACGATCGAATAGCCAGGGGTGGCCGAGCAGCACATGAGCGACATCCATGGGGATGACATCGCACCAGACCTTGTCCTGAAAGGACGCGATAGTGATCGGGACTAAGCAACACCGTGTGACCTGGATCGCCGTCTTGTCGACCCAGACGACACGGTATGGGTGGGAGTGAGGCTCAGCCTTCACCTGCATACGGTCAAGCCTCTTCTGGTCCACGATGTTCACGCAACTCCCACTATCAATTGCTAGCTTGCAGGGGCCGCCAGCACTAGGAAAGTACGTGTAGAATATGGTAGTGCGCCGCCAATCCTCATCCACACGTGGGGTGTGTAGGAGGCATCTAATCACTCTCATATCTAATGATCGCTCGGCGTCACTCTCCCAACCTTCCTCAACTTCGGCCTTAACTTCCATTTGGGCCTCTTCGTCCTCTAAACTCTGCTCCTCCTCAACTAGCAAGTTCCGTATGGGGCACTGCGCCGCCACGTGGCCCCTTCCAGAACATCTAAAACATACAATGTCCCCAGATCGCTGGCCATCAGTGGCTATGGCTTTACCCTTCGCATCCGCGGGGATACGTGAGAGTGCAGTCGTGGTGGTCTGGGGCGGAGCGGGTTTCCTAAGAGTCGAGGAGTCAGTCCGCGAAGTGAACTGTCACGAAGTAGACGATCGGAGGTACTGCTCGTACTCGAGGGAGAGCTGGAATATCTGATCAACAGTCTCCAAGCGGTGGGGAATCAACTCTCTCTGAATATCGGAACGAAGGCCCGCCTTGAAGCGGGAGGCAGTGGCAATTGGCTCCTCTGAAATATCACTCCTAAAGATCAGCTCATCAAAGCGAGCCATGTACTCGGCGACGGTAAGTGTCCCCTGCCGTAGATTTTGTAGCTGCTCAAATAGCTGATCTCGGTAAGATACGGGGAGGTACTTCTCTTTTAGTCTCTCCTTCATCTCATCCCATCTGACGATGGGGTAGTAACCATCCCGCTCTAAGGCTCTCTCAACACTGATCCAAAATACCTTAGCTTGTCCGATCAACTTCATCTTCGCAAAACGGACACAACGCTCGTCACTCATGTCGTATCACTCGAAGTAGTGGTCCATGTCCAAGAGCCAGTCGCTGAAGGCTTTCGGATCTAGACGACCATCAAACGAAGGGGCGTCGAGTCGGATACGACGAGTGATGTCCAAGTAATGGCCACTTCTCCGTGGATCAGGGTAGTCCTCAAGGTAATCATCCTGAGCGTAATCGTGTCGAGCGGGTGGAGGACCACGCTCTCTCCGACCTGGAGGATAATACTCATCACGGCGGTGGTCTCGGTGACTGAGTGGGGGCACTCGATCCCTGGGGTCAGGTTGAGGCCTACGCGGCACACGGTACTCATCACGCGGAGGTGGGGGCCTCTAACGCACCGGATCAAGATGTTGCCTGGCCGGTGGAGCTGGTGGGGCTCGGTGGTGAGGCTCACGACGGCAGCGGTCTGTCAGAGGCTGATCATCTCTTGGGCGCTGGTCATAACGTGGAGGAACGTCAGGATCGTCCTCAAATGAATCGTCATGTTGTGTCGGAGTGTCTCTGGCATCCTCTAAGTGGCCTAAACGAAGGTTCACCGCGGCAAGATCATGACGCACATCGTCGAACTGGGCTCATATGGTGTCAAGGCGACCTAGGACAAGGCGTTGGAACTCAGCAAAAGCGGCGTCCGAATTCGAACTCGTCGCTCGGTCCTCGGTGTTCTGTGGTTCTACCATGCTTACTCTAAAAGTCCTACCACTACGGAGCATGCAAGTGGTCTAACCTCCCTCTGATACCAAAATGATGTAGGGGTAGGCTAGTGGTGCTCGGGCGCTAAGACTCTACGTGTAGCTGCGGGGAATATGCCAATGCAACACCTAAATGCAATGCGACAGTCGGATGACGATGACAATTAATTTAAGCAATGAAGAGTAATAGCACCACGAAGTTAATCAAAATAAAGAAGCAAATAATTAATTTTAGCAATTCGGCAACGGCTTCCTCCGCTCGGAGGGCCAAGGCAAGCGGCGGCGAATACTTCCACAGACAATTATTAGCATAAAGAGAACAACTACTGCATAATCATAATCGCAGCACAATATAGATAAACAACCAAATGAAAATGTCAAATTACAGAACACGATACCACAGATACTCACGATGTAGTGGCTGATCCGAGGCGATGGAGGATTTGACGAGTCAGATGCAAAACGAGCAATCGGAGGTGGAACCGGAGGCGAGGCAGCGATGACGGTGGCTGCCTTCGGCGAAAAGTGGCGGCAACGGATGGTAAAACGGCGTATCCGGCCACAAATGAGTAGATCTTGACCGGGGCGAGTAGATCCGATGATTTGAAGCGGATCCGAGCAAAAATGGAAGTTTTGGGTGGAGGGAATAACTGATCGGAGAGTGGTAGCGCTAGATCAAAATAGATCTAGGGTTTTCGGAGCGGTGGGAAGTGGATCCACGAAGAGGAAGGGGGAGGAGTGGCCGGCTAGGGCAGGCCGGGCCTTAGGGGGGTCGGTTTTGAGGAGGGGAGGGGCGGTGAGGGGTTGGAGGCTTGGAGGAGGCCGGCGGTGGGGAGGCTGCAGGCCGGCGACGGGAAACAGGGAAAAGGGGGAGGCGGCTAGCTGGACTGCTGGCCGGCGGTATGGGGGGGGATTTTGGGGATTCCGGTGGTGGAAAGGGGGAGAAGACGATGGAAAATGATGGAGGGGGTAAGGATTACCTTGGAGAGGAGTTTGGCGGCCTAGGAGTCGTCACCTAGGGTTCCACGGCGTCGGCACCAAGGAGGGATCGTTGGAATCCGGGAAAGCTTTTCTTCAAATTCAACAATACCTCAAATCAGCCCCTCTACATCCTATTTATAATAAAAGAGAAGCTAGGGCATCCCCCATCAACGGCTATGATTGGCCGGTGGGTTCGCCCATCAAATAGATCAAAATAAAACTGAAAAAAATAAAGTAATATAGTTTTTTGACTCGCAGCGACGTCCCGGATGCAACTGCGGAGTCTGATCGGCGATCCGATCAAGTCTTCCTGCGCGAATACATGTATGTGGGTCCCGCCTTGCGGCGAACCCCTTCAGGTGCATCTGATGGTTCCCCGTCAAAGAGGAACCAAATCCCAGGTCTGGTTAGCCAAAAGGGCAGTCATTACATCCTCCATGCCCGCCAGCCACCCGGGGTGCTGAAGCGCTTCCTGCACAGAATTAGGAATAGCAGAATACGACACATGCGTCGATATGATATCGACGCAACATCAATTATAAAGTCAAGTCGACTGGACTTCAATTTAAAGGAAAATTTTGATGCAACTTCTATTTGAAGTCGACGTTGTGTCAAATAAAGTTTAATTTTGAATTAACAGAGGATCTATCCAGGCATATTTACAGGAAGTTTTATGGATTTCTTTTAAATATTTTTAGTTGTTGGAAGAAGAGTTTAAAGGAAAGAATCCTCCACCAATTTCTGAAGAGTTTATAAGGAAGAAATTTGAAGAGATATTCGGAATTCATTAAGGTAGATTTGGAAAAAATGATATCATTCCTTCTGAAAAAAATTTCTATGAAGAGGAGAAATTTAATTTATTCAAGAAGGATATACTCAGAAAAGGGGCAAAAATACACAGCACACAGAGAAACAGAATTATGATAGAGCTGACAGCAGTCTTCTTCTTCTTTCTTCTTCTCTGTTATTGTTGTTGAAACAAGAACAATCTATTCTACGTGAATCCAAGGCTTATAATTCTTACAATTTCTTCTCGAGCAAGGATTCATCTTATTGAAGGGATCCAGAGCACTTAGTGCCTACAATCCTCAAATTCTTGTTGAGATAAAACTCATCTTGAAGACTTTTCATTAACTCCTCTTTTACTCTTTCCATTTTGTATTGTTGAGTAAAAAGTTTTTAGAATCCCTATTCAAATAATTCAATGATTGGTTATGAGAGTCTCCTAATCAAAAGAATCAGTTCTTAGTTCAAGATCTCCTTATCAAAAGATCTAGTTGTTGATTCTGAGAGTCTCCTTATTAAAAGACACGGACACTGTGATAGTATATTCCTACCAAAATGGTATAAGAGTAGATTTACCCAGATTTTGGGGAACCACTATAATTTTGGTGTCTTATGTGGTATGTTTTTACGTGATTGTGTAATGTGATGTGTTTACTTTTTTGCACTTTACTTATTGCTTTTACTTAATTTACTATGCCTAGGAATTGTATGCGTAAATTTGAAAATACTCTGATAACATAAGTAAAATATCTTAAATCTTTTTAAATCTCTATTCACTCTCTCTAAAGAATTCTTGGATGATTTACTCAATCGTTCCCCCTTTCACCGCCCTTGGTCATGCCCCCATGGCACGCGGCCGCAAGGAGCTCCCGGCCAGGCACCCTTGGCCCCACGCTTATGGCGCGCGGCCGCAAGGCCCCCGAGACCGGCCCCCGGTCGGCTGCCCTTGATTGCGTCCGCACCCGCGCGGCCGCGGGAGCTAGCGGTCGGCCTCCCCGTCGGCCGCCGCTGAGCCTCGTTGTCATACGCACGCGGTTGCGAGAACCCGCAGTCGGTCTCTCGGCCAGCCGCCCGTTGCGGCCTTGGTAGAGCGACCTCCTAGCCATCCACCAGTCACGGCCTCGGTCGGTCGGCATCCCGCCGACCGAGCCTTGCCGCCGGTCGGCCCCCATTCCATTGACAACAAATCCCCCGACGTCTGATCGTCCCCACGCGATCTCCATCGTCTGAAATGTGAATAACCACCCGCATAATATGGGGGTGTGAATAATCGTATGGGTGTGTGCGCAGTAATATTATAAAAATATTTGTCATAAACTATAAAGTCTCGGCCGCGAATAGTAATTAAGGTGGTTACGGTTTGCAGATAGTCGTGTAACCACTCCTGGGGACTATAAATAGGACCCTAGGGTCTCCTTCATTTTCATTTAATTCTCCTCTGACTTATCCTACGCGCGTGATAGCTCCACCGGGAATCTCCTTCGCTCTTTGAAGACCTTCAAGCGCTTTGAAGATCGCTCAAAGATCTCCACCCGCCTTCAAGCGTTCCTCCGCAAGCATTCTGCGTGCAGCACGTTTAGCATTCCCAGCGTCCCCAATACAACAGTGAACCTCCCAGAAGACAATCAGTCATCCACTCGAGTCTCCGAGCAACAGTCAAAGTCTCAAGTACATGCAAAGCGCGACACTTCCCACTACAACAAAGAAAAATACTTAGCTTCGCGAGGGGTGGCCTGTCACCCTCCGAACGCGTCTCTCTCCCCTTATAAGTTGTAACAAGGAGCGGCTTCTCGCTCTCGCATTCTCAAAAAAAAACTCTGTACAACACCAACTGATAGTAGAAGTTTCGTCGGTACATCTCCGGCCACGTGATTTCTCACCCCTTTTCGGGGTTTTCCACGTTACAAAAAACCTTCTTGCCTGCAGTCTCATTTCTCTGTAACTGATTGCGCGCTCGAGCACTCTCGGGCTAAGACGGTCCAATCTAGACCGATTTACAGGAAGCTCGAATGAGCCGCAACAAGTTGTATACACACATCCTTTTCTGTGAATTCGGATCAGAGAAACTTCTCTCAAATATGAAACCAACATAGAACCATGCATTTGATGTAATTAGAACAATGAAGATGTTCTGCATAAAATTATAATTAAGAACATTAAACGTTTGGTGTTATTATACATGCAAACACTTATCCTTATGAAAATTTGATGCAATTGTGAAACTGAAAATTCTCCAAAATCTACAATGAAAGATGAGAGCAAAATCCCTTTACATTATCTTGAAAGAGTTCATAGTTTATAAGGCTTGTGTCATGATCATAACCAAAAGAACTTATTCAAAATGTATAGAACAAAGCAATACGTAAAAAAACCTAAACCATCAGAATCGAGGGAGAAATTATTACTACCGCTGTGAAGATCCGACCAATGAAGAAAATCGAGGAGAGACTGTCGGGGGAGATCGACACTTGCGAGCTCGCTGAAGATAGCCAGGAATGTGTTCTGAGGGAAGGGTTCGAGATCGAGGAGAGACTGTCGAGGGAGATTAACACTCGAGAGCTCACTGAAGATCGTCAGGAAGATGTTCTGAGGGAAGGGCTCGGGATCGGGGAGAGTTCGAACGGCGACGAGAAACTATTGGGCAGAGACACGCTGTTTGGAATGTGCAAACTAGAGCCCGGGGCTGCGGTTCAGATTTGAGCTAGACGCGACTTTAGAAACAGAGTTTTAGGGTAACGCCCCCGCAAACAACCAATTCGTCGAGCCTCCGTTTTCGCCAAAAAGCAAGGGAACCCTAATGCCAAAACAAACATAGCTTAAATGAATCAACATGCAAATATTTTGACGTGCAATTAATTACATAACAAAAAAAATTGCATAATTAATTGCACTTGAATACATAATATGAATTAAGATAACAGGTAACAGTTGCGTAATTACGAGAGTGCATAAAAATTGAATACAAGGCAAATAAGTACTACATATCTACTGAAAAGAAATTGTAAAATACTTAAGAGTGAGATATCAGTAAAAATAAAGAAAATCTGTACAATGTGAAATTAAAGCTAGAATAAAAAATCACCAAGCAATTGGGTTTAACGCTGAAGGGAGGTTGTAGCTGGATTTAGGTGGGGATAGGAGCAATGCATAGGTTCTAATGTGCGAATTTTCGGGGAAACAAAGTATCATTAGGGTTTGGGGCTTGTAGATTTTGATAGAACAGAGAACGTCAATGGCTAGACGGTCAGAAGGTGGCAGCGATTGTAGAAGACAAGCTGGAAGTGGCAGGTGATGGGATGGGCTAAGAGAGGACAGTCGGATGTGAGGGTTGCCTATCAGGACAGAAAAGAGGGGAGGTCAAAGAACGATGGAGCTTGGTAAATGGAAACTTGTGGAAACAAGACTGGAGTTTTCTCGGACCGAAAAAGTGGAACTTCTTGGCATTGCATATTGGAACTCATTAAATCTCGATTAGCATCATTATGCTTAATAGAAGGTATGTTGGATCTACAATAGAAACTGCTGGAAGGCAAAATGCTTATAAGATGAATCTCTCTTCTCATGCAATAGTCGGGAATTCTTGATAAAATCGAGTTGGAAGATTTTTGTTGTTCTTGAATATTCTGATGCAAGGCCAATGAAATTCCTGCTGCTAAAATATAATATTCATCTATATTTGGTGACCATTTGTACCTCTTTTGATATCTGAGGCAGGGAGAAATAGAGGCAGATACAAATGAATCCTTAATTCCATTAGGGAAAATAGGAAGACCCCTGATCATATCATCTGAATTGAGTCTCTTGGTCAAGCAATCTAGTACCTGACCCTTAGTCGAGACGTGACTCAACTCCAGTAGCTCACTATCAAGCTTTTCCTTTATGAAAAACCTATCAATCTTTACATGTTTGGTTTGATCGTGTTGGACTGGATTATTTGCAATACTGATGGTTGACTGACTGTCACAATACAATTTCATCTTTTCTCCTTGATCCAAATTCAGCCCCACAAGCATCTCTTTCAGCCACAGAAGCCCTGCAGGCTGAAACCCCTAATGTTATGACTCTATATTCTGCCTCTACTGTCGATCTAGCCACTACTGATTATTTCTTGCTCCTACATGAGACCAACTTGCCTCCCACAAATATTCAATAGCCTAAAGTGGACCTCATGTCATCCGCACACTTTGCCCAGTCAAAATCGCAATAGCTCTCAATCTTCAAGTGCTCGTTCCTTCTAAACGTCAACCTCTTTCCAGGAGCATTTTTCAAGTACTGCAGAATCTAGTACGCAGCATCCATATGGCCCTTACTTGGGTCATGCATATAGCGACTCACCACGCTCACAACAAAAGGAGATATTCGGGCGAGTGTGGCTTGAGTAAATCAACTTCCCAACAAGCCTTTGGTACATCTCATGATCCCCCGGTTCCCCGGCCTCAGCACCCAATTTTCACTTTTGATTGATTGGTGTCGCGGCAGGTTTGCACCCCAACATCCTCATTTTTGTGAGGAGATATAAAGCATATTTCCTTTGTGAAAGAACTATCCCCTCTGCCTCATAAGCAATCTCAATCTCAAGGAAATACCTAAGATTTCCCAAATATTTCACCTTAAACTCTTTGCCCAGAGCCCTCTTAAGGCGACCAATCTCCTGCTCATCAACCCTTGTGATGATCATGTCGTCCACATACACTGCAAACATGACGATGTGACCTTCATTCTGCCTGAAAAATACTGTGTGATCAGCATTTATATGATGATATCTCATCTCAATCATCGTCTTCCTGAACTTGTCGAACCACGCACGAGGTGACTGCTTCATCCCATAGAGGGACTTCTTCAACCTGCAGAATCTGTCTTCTATCTTGGCCGTGTCAAACCCTGGTGGTATCTCCATGTACACCTCCGTTAGATGACAAAATATCTACGAAGAAATGCATTTTTCACATCTAGTTGGTACAACATTCATTCATCATTCATTGCCAAGTTGATCAGAGTTCTGACGGTACTCATCTTCGCAACGGGTGCAAATGTCTCGTCATAATTGATGTCATGGGTCTGGTTGTACCCCTTGAAAACCAATTGAGCCTTGTAGCGCTCGACCTGCCCATCTAGGTTCGACTTCACAGTGAACACTCATTTTACCCCACGGCCTTCTTATCCTTTGGCAGTTGTGCCAGCTACCAAGTCTTGTTCTTCTCAAGAGCCCACATCTCCTCCTTCATCGTTGACTTCCACTTTGGATCGTCTTTGACAACCTGCCAATTGTTAGGTACAATATTACTATCCAACGATGCAATGAATGCTCCGTGAGAAGAAGAAATATGATCATGAGAGATAAAGAAAGCAATGTCACAACTGTATCTATCAGGAGGATTTCTCGTGTTGTTGCGAGTAGTTTTTCGTAATGTGACAATTTGAGGAGGAGTAGGGGAAGGATATCACTTGAGACTCGCGGTGATGTTGGTGCTCCAGAAGTAAGGACCGACGTAGCCAAAGAACCCGGAGCTAAACTGGGCACAGGCACTGGATCTGGTACTGCTAACAGCTTCCCCCTCCTACTATATGTAAGTAACTCCCCCCGAGCCGTAGATCTAACATCTCACCTCTCCTCCTCAATCACCTCATCCTACTCCTCATTACTCTCATGCTCCTTCATTAATCCTCCCTGTCCTACTCCTATATCTATCACTAACCTCTCCCTCTCTCGCCTCATATTTTTGGTATCTGTCGAGTCTGGTGTGGGTAGGGCTCCCTCCTGTCAGTATTACTACTCCAGCTCTCTAAAGTGAACATCCATGCTCGCAAAACTTCTTTTCTCCACTGGACTCCAGCACGCATACCCCTTTTGAGTACGAGATTAGCCCACAAAGATACATTTGATTGCCCTCGCATCAAACTTACCAACACCCGGTCTGTTGTCCTTCACAAAGCACACACACTCAAATACCTTCAAAGGAAGAATCCCCCCATTATGCCCTTGTAGTTGTTGACACGGAGACTTCCACCCCAAAACCTGTGATGCAATCATGTTGATCAGCTGTGTTGTTGTCAACACCGCATGTCCCCACATACTATAAGGAACCTTCATGTTGAACATCATACTCCTTGCCACCTCCAAAAGGTGTCTGTTCTTCCTTTTCTCCACTCCATTTTGTGTCAGTGTGTATGCACGATGGTCTGGTGCAATATCTCATGGCTTGATAAGTACTCTTTTATTTCCTTATTACTGTATTTTGTCTCATTATCTGGCCTTAATATCTTAATCACTACATTGTATTGTGTCTGAATATGCTTTTGGAAATCTGGGAAGCAGGTAAGTATCACTCTTAGTTTTCATCAAATATAACTAAGTAACACGGATGCACAATCAATAAAGGTTACAAAGTATTTATAATCATTCAAAAAATTTACAGCATAAGGCCCACATATATCCGAATGAACAACATCAAAAACGGAAGAGCTTCGTCGGTCTGTACTAACATACAAACTCCTAGTAAGCTTTCCTAAATTACAAACATCATACACCAATTAGATTTTATTTGCTCTTTCAAAAATAGCATAATAACCTAGCTATAGTACCAAAAGAAGGGTGCCTCAACCGCCTGTGATGGAGTATCAGCATATTGTCTTTTACCCATCTTCTGTCCTCTAACTTCTGCCTTCTCTATCACAGATAGAAGAGTCGTGTCCAAGTATCTGCCTCATCCCTTTCTACTGGAAAGTCACCTTGGAAATATCAAAAAACAACACATCTCATTTAAATGATCATGGAATTAATGGATAAGAGACTAACTGAAAAAGGAGCATGCAAAACATTAGATGGTATTGTTGAACCTGAACAATTAACAGCACCTCTACCGACCACTTGTTGGAACGTACCGTCCGTCGTCTGAATGTTATCTACAGTGGCCAGGCGAGTGTAGGAGGAGAACCCGCATGCATTTCCTGTCACATGACGTGATGCCCCTGAGTCAATTATCCATTCGGATGCCCTGGAGAAAGATATGGATGCAAGAGCAAGAGATTCATCAGTTAGGTGGGCATACATAGTGACCCCCTAGTTCCATATCTGCTCTTTGCTCGTTTGTTTCCTCGTGATGCCCTTCATCATGTTCAGTAGGGTTTTCTCCGCCTCTATATAGATAATGCTGACTTCCTTCGCATCAGTCATGCCCAAATTGGCTCAGTAGCTTTCTTGGCCACCATGAGCCCAACCACATCCACGATCATGTCCCGGTCCACCACCCAAATCTCTTTCCTTGAGCGGCTTGGGGCAGGCTTGCCTCAGATGGCTCACCTCCCCACAGTTATAGCACTGACGGGCTTCTTCTCTTTGTCTTATAACACTAGGGCCGACACTTTTTTATGACGACCCGGGGCCAGCCCACTCTAGATCACACTAGATCACCTGGAATCGTTTAGGCCACAGTCCAAGCACTCAATCCCTCTCCATCCACAGGCGGGTTGCTGGTGGGTACAGTCTCCCTTTGATGAGGGAAACTCGATAGTTAAGTGGGCAGCATGGGAACTTCCCAGGAGGTCACCTATCCTTATACTACTCCAGCCCGAGCACGCTTAACTATGGAGTTTCTCCACTTCACATCACAAATTGAGTTGTAGAAGTGGAGAAACTCCAGAGTTAAGTGTGTTCGGGCTGGAGTAGTACTCTGATGGGTGACCTCCTGGGAAGTCCTTGTGCTGCCCACTTAACCATAGAGTTTCCCTCATCAAATGGAGGTTGTGGCCACCAACAACCCACCTGTGGATGAAGAGAGTTGGGTGCTTGGGTTGCAACCTGTACGATGTCAGGTGAGACCACAGTGATCAAGTGTGATCCAGACTGGGCCGGCCCTGGGTCGTCATCAGCTCAATTGATGATGAGAAGTGGAGAAACTCCATAGTAAAGCGTGTTAAGGTTGGAGTAGTATTATGATAGGTGACCTTCTAGGAAATTCCCGTGTTTCCCACTTAAATACCGAGTTTCCCTCATCAAATGGAGGTTGTGGCCACCAATAACCAGCATGTGGATGGAGAGGGGTTGGGTGTTTGGGATGCAGCTCGGACGATATCAGGTGAGGCCACGGTGATCTAGTGTGATCCAGAGTCGGTCGGCCCCGGATCGTCACAATTTCGCTGCAAGAGTTTTCTACACACGGCATGACAAACTCAGGTAGGTAGTCGGTTCATTAAGTTTTAGATCAATCGGTGGAAGTTCCAACTTCGTTGGTCAGTGTGATGAACTCAACTCCCACAACAATGTGACCAACTCATCCGGGCCCAACATCTTAAAGACATCCTTCATCGTTCGTTCCTTCGGCACCATGGATAAGCTTCCTCACCAATCACCACATCGCGTATGTATCAAGCAATGCCTTCTTCTGCCTTAGATCTGATCAGTGCAACCTATGGCCAGAGTATGCGGGACTTGCTGCAAAGAGGACACACCCCTGATCGATAGAAACAGCCATTGCATGTGGCAGGGGGGATGTCCATTGCGACCTTCCTAGTCGTAGACAATGGATGCGGCCGTTGGGGTCGCCACTAGTCTGTTGGTTGCTGGTCACTGGAGATGGATCTAGCGATCAACGGAAGACGCGCCGCTGGATGGGATTTAGCTATCCACGGGATCTAGCGAGACGCGTCACTGGGAGGTCGCGGAAGAGGCGTTCGTCATTCGTAGATTTGAGACTCGTCGTGGGTTTTCTTTTCCCTCTGATACCAAGTTACAAATAAATCCTTAATTCCATTAAGGCAAATAGGGTGGCTATATATGGCCTACAACTAAACACTCTTAACATTTAATATTACAACAAAGGCAATGGCTTGAGGACTGGAGGGTCATACTAAAAGGACTCCAATGGCTTCAACACCAATGAAACCGGTGGTGGTGACACGATGTGTTGGAAGACACTGCCAGCTATCAAATGAATTATTTACATAATATAATCCGTCAAGAATTCCATCTTTTTAATATAGTTAAGAATTTCCAACCAAAATTTCTAATAGGCCCGGTGATGAAGATATTGATTGCTTCCATCGAGATGAAAAAAGGAGATAAAGCATGTCTTCCAAAAAACATCTCATGATCTAGAAGAATTCAAGGCTCCACCTGGAGATCCCAAAATACATCATTTTCATCAACAATAAGCTTCCCAGAGCACAAGATGGCATATCCTTATTCTTGCAACAATTCAAACAACAAAAGTTGAACAAAAAAAATTCCAACAGGACTTGACACCGGAAAAACTTCTAGTGCAGGCAAGATAAAGACATCAACAATGTTTTTGCGAATATAGTTCAGAAATGGAACTGTTGGAGACAAAGAAACTTGAAGAACCCTAGAAGAATGTTGAATAACTGGCCGAGCTATAAAGAGCGCTTCCAAGGGAGATTTGGGAGCCATATTTATTTTTGATCCAGTTGGTGGTCATCTTGTAGGGCTTTTCTTGTATCCCTTGAAGCCATATCTTGGTCCCATCACCTCCCACTCACGGGCGCTAGGCACCTACAAGTGGTTTACCTTTAAGATTTATGATGACATTGTTGAAGTTCACCCTGGGGTTGCCCTACATCAAACTTGAGATTGAAATAGAAGTAACAACTGATCATCAAAATTTGGAACTACATCATTGCATTTATTGTTTTCCCGTGCTTACCCACTAAATTCAAAGGTTGTGTATTTCTCCATGAAGTTGGTTCTCGCACTTAATTGTGATTTTTTTCCGTGTGTGGCGTGACCTCCAAATTTGACCAATACTTAAATATCACAATTCAACATTCCTGTAGGAACCAATGTAATTGATTTGGATCTTCATGTAAAGTTTGGTAGTAGGCACCAAAATTGGCATGTCAAGGGTTCATAAGGAAGAAGATGTGAGTTGTTACTCCATTCATATAATGGGAGTAACTCGTGGGTGGATCTCAATAAAGCAGGAGTTCCCTTGCTACTGAGCCATATAATTGTATTAATATTGTAAACGAGCTTATAAATAGGCCTTTGATGTACAAGAGAGGATTATATTAGAATGCTAAGTCTCTTGTAGTTTTAGGTTTCTCTTCTTCTCTTCCTCTCTTTTCCCAATCTATCCTCATCAGCATTCATATCTTTTTAGTCCCTTATATTTAGGCAAGTGTAGAAACCCACAACTTTCATACCAAAATCCCGAGAGGTGAACGAGGATAGGCCTGAGATTTATAAGCACATGTGAATGAATGTAGTTAGGTAATGTGAGACTAATACAACAGACCAGATCACGCTAGGGATAGTCTAAATAGCATACTGGTCCCACACGACGCACTGAACCAGCTGAAACAAGGTCAACTTACACGCGGCCATAGCGGGTCAAACTAGCGCCCTGATACCATGTAGAAATCGTGGCTTCCATCCCAAAACTTCTAATTGAAAAGAAAAGGATCTGAGAATTAAATGCACAAACAAGTGAACATAGATAGGCAATGTGAGATTAAGGCTCCGTTTGGGGGGACTTATTTTCACCGGTCAAGCGGTCACGACCGAATGAATCGGACCTTAATTAAGTCCTGGTTCATGCGGTCGCGACCGCTTGACCGGTGAAAATAAGCCCTTCCAAACGGAGCCTAAGGCTCTATTTGTTTGGGCGTTTCGCAACTCCGTTTTGGGCAAACGCCGACGGAAGGAGGGTAAACAAATGAACCTCCAGCGGCGTTTGCTCCATTTCCACCCGCCCGCCTTGAGAAACGCCCCAAAAAGCTCCGTTTGGAGCAGCCACCTCCCCCCTCCGGTTCAAACTCTCCGTTTCCACCCGCGGGATCGACCCGCCACCGCTAAAACAAATGAAGCCTAAGCCAACAGACTGCGTCACGTCGGGAATAATCCACATAGCAGTGGTCTCAAACAACGTGAACCTGCGGGAACCAAGTCCGACAACAATTAATCCTCATATTATGTTGCACAACAACTATCATATTAAAACACCAGTTTGCCAGTTATCACCTTAAAACATTTCTACAAAGTCATATATACATATTACACAGCTAGAAATAGCTTAGAACAGCAACATATAACAACTATATAGACAATACAAAACACCTATACGCACCTATTATCAGTTTATCAGAACAAAACATATGGTTCTAGGCTGAAATACATAGCTCCACTGCCGGACCCCTATATTTCCAAGCGTGAATTTTTTTTTGATTCCGCTTGTAGTTCTACATGCGCATGTAATAATTTCTCAAACGAAACAGTAGGATGTGCGAATTGTAAAGAAGCAAACCTGGGATTCAGGAGCACCGTTTTGAAGGATTTCCTGGACATGTTTCAGGAATAAGTCGTACATCTTCTTCAACCTCTCTAGAGGCTGTGCTTTTCTATAAACAAAGCGCAAATACCACTTAACAAATTCACAATATGCACATTACTGCATCTTAAATTCTTAATAAAATGAAAAAAAAAGTTCAGAAGCCCAAAACCAGGCAGAAACCTCGAAATTCCGAGCTTGTACACTTTGTTCGCCTCCATTAGATCTCCTTTCGCGATAAGATACACAGTGTATGCCTCGAACAGCATCGATAACCCTTGGCAGATTCCCTTCGCCTCCATCATCTCGAAAATTAGCTTGAAATCTTGAATCGCGTCAGCCTTTATCACAATAAGAACATCAATTCGATCTACAAGGCACAACTTAGGTTTCCTGGTTAGGAAATGGGAGGGTATGTTACATAGAGAATGCAGATCTTCAGAAATCTGGCGTCGTTCCGGTACTGCTCGTCGTTGGAGAAGTTCGAAATGCAATTCTCAAGTAAGATCTTGAGTCGATCTCCATATCCCTCTGGGTTTTGTCTGAATGCATCCAAGGCCTGGGAGATGGCAGTGAGCCATGGAAATAGGGGGTCGGCGAAGGAGCGAGGGGAGCGATGAGCGCCCGGGCTTAGTGATTGGGCATGAGAAAAGTGGACAAGACTTCCGGCGACTGCCTGTTCTGGCCGGCGGGAGAACTCGAGCATCGGGGAGATCGGCCGTCAGACGAGGAAACGGAAAGGGAGGGACAGATTTTTTGAATTCTGGAAAGAACCTAAATTGTTCGAACAAATATTAGCTATATTGGTTAGCGGTTTATCAAGGACAGCTATGTCCGCTGGAAAAGAAAAAGAGTTGTTTTTAACGTGTTTGGTTAGACTGATCTTTCAAAGTCGCAGTTCATAAAGAGCTATTTTTTCTGCTCTTTGGAAAGTCTGTGACCTCCCGCGATCCTGAAATCTCAAAATCGTGTCTCCCTCCCCACCTGCGATCCCGTGCCAAATCGTGCCCTAGGTGAAAGGAACGAACCTCCCGCTGCGCTTCACTACTTCCGCCGACGATCCGCCTGTGATCCCGCAGGGCAGATGATCCACCCGCCGTTGTCGATTCCGCTGCGTTGCCGCTCCGCCGACAAATCCAGTCCAGTCTCGCTGCTTCCGCAGCGATCCAGTGTAGTCCCGCTGCTTTCGCTCCGCCGACGAATCCAGTCCAGTCCCGCTGCGCTCCTGCTTCGACGTTCTCGCCATCGCCGAAGATTCCGCAGCGATCTTCCGCTGCGCTTCCCTGCTTCCGCCGACGATCCGCCTTCGATCCCGATCTTCCTCTCCCACCTACGATCCCGAGCTCTAGGTTGTCAGGTATCCCTATTTTAGATCTCCTTCTCCCCCTCCATACTCATTTATATTTTCATTAATAGATTTTCATCTTCAGATCATGTAAACTCATTTTTATTTTCATTAACAGATTTTCTCCTTCTCCCCCTCCAGTCCAGTCCCGCTGCGCTCCAGTCACTCTCAAATTGGAGAGTAAGCTTCATTTGGTTCCGCGGCGGCAGGTCGATTCGGCGGGTGGAAACGGAGTATTCGAAATGGAGGGGGGAGGTTGCTGCTCCAAATGGAGCTTTTTGGGGCGTTTCTCAAGACGGGCGGGTGGAAACGGAGCAAACGCCGTCGGAGGTTCATTTGTTTACCCGCCTTTCCGGCGGCATTTGCCCCAAACGGAGCAGCGAAACGCCGAACCAAATTGAGCCTAAGTGGTGGGAGTCAAAACGGAGCGGATCGGGGCCGTTTTCTCCTTCCTGCGGGTGCAAACGCCACCGGGGCCGTTTGTTTACCCGCCGCCCGGCGGCGTTTGCTGCAAACGGAGGTGACGAAACGCTGAACCAAACGATGCCTCCAATTTTATAGGGAATTTATATTTGCAACGTCAAAATCCAAAAAAAATTGTATATATATCTAAGCTCGACGACAGCAGGTATCCGCATACCATTTCCAAAGCTTTGTATCTTCTCTCCCAAAATCTTTTATATAAATCAATTGCAGTAGCTCGAAATTTTGATTTTTTTTCCTGATCCCAAGCTCTGAATTTTGATTTTTTTTCCTTCAATCAGACTCCTGATCCCTGCAGTAGCTCGAAACCTCGTTCATATCTGGATCTTCCCTGTTCAGATCTGCAACAGCGACTGTTCCCTGAAACAGCAGGTATAAAAGTTTATTCCCCACATTTTTGATTTACAAATGGCAATGAATGTGTTGTGTGTATGTGTATTTTT
Organism: Platanthera guangdongensis; assembly: GCA_039583875.1. NCBI lineage: Eukaryota > Viridiplantae > Streptophyta > Magnoliopsida > Asparagales > Orchidaceae > Platanthera > Platanthera guangdongensis. The sequence continues at coordinate 149,886,360 of CM077155.1, read as the reverse complement.
GATTTACAGCTATTCCCTAGCATTTGATTCCCCAGCTATTTATAATGTGTGTGTATGTATATGTAATGTCACGTATGTAATGTGTGTGTGCGAATGTATGTTATTTCTTTGATTCATGATTGTGTATGTGTGTTTGTAATGTGTTCAATTTATGAGTGTATGTGTTGTGTGTGTGTGGAGTGTATATAATGTGTGTGTGTGTGTGTGTGTGTGTGCGTGCGCGCGCTTGATTTATGAGTGTGTGTGCATGTGTTGTGTTTGTGTGTGTGTGTGTTGTGTTTGTGTGTGTGTTTGTAATGAGTGTGTGTGTGTGTGTTTGATTTTATGAGTGTGTGTGTATGTGTTGTGTGTGTGTTGAGTGTATGTAATGTGTGTGAGAGTGTTTGAAATGTGTGGGTGAGTGCATGCAATGTGTATGTGTGTGTTGGTGTTTGTAATGTGTGTGTGTGTGCGTTTAGTGTATGTAATGTGTGTTTGTGTGTGTGTGTTGTGTGTGTAAGTTTTGTAATGAGTGTGTGTGTGTGTGTGTGTGTGTGTGTGTGTGTGTGTGTGTGTGTGTTTGTTTGAATTTATGAGTGTGTGTGTATTTGTGTGTGTTGAGTGTATATAATGTGTGTGGGTGTGTGTGTGTGTGTGTGTTGAGTGTATGTAATGTGTGTGTGTGTGTTGAATGTTTGTAATGTGTGTGTGTGTGTGTGTGTGTGTGTGTGTGTGTGTGTGTGTGTGTGTGTGTGTGTGTGTGTGTGTGTGTGTGTGTGTGTGTGTGTGTGTGTGTGTGTGTGTGTGTGTGTGTGTGTGTGTGTGTGTGTGTGTGTGTGTGTGTGTGTGTGTGTGTGTGTGTGTGTGTGTGTGTGTGTGTGTGTGTGTGTGTGTGTGTGTGTGTGTGTGTGTGTGTGTGTGTGTGTGTGTGTTGAGTGGATGCAATGTGTGTGTGAGTGTTTGAAATGTGTGGGTGAGTGTATGTAATGTGCATGTGCGGGTGAGTGTATGTAGTGTGTGTTAAGTGTATGTAATGTCTGTTTGTTTTTTTTATGTGTGGGTGTGGGTGTGTTTGATTTTATGAGTGTGTGTGGGGGTGTGTTTGATTTTATGAGTGTGTGTGTATGTGTTGTGTATGTGTGTGTGTGTGTGTGTGTGTGATGTGTTTGGTTTGTGATTTTTGTGTAGATTTTTGTAGATTTTTTGTGTAGATTTTTGTGTAGCTTTTTTTGTAATGTGAATGTGAGATTGTGAGTTTGTGGAGAATTTTGTAGGATTATGGGCAAACATAAAGAAGGTGATGTTAGTACAAACTGGAAGGAGAACGATGTTATGATTTTTTGCGACTTGTGTTTGAAAGAAATAAATTTAGGCAATCGCCCTACCACACACATTAGTAGGGATATGTGGACCAACATAACAACAAATTTCTTTGCTCACACAGGTAGCTTGTATGATCGAAATCAAATGAAGAATAAATTGGATCAGTTGAATTGGGATTGAAAGTTATGGAGAGATCTTCAGGGCCGTGAGACTGATTTGGGTTGGGATCCAATTCGCAAAACTATTGTTGCTTCAAAGGATTGGAGGAAAGAACGCCTAAAAGTATGTATTTTTTAAAGATTAACTTTTTTTGCTATATTATTATGGATATTAATGTTTTATTAATATATATTTATTATCCATGTCAGGTTGTTTCGAATGCTAAAAAGTTTCAGCTTTCTGGAATATCTCCCGAGTTAGAAGAGAAACTACATATGATGTTTGGTCAGGTCGTAGCAGCTGGAAATCTTACTTGGGCTCCAAAATCAATGACATTCGAGCATGAATCTATTGATGAACATGACCTACCTACTAGAGATGACACGCAAAATATTAACGAGTTTCCAAATTCTATTGATGCGAGGGATAAATAGACAGACAAGGGAAAAAGTAAGATGACCAACAAGAAGGCGAGGAGTTCGACGATGGATGAGATTGTTGAAACATCACGCATTATTGGGCATTGCATGATGGAGCCGCCGCGCATCCCGATATCTTCATCATTGTACACCATTCCTGAGGTTATTTTAGAGCTCGAAACTATTCCAGAGGTTATGGATGATTCGAACTACGACTTCTACCACTACTGCACCATGTTTTTGAGAGAGAAACAAAATCGCGAAACTTTTATGAGCATTCGACAGGATCGACGTCCAAAGTGGTTGTAGGCTTGTTTTGACAAAAAATCAGATTAGTTGCAGGACATGTTTTCTCTGTGATCGGCTTACTTGTTTGACATTTTTTATGATGTTTGTGATTTATTAGACATTTATTATAATGTTATGGTACTTATTACTATTATGTTGTTGCATCCAGACATGTTTTATTATAATGATGTGACATTGATTATGTTGTTGCATATTTATTATTATGTAATTGTAAATGATGTTTTATGTAATTGTCGCAGATTTACTATGTCCTCCTCGGATCACACTGACAGTTCTGATGAGTAGACTCAACAACAAGTGGCTGACTGGTTTTATCGTAATAGAGCATGGGTTGGACAACAAATGTTATTAGCAATGAGTTATCAGTTAACCGGGGCAAGTGATTTTCTAATACAGTTTGCATGACATCAAGCCAAACAGGAGCTCGATGGATTGGTGAATTCTCAATGTACACCCTAGCAGGTTTTTCAATGTCTTTTGAATGTCGAAGGTAATATTTAATGATTTGCTAACAACCCTTACACAATAATATGGGTTACAAGGATCCAAAATAACTCTATCGCGCGAAGTGCTTGCAATTACCTTGCACATTTTAGGGCATAATGTATTAATGTAGCTTGCAAGTGAGCGATTTCAACACTTTACAGAAATTATAAGTAGATTTTTCGCAAGGGATATCACTGTAATTAAGAGACTATCTTCTGATGTCATTAGACATTTAGATAATATTTTCATTGATATTCCCCCACAAATCTTAAATGATGCTCGATCAATGTCATTCTTTAAAGACCGTATATGAGTTATTGATAGAACACATGTGGACGCCAGAGTTCCTACTGATCAACAAGTTTCTTATATTGGTCGACATGGCGCAACTACACCGAATATCATGGCGCTTTGCGATTTCAACATATGTTTCACTTTCGTATTAGCAGGTTGGGGGTTGTACTCATGATAGCCGTATATTCCAGCGTGCTCTTATGGACCCTAGTTATAATTTTTCATATCTGTCATCTGGTAAGTCTTTTATATTCTGAAATTCTTTTGTATAAGAAATTTTTAAGATTACTATGTTTATGGTTGTTATTATCCACACATAATGTGCAATATCTAATTTTGTAGGCAAATATTACGTAGTAGATGTCGAATATCCACTATAACGTGATTTTTTAAAACCATATTCAGGTACTCAGTATCATTTACCAGATTTTAGAAGGGGTAGTAGGTCGATACAAGGGTGCCAAGAGATATTCAACCAGGATCACCCGTCATTATACAATGTCATAGAACGTTCATTCTGAGTATGGAAAAAGAAGTGGAAGATACTTAGGGATATGTCGTCATACAGTTTGATAAAGCAACGAGACATTGTGATTACAACAATGATTTTGTATAATTACATTCACAAACACTCGTCACGCTCAGACACTCATTTTCGTGTTTGTTATGAAGATGAACATTTCATATGCAAGAACCCCTCCCCCCCCAAATCTTTGCCCGGGTCAGGCCGGAGGGGATCTTACTTGCCCAAGGCATCCACCCATTGCTCCATAAGAGGTGACGACCTACTCCACTAAACACTAGTTGGCCACCTTGCTCGGCTTGAATCATCACATTCACAATACATCACAGAGTACATCAGAAGCACTATCAGGAAACCACGACAAATATATATCACAATATATATTTAACGAAAGTGCAAAAGGCCGTTGTAACGCCCCTGATTTTTCAGTATTTATTTTTATTCCCGTAATGACGTAATTTTGACGTCAGGGTGTTACGTTGACGCGTGTTTGGCATGTGTTGTGGTTAGTGGGTGGTTTTTGATCTTTAGGTTTTTCAGTGTGGCTGGGTTTTAGCCTGTTTGCAAGATTCCCTGGCGAGTCGGGTCTGTTTTGGTGACTCAATGGAGCCTTTTTGGGAATGCTTGTGTTTTGGTTTCGGGAGGTGTTTGCCCGAGTTTGGTTTGTCAGATTTGAATTTCGACTTCGCCATGAGATTCATAGTGTCAGTATTTAACTACAGTATGAATTTCGTTAAATTCCGAGTTATTTTGGATTTCAGATCGTTTTGGGATTAATTTATATGGAATGCAATGCGTTATTATATTATTATAATTAATTAATAATATATTTTATATATATATATATATATATATATATATATATATATATATATAAATAGAATGCATAAACTAAACCCTACCCCGTACTATTCATCTCCTTCCTAAACCCGACGACGCGTTTCACGTAAGGCGGACGGCGGGCGATTCGAGCTTTCAGCCGACAATTCCGGGAGTTCGGGTGGTCGGTCTCGACGATTGATGGGAGATTCAGAAAGCTCTCGACAAGGGCTACGCGATTGTGGTAAGTTTTCCCCGATTCCTCGATTTTTATACGTTAACGTTAGCATTTTTTGACTCATTTTCCCCTCCAAAGTTTCAGGAAACGTTGCTAGGGCCTTTCTACGACCGATCCTAGTCACGGTGCGAGCGGGCGGCGTTTCTTCGAAGGTTCAAGGCAAGTGGATTTCCTCCCTTGCATGTCTACTTTCGTCAGTTGATTTCCTTCTTTTCTTTGCTCTTCCTCCTCCTTTATAGAGTAGGAGTAGTGTAAGTAAAACCTTGAAAAGAACCCCTAGGTTAGGGCAAGATTTCAGCCAAACCATGGAAACTAGGTTTAGCGGATAAAGGATTTTCGGCATGTATCAGCAATAGGAAATCGTCGGGTTTTGGGTAAGTGAATTTTGATGAGTTTTGTAGTCGAGTTCCTCGGGTATAGGTTAGAAATTCGTCGTATATCGTTAAGTCCATTTCAGCAAGTTAGCTAAGTTATTCCTCAGGTATGTTAAGGATTAACTCAAAGTAAATTCGGCGAGTATCGCCTAATTTTTGTTAAGTCATTTTCGGCGAGTATCGCCAGTCCATTTCGCCGAGTATTGTAGAATTCGCCGAGTGAAGCGATTGTCGCCAAGTCCATTTTGACGAGTGTCGCAGTTTGACTAAGTGAGATTCGCAGAGTATTGTAGGAATTCGCCGGATATCGTTTTGCAATTCGTCGAGTATCGTTGTGGTTCGTCGGGAATACTCGCCGAATTTGGCCAGGACTTAGAATTTTTCACTATTTTTGGCCTGATTCGTCGTGTATCGTCTTTAGAGTGGTTTTAGGACTTGCTTATGTTTTTCTTTGGGTTAAGACTTGGGATTTGGTTAGGGTTTGATGTTTCTTCGACTGTGAAGGTTGGCAGTGGATAAAGGACCGCCAATTGGACGTCGGTTTGTGGATCATTAAACTTGGAGGATGCTTTGTCTCTATTTTGAGGACTGTTGGTTTGGGTTGGGACAAATGATCACCACCGCAGAGCCTTCTTTTTTTGAGACAATTGAGTCTGGGAACCTGGTATGGGACAATTGGTCACCGACTCCGGCTCGGTTGATAATACAAAGTATTAATGATTCACGTTTTCGAGTTATTTTGTGCTCATATTGCTTCTTAAATCAGTCTATGTTATTTATGCTAATACTTTCAGATTTTGTCGAAGCATGGTTTCGTTTCGCACTTGGTGCATTTATTCAATTAACTCATTTATTACCGACTTTTACTGTACTTGTATTTATTTGGATAATCAGTTGTGATTTTCAGCATTTCTTATACTCGGGTTTAGAAAACCCTTCTTTGTTGTTGTACTTATTACTTGATTATTTTCCTTTGCCACTTACTTTTTCTTGCTGAGGTGTTGTTCTTTTGAATGCCTCAGGTTCAGGGTTGTAGCCGATTGAGTGGCTAGGTTTGGGAGTTTGCTAGTGGACTGCATTATTGCAGAGGTTTTCCTCACCCTTGTGAGGTAGTTTTTGATTGTTTACTTGTTAGTACATGTAAGACCCCTTGCCACAACTTTTACCCGGGTCGGGCTAGAGGGAATCTTACAGCCCAAAACGTCCACCCAGTGCTCTTTAGAGGTAACAACCCACCTTACCTAAGCACTAGGTGGTTGCCTTGCTTGGCTTGAATCACAACATTCACAATACATCAGAGATATGCAGAAGCATTAATAGGAAACCAGTATATAATATATATATATATCATCATCATATATATTTACACGAGTATAAGGTCGTAGCTTGTGTATATATATAAGCCCAGTGGTTGTACAAGTATTGCATATAACTCCTCACTCACTCTCTCTAATTAGCTCGTCGGTACTCACATCTCGAAACTCAGAAGACGTCGGGGGTGCTTCTGCTCGAGTAGTTCTATCTGCTGGCATAATCTCTTACGGTAGTGGGTCATTACGGTGCTTCATTTCTTGTGGATGGTTATTTAAATAACTGTTAGTCACAGAGCTAAGTAGAAATAAATCTCCTCCCCGAATCCATATCCTGGGGACGAGTACATACCCACCCAACAAAAGTAGATAACCGAAGCAAGGGAGAGTTAGTACAACACTTCATATATATATTAGGAGCAATTATAAATAAGTGCAACATAATATAACTGGGAAAGCAGCAGTAATGCATATCAGTTATTAATTAAAACTCTACTAGCATAACAACACATCAGGTATTCTCAATCTGTACCCTTTCACAGGCATTCATAGCCGCGCGCATACCGCAGGCATTCACAGCCACGCACACAACCCTATATCAGCATAACATGGACCGCTTCTGTTCCAGCAGGGTAGCGAGCCCTGTGGGCCTCATCGATGTGGCCGTCGGTGACAGTGGCCGGTCCTGCCACTTCTAGGGGTGGTTGTACCGCACAGCCCCAGGCCCCAATGTATATCTCTGTGTACTCCTAGATGTGAGCGACATCCGATGATTCGATATTTTTGGCTGACTAGTGGAGGAAAATGAAAGATAGGGGATAGATCTAAAATAATCTAGAGGGGGGGGGGGTGAATGGAGTGATTTAAAATCTTTTTACTATTTTTATAATTTATCAGTAAATTAATGATAGTAGTAGTTATATAAAATGAAGAAGGGACTAAGCTAAATCACACAACGACAACACAGCAAAACAAAGAAGAATGAACACACAAACAACACAAAAATTTATAGTGGTTCCCCAAATTTGGTACATCCACTCTTCTACCACCCTGGTAGGAATCGACTAGCAGTTTTTTGATCATGTGACTGCCACCACAGGTTTTTGCTCAGGTGTCATGTCACCATAAGATCTATTTGCAGGGAGATCTCACAACCCTTTAGGCTTTTGATTAGGTGCCCAAAAACAAACAAAAACTTTTGAAGGGAGTTAATAAACCTTTTATACAGGAGGTTAAGAAGGTGATGTTGTCTTCTCTTTCTCTAATCAACAGAGAAGACTTTAGTGGATTGTTGGTGTCAAAGCTCCCCCTGAGATATTGAAATGTTCAGGAAGACTAGAGCTTTGCTCAGGGTCTAGGTCTTCAGATTTGTTATTTATCTCCAACAGGCTTTCAGACTGATTGTTCTTTGATTGTCTCTTGAATGCTTTGAAGAAGATTTGCTGATGATGAAGACAGAATGAATTTGTTCAGAATTTTTTTTATCTTGTTTCTCTGTGTATGTATATGTCTTTTCCGTCTGAAAAATAATCTCTCTTTTATATCCTGCCATCTCATTCTGCTTTTGAATTTTGAATTATAAGCAGTAATTACTGATTGGATTCTGGAAATTGAAACGGCTGTAATATATTCTTTAATGAGTTTCCCAAACTGTCCCAGTGAAATAAGCAAGTAATTAACTCCGATGAAATCCATAATTAATATTGTCATGAACAGCTATATTCTTGAGAATATGAGCATTAATTACTCAGAGAATTACTGTCAAAGAATAGAATGAATTAGGGACAAAGATATGGAAAACTTAACATTTAGGCTCTGAACAGATTTCGTCGATCTCAGGGTAGATTTTGTTGACCTGAGTTCCAAGTTCGTCGAGCTGAGAAATTCCCTTCGTCGACCTGAGCTCAGCGATCCAAGTCCCTAAGAATAGCTGACATTCTCTGAGCTCCAAATTTGTAGAAATGAGAAAACTGTCTAGAGCAGAATTCGTCGACCTGAGCTCGAATATCGTCGAGCTCAACTTAGAGAAGGAACTCTGAGTTCGTCGATCTGCAATCAAAGATCGTCAAGCTGCGTTCAAAGAACCTCGAACTAATAATCTGAACTCTGATTTCTTCTAAGTCTTGATCTCTGAAGTTTTCACAAGGCTGGATCATAAGATGTCTAAACCTAGTCAGACTGTCCTTAACCTTAGAAATAACAAATTGACCATAGGCTATACATGATGGGTCAAAACCTAATAGTGAACCTTAGCCCAAATCCAAACTAGGGATCCAATAATCTCCCCCTATTTGGTGATGTCACTAAAATAAAAAAATAAAAACACAAAGCGATATAAATATCTGACAGAATTTTAAACTAATCAGCAGATATGATATAGCTAAGTGCAATACATATATATATGTGTTCAGAGAGATAAATATTCAAGAATTGTTAGAGGGAGGAGCAGATGAAGGTTTAGAAAACACAATTTTCCTGTGAGGATCTGCAACTTACCTTTGAGTCATTTTTATGTCTTGAGCTCCAAGAACTGTAATAGTTGAGACTCTAGGAACAACTGCTTCAGGATGTGCCTGCATATACTCATTTGGATCAAATAACTGTCTATTTACCTGAAATTTATCAAATTCTTTTTGCGTGAAAGTAGACATTGTAGTGAATTGAGATGGATTTGATCCTTCTTGTCTTGCTTTATTCATCTGAGACAGTCCAATCAGTTCATGAAATCTAGCCATTCTGAAGTTAGGATCTAACTCAGGTTCATAAGTTAGAGAGAGAGGTCTCTCTAGATCAGCTTTAGAAGCATCCTGAGCAGACTTTTGAAATTTTCTGAAAATAATAGATTCCTGTTGAAAATTTGTTGATGGCATAGACTGTTGAGGTTGGCTTTGATAACCGAACTGTGGAGGGTTGCACTGACTGTATTTTCCAGAAGGTCTAGAAGACTTGTGAGAGGATGATCTTTGATATTGAGAAGAGGTTGAAGCAGGCTTCTGAGTCTTTGTAACACTTCCAGAAGATTGAGAAACATTTCCAGTAGCACCTGCAGGAGGAGGAGGAGGAGGAGGTCCTCTCCAGTTTCTTTGAGGAGGAGGAGAGTATCTCCTGCTTTTCTTCCTAACTTTTTGTTCATTTTTAGACAGCCACATCCATCTATACATACCTGGATAAGGTGTAATATTAATTAGGATGTAGTATGGTGTGTCAACAGTCAGGTTAGGCTTAGGAACAGCCTTAGTAGGAGCTTTTCTCTTCTTGGATTTTGCCTTTTTAGAATTTGATTCATCAGAATCATCATCATCATCATCAGATGAACTAGGAGGATTGGCATATAGATCATCATTCTCTTTCAGAATATCTTTAGAGATCTGCTTCTCAGCCTGAGGCTGTACTGGAATTATTGGCTCTGCAACACTTTCAAAAACAATCTGATCTCCTTGCTCTTCTTCCATGTCAGCAAATAAGATGTCATCAAGGTCTGGCACAGGTGACTTACACCATCCAAAGGTTGGTGGAGAAAAGGCCTTGTGCACAGAAACTGGTTTAGCAATATCTTTAACAACAAAACTTGCCTTTAGTTATTCTACAACTTCAGGACTTACTGGAGCAGTGTAAGGTATAATAGCTCTAGAATATGGAGTAACAAAACTAGGTAGAATATATTTGTACACTGAATCAAAAGAATGCAGTAAATAAACTAAATTGAGTGTGAGATTTAAAAAGAAATCACCAGCAATGATTATTTCTGCTATTGTATCAGCCATATTTGTATCAGAACTAATTAAATCAATTATTTCTGTTGGAGGTGCTGCATTTGCTGAATCATCAACCATGTCAGAATTTGTTGCTGCTAGAGTGGTGGGCTAAAACCCGAACAGGCAAGTGTACCTGTCGAATTGTAGTATCAAGATCGTATTTAAACACGGGGTTGTCAAATACTGCTACTCATGCTTGAACTATTATCCTACCGAAAGAAAATGAGTTTTGAGAATTTTTAAACTAAAACGAAAGATAATTTTTTAGACGAAAAACTTTATAATAAAAAGCTAGCATTCGATCGAAGATTCACCATAAAATGAAATGAGAGGGATGAAAAGGCATAGTTTTAAATTTGCAAATCATACTCGACCGTGACGGATCCGAAATTAGGAAATAATCTCGCTAGAGAATTAAATCCTCTGACTTATAGTCGTTTTGACCGAAATCTCTTTCAAGTCGAAAAGGCCTAAAGCCGCATTATCGAGGTGACCCGCACTATTGGATTTGACTCCAATCCGGAAGATTTACATCATCCTATCTCTAGGGTTGCGTTCAACTCTTTCCTTCTTTGAGTGATCTTTCACATTCATGAGCCTCTCGGCTACTTAAATATGAGATCCCAAGCCTACTACCGTATACCGGAAATACGGAGTCGACAAAATAAAAATCAAAGAAGGATCGAGTAAAATTAAGCAAAAATAAAACTATGAAATAAAAGAAACCCTCATCTCATTTTATAGATCCTCACGATCGAAGGCTAAGAGAAGATTAGCTACGCATATTGGAAAAGGAAATAACAATGTAAAGAGAAGAAAATTTCATTTTATTGATACTAAACGAAAGAGTACACAATGCTAAATAAAACAATACTAAATTACTTCAACGAAAAAAAGATTGCAACAAGGTAAACTAAGAAATAAAATTACAACAAAAGCTCTCTTGACTTGTACTCTCCACTTGCTCTCTCCAAAATCTAGCTCTAAAGCATGAGACCATGGTGCCTTTTATAGATGAGGAGGGAAGATTCTAGATGAGAATGAAGAGGAGGAGGCAGGGGGGGTGGCCGGCCATGTGTATGGGGAGAGGGTGCATGCATTTCATTTAATGAAGGGAGAGGGAGAGGATGATTCAATGCATTTCATTTATGGGGATGATAAGAGAGAATGTAAAGTAGAGAGGGGGATGGATGTGGATTAAATGAAGGGAAAAAAAAGAAATAAAAGAGGGAGAGAGAGGGAGGGGTGGCACTTGGGCTACATGTTGAACTTGGACTTGAACCTACAAACAAACAAAACAAACATTGGTTCTATTTATAACATAAAATAACAAAAAATACATATAATAAACTATAGATTTTTGAATTATAACATCAAACATTAAAATAAAAATAACAACATAATAAGCATATAAATAGATAACACTATATTAAAACCTAATATTTATGAATACTAAACTACCCAAAAAGCGATGACTAAAATTGGTCATCATATAGCTACATATTCAATTGCTGGAGCTGCTGCTGCTGGAGCTGCTTCTTCATAGAGCATCTCCCCCTGGCTGGGTTCAGAGGGCCCTGAAGCCAGCTCCCCAGAAGAAGGGACAGCAGAGAGAGCAGCAATTTGAGTAGAGAGAGAGGAAATGGAAGCAGAAAGAGGAGCAATAGCAGTTGTTATAAGTTGCTCAAGAGTTGGTGAGATGAAAGCAAGAAGGTCTTTTGCTATATCAGAAAAGTTTAGGTAGAGGGGTTCAGGAGCAGAAGATGTATAAGGAGTGTGATGTCCACAATTTGAACACACAGAGAAAGCGCGAGAAAATTATGTGTGGGTATTGTCTGGAAATATGGAAGGGGGAATGGATGGAATGTCAGTGGTAGAAGTGGGAACTAGGTAGTGGGTATGGAGGTGGTGTCCTGAATTGGAGAGTTATGTGGAGATGGTTGAGAAGACAGTAGATTGAAGGATGGTTGAGAGGTAGATGGTATGTCAGAGGTATAAGTTTGAGGTGGGGATTGAGGAGGTGGAGAGGGAATATCCTCATGAATAATTGTGGAAGAGTGTGGAGGTGATGGTAGAGGAAGAGGTGAAATAGGAGGGATAATTAAGGATGGTTGTTGTTGTAGAGGAGGTGAATGGATTCTGGTGGAGGGAAGGACATCTTCTGGAGGTGGAGGAGTGGCTGTTACTGCCCTAGTGCTCTCAGAAGTCCTGGAAGAGGAGGAAGCCCTGGATGGCTTAGTGATGATCCTCTCCCATCTCCCAAATAAGGCACATGTGAGCCTTTTGGAGGCATTAATGAATATGGTCTGAGAGACCAGTGATTCAGAAGCCTTGGCCTAGTGGAAAAGGCCTAAAATTCTCTCAAAACATACCTCTTTCTTAGTATTTTTCTTTTTGATAAAATCAAATAGTAGCTTTCCCCAGTTCACCGCTTTCTTATTCACCACAGCACACATCACCAAGAACTGGTGCCTGATAATGTAGTCATGGGCTGTGTGTTTGCCCAGCAAAAGTTTCCCAACGACACTAGCAAGGAATTTGTATTCAGTAGACAAATTCTTCTCAAGCAGTTTGTTAGGATTTCCATCAAAATGACCATTTTGATCAACATATTATCGTATGCAGTACTATCTATTTCAATATCTTCATCTCCATTAACTAAACCGAAAATCTATATTAAGACGGTGGGGGTTAGTGTAACCTGATTCCCTGAGATGTTGCCTGTCATCATGTCTGCATCAGGAGTAGTTGAGGAATAAACCCATTCTTTTATTTCGGTTACTGTCAGCTTGATTTTTGTGGTCATGAAAGTCTTTAGATGTTGATCTTCAAATAATTGCAGAATGTCCATGAAGATTGAATCAGAATGACGAAATGAGTCCAAATCGATGTCAAAACCTGTGTTGAACTTCATGCCGGAAAGTGATATCGCCGCAGTCGCCATTAGTTTCTGCAAAAATAAAGAGAGATCAAGTGCAAATGAACAGAAAGCGCAGGACGGAGCTCGAAGAAAACCTAGTTATAAAGTTTTCAGAATATAAAGCGTCGGGCTCTGTCTGGTGAAAAATAGAAATTCTTCGATCTCAGATCGACGAAAAATTTCATAAAGAGATAATATCGTCGATCTCAGTCAGAAGAGGGGAAAACATTTCGTCGTTCTCAGGTCGACGAAATTTTTCTGAAGCAAAATCGTCGTTCTCGGGTTTAGGGCTGTAGCCGATTGAGCGGCTAGGTTTGGGATTTTCAGCATTTCTTATACTCGGGTTTAGAGAACCCTTCCTTGTCATTGTACTTATTACTTGATTATTTTCCTTTGCCACTTGCATTTTCTTGCTGAGGTATTCTTCTTTTGAATGCCTCAGGTTCAGGGCTGTAGCCGATTGAGCAGCTAGATTTGGGAGTTTGCTAGTGGACTGCATTGTTGTAGAGGTTTTCCTCACCCTTGTGAGGTAGTTTTTGGTTATTTCCTTGTTAGTACATGTAAGACCCCTTGCCACAACTTTTACCCGGGGCGGGCTAGAGGGAATCTTACAGCCCAAAACGTCCACCCAGTGCTCTTTAGAGGTAACAACCCACCTTACCTAAGCACTAGGTGGTCGCCTTGCTTGGCTTGAATCATAACATTCACAATATATCAGAGATATACAGAAGCATTAACATGAAACCAGTATAATATATATATATATATATATATATATATATCATCATCATCATCATCATATATATTTACACGAGTATAAGGTCGTAGCCTATGTATATATATAAGCCCAGTGGTTGTACAAGTATTGCATATAACTCCTCACTCTCTCTCTAATTAGCTCGTCGGTACTCACGTCTCGAAACTCTGAATACGTCGGGGGTGCTTCTGCTCGAGTAGTTCTATCTGCTGACACAATCTCTTACGGCAGCGGGTCATTACGGTGCTCCATTTCTTGTGAATGATTATTTAAATAACCGTTAGTCACAGAGCTAAGTAGAAATAAATCTCCTCCCCAGATCCATATCCTGGGGACGAGTACATACCCACCCAACAAAAGTAGATAACCGAAGCAAGGGAGAGTTAGTACAACACTTCATATATATATTAGTAGCAATTATAAATAAGTGCAACATATATAGTATAACTGGGAAAGCAGCAGTAATGAATATCAGTTATTAATTAAAGCTCTACTAGCATAATAACACATCAGGCATTCTCAACCTGTACCCTTTCGCAGGCATTCATAGTCGCGCATATACCGCAGGCGTTCACAACCACGCACACAACCCTATGTCGGCATAGCATGAACCGTTTCTGTTCCAGCAGGGTAGCGAGCCCCGTGGGCCTCACCGATGTGGCTGTCGGTGACAGTGGCTGGTCCTGCCACTTCTAGGGGTGGTTGTACCGCACAGCCCCAGGCCCCAATATATATCTCTGTGTACTCCTAGATGTGAGCGACATCCGATGATTCGATATTTTTGGCTGACTAGTGGAGGAAAATGAAAGATATGGGATAGATCTAAAATACTCTAGAGGGGGGGGGGGGGTGAATAGAGTGATTTAAAATCTTTTTACTGTTTTTATAATTTATCAGTAAATTAATGATAGTAGTAGTTATATAAAATGAAGAAGGGACTATGCTAAATCACACAACCACAACACAACAAAACAAAGAAGAATGAACACACAGACAACACAAGAATTTATAGTGGTTCCCCAAATTTGGGTACATCCACTCTTCTACCACCCTGGTAGGAATCGACTAGCAGTTTTTTGATCATGTGACTGCCACCACAGGTTTTTGCTCAGGTGCCATGTCACCATAAGATCTATTTGCAGGGAGATCTCACAACCCTTTAGGCTTTTGATTAGGTGCCCAAAAACCAACAAAAACTTTTGAAGTGAGTTAATAAACCCTTTATACAGGAGGTTAAGAAGGTGATGTTGTCTTCTCTTTCTCTAATCAACAGAGAAGACTTTAGTGGATTGTTGGTGTCAAAGCTCCCCCTGAGATATTGAAATGTTCAGGAAGACTAGAGCTTTGCTCAGGGTCTAGGTCTTCAAATTTGTTGTTTATCTCCACCTGGCTTTCAGACTGATTGTTCTTTGATTGTCTCTTGAAAGCTTTGAAGAAGATTTGCTGATGATGAAGACAGAATGAATTTGTTCAGAATTTTTTTTATCTTGTTTCTCTGTGTATGTATATGTCTTTTTCGTCTGAAAAATAATCTCACGTTTATATACTGCCATCTCATTCTGCTTTTGAATTTTGAATTATAAGCAATAATTATTGATTGGATT
Source organism: Platanthera guangdongensis (assembly GCA_039583875.1). NCBI lineage: Eukaryota > Viridiplantae > Streptophyta > Magnoliopsida > Asparagales > Orchidaceae > Platanthera > Platanthera guangdongensis. Next base: position 149,871,091 of record CM077155.1, on the reverse strand, counting down.
CTGGAAATTGAAACGGCTGGAATATATTCTTTAATGAGTTTCCCAAACTGTCCCAGTGAAATAAGCAAATAATTAACTCTGATGAAATCCATAATTAATGCTGTCATGAACAACTATATTCTTGAGAATATGAGCATTAATTACTTAGAGAATTACTGTCAAAGAATAGAATGAATTAGGGACAAAAATATGGAAAACTTAACATTTAGGCTCTGAACAGATTTCGTCGATCTCAGGGTAGATTTCGTTAACCTGAGTTCCAAGTTCATCGAGCTGATAAATCCCCTTCGTCAACCTAAGCTCAGCGATCCAAGTCCCTAAGAATAGTTGACATTCTCTGAGCTCCAAATTCGTAGAAATGAGAAAACTGTCTGGAGCAGAATTCGTCGACCTGAGCTCGAATATCGTCGAGCTCAACTCAGAGAAGGAACTCTGAGTTCGTCGATCTGCAATCGAAGATCGTCGAGCTGAGTTCGAAGAACTTCGAGCTAATAATCTGAACTCTGATTTCTTCTAAGTCTTGATCTCTGAAGTTTTCACAAGGCTGGATCATAAGATTTCTAAACCTAGTCAGACTGTCCTTAACCTTATAACTAATAAATTGACCCGAGGCTATACATGATGGGTCATAACCTAATAGTGAACCTTAGCCAAAATCCAAACTAGGGATCCAACAATCTCCCCCTATTTAGTGATGTCACTAAAATAAAAAAAATAAAAACACAAAGCGATATAAATATCTGACAAAATTTTAAACTAATCAGCAGATATGATATAGCTAAGTGCAATATATATATGTGTCTCAGAGAGATAAATGTTCAAGGATTGTTAGAGGGAGGAGCAGATGAAGGTTTAGAAAACACAATTTTCCTATGAGGATCTACAGCTTCCCTTTGAGTCATTTTTATGTCTTGAGCTCCAAGAACTGTAATAGTTGAGACTCTAGGAACAACTGCTTCAGGATGTGCCTGCATATACTCATTTGGATCAAATAACTGTCTATTTACCTGAAATTTGTCAAATTCTTTTTGCCTGAAGGTAGACATTATAGTGAATTGAGATGGATCTGATCCTTCTTATCTTGCTTTATTCATCTGAGACAGTCCAATCAGTTCATGAAATCTAGCTATTCTGAAGTTAGGATCTAACTCATGTTCATAAGTTGGAGAGGGAGGTCTCTCTAGATCAGCTTTAGAAGCATCCTGAGCAGACTTTTGAGATTTTCTGAAAAAAATAGATTCCTGTTGAAAATTTGTTGATGGCATAGACTGTTGAGGTTGGCTTTGATAACCGAACTGTGGAGGGTTGCACTGACTGTACTTTCTTGAAGGTCTAGAAAACTTATGAGAGGATGATCTTTGATATTGAGAAGAGGTTGAAGCAGGCTTCTGAGTCTTTGTAACACTTCTAGAAGATTGAGAAACATTTCCAGTAGCACCTGTAGGATGAGGATGAGGAGGAGGTCCTCTCCAATTCCTTTGAGGAGGAGGAGAGTATCTCCTGCTTTTCTTCCTAACTTTTTGCTCATTTTTATACAGCCACATCCATCTAGACATACCTGGATAAGGTCTAATATTAATTAGGATGTAGTAGGGTGTGCCAACAGTCAGGTTATGCTTAGGAACAGCCTTAGTAGGAGCTTTTCTCTTCTTGGATTTTGCCTTTTTAGAATTTGATTCATCAGAATCATCATCATCATCATCAGATGAACCAGGAGGATTGACATATAGATCATCATTCTCTTTCAGAATATCTTTAGAGATCTGCTTCTCAGCCTGAGGCTGTACTGGAATTATTGACTCTGCAACACTTTCAAAAACAGTCTGATCTCCTTGCTCTTCTTCCATGTCAGTAAATAAGATGTCATCCAGGTCTGGCACAGGTGACTCACACCATCCAAAGGTTGGTGGAGAAAAGGCCATGTGCACAGAAACTGGTTCAGCAATATCTTTAACAACAAAACTTACCTTTAGTTGTTCTACAACTTCAGGACTTACTGGGGCAGTGTACGGTACAATAGCTCTAGAATATGGAGTAACAAAACTAGATAGAATATATTTGTACACTGAATCAAAAGAATACAGTAAAGAAACTAAATTGAGTGTGAGATTTAAAAAGAAATCACTAGCAATGATTATTTCTGCTATTGTATCATCCATATCTGTATCAGAACTAATTAAATCAATTATTTCTGTTGGAGGGGCTGCATTTGCTGAATCATCAACCATGTCAGAATTTGCTGCTGCTGGAGCTACATATTCAATTGCTGGAGCTGCTGCTATTGGAGCTGCTTCTTCATAGAGCATCTCCTCCTGGCTGGGTTTAGAGGGCCCTGAAGCCAGCCCCCCAGAAGAAGGGATAGCAGAGAGAGCAGCAATTTGAGTAGAGAGAGGAGCAATAGAAGTTGTTATGAGTTGCTCAAGAGTTGGTGAGATGAAAGCAAGAAGGTCTTTTGCTATATCAGAAAAGTTTAGGTAGAGGGGTTCAGGAGCAGAAGATGTATAAGGAGTGTGATGTCCACAATTTGAACACACAGAGAAAGTGTGAGAAAAGTATGTGTGGGTATAGTCTGGAAATATGGAAGGTGGAATGGATGGAATGTCAGTGGTAGAAGTGGGAACTATGGTAGTGGGTATGGAGGCGGTGTCCTGAATTGGAGAGTTATGTGGAGATGGTTGAGAAGACAGTAGATTGAAGGATGGTTTAGAGGTAGATGGTATGTCAGACGTATAAGTTTGAGGTGGGGATTGAGGAGGTGGAGAGGGAATATCCTCATGAATAATTGTGGGAGAGTGTGGAGGTGATGGTAGAGGAAGAGGTGAAATAGGAGGGGTAATTGAGGATGGTTGTTATTGTAGAGGAGGTGAATGGATTCTGGTGGAGGGAAGGACATCTTCTGGAGGTGGAGGAGTGGTTGTTACTGCCCTAGTGCTCTCAGAAGTCCTGGAAGAGGAGGAAGCCCTGGATGGCTTAGTGATTGTCCTCTCCCATCTCCCAAATAAGGCACATGTGAGCCTTTTGGAGGCATTAATGAATATGGTCTGAGAGACCAGTGATTCAGAAGCCTTGGCCTGGAGGAAAAGGCCTTAAATTCTCCCCAAACATACCTCTTTCTTAGTATTTTTCTTTTTGATCAAATCAAATAGTAGCTTTCCCCAGTTCACCGCTTTCTTATTCACCACAGCACACATCACCAAGAACTGGTGCCTAGTAATGTAGTCACGGGCTGTGTGTTTGCCCAACAAAACTTTCCCAACGACACTAGCAAGGAATTTGTATTCAGTAGACAAATTCTTCTTAAGCAGTTTGTTAGGATTTCCATCAAAATGACCATTTTGATCAACATATTATCATATGCAGTATTATCTATTTCAATATCTTCATCTCCATTAACTAAACCGAAATCTATGTTAAGACGATGGGGGTTATTGTAACCTAATTCCCTGAGATGGTGCCTGTCATCATGTCTGCATCAGGAGTAGCTGAGGAATAAACCCATTCTTTTATTTCGGTTACTGTCAGCTTGATTTTTGTGGTCATGAAAGTCTTTAAATGTTGATCTTCAAATAATTGCAGAATTTCCATGAAGATTGGATCAGAATGACGAAATGAGTCGAAATCGATGTCAAAACATGTGTTGAACTTCATGCCAGAAAGTGATATCGCCGCAGTCGCCATTAGTTTCTACAAAAATAAAGAGAGATCAAGTGCAAAAGAACAGAAAGCGCAGGACGGAGCTCGAAGAAAACCTAGTTATAAAGTTTTCAGAATATGAAGCGTCGGGCCCTGTCCGGTGAAAAATAGAAATTCTTCGATCTTAGATCGATGAAAAATTTTATAAAGAGATAATATCGTCGATCTCAGTCAGAAGTGGGGAAAACATTTCGTCGTTCACAGGTCGACGAAATTTTTCTGAAGCAAAATCGTCGTTCTCATGTCGACGAAAATGACTTCACACAGAGAGTTCGTCGATCTCAGCTCGATGAAAAAAATCTCAAGAAGATTTCTTAGTTCGTCGATCTCCGTTCGACGAACTTTAAAAAATTCTTCGACCACAGACAAAAATTTAAATTAAGGCCTCTCCATTTATCATTCCTAGCTGATTTATAAAGAACAGATGGTTCCTCTCATCCAAGGGTTTGGTGAAGATGTCTGCTTTTTACAAATCAGTGTAGATATAGATAAGCTTAATTTTATTTTTGTCCACACACTCTCTAATGAAATGATGTCTTATGTCTATATGCTTAGTTCCACTATGATGTACTAGATTTTGTGCAATGGAAATTGCACTTGTATTATCACATACTAAGGTTGAATTATTTAAGTTGAAACCATAATCTAGGAGTTGGTTCTAAATCCACAGCATCTGGGAATAACAACTGTCAGATGTTATGTATTCTGCTTGTGCAGTTGAAGTAGACACAGATGACTGCTTTTTGCAAAATCAAGACACTTGTCTAGTACTAAGGAACTGACATGTCCATGAGGTGCTTTTTCTGTCCACTTTACATCCAGCAAAGTCAACATCTGAGTATCCAGTCAACTCAAACTCTAACTCAGATGGATACCAGAGTCCTAGACTAGGACAACCCTTTATATATCTTAAAATCCTTTTTAGAAAAATAAGGTGGGATTCTTTAGGGTTCACCTGAAATCTAGCACAAAGGCATGTAGCAAACATTATATCTGGCCTACTTGTTGTGAGATATAACAAGGACCCAACAATGCCCCTATATAGTTTTTGATCAACAGGCTTGCCATGTTCATCAGAGTCAATCACAGCATTAGAAGCCTTGAGTGTTTTCTTTACCGAGGCATCTGACATCCCAAACTTTTTGATTAGCTCCTTAACATACTTGGACTGGGATATGAAGATGCCATCAGGTAGTTGGTTCACTTGGAGGCCAAGGAAGTAAGAGAGCTCACCCATGCTACTCATTTCAAACTTGGAATGCATTAGGTCAGAGAACCTCTTACATAGTTTGGAATCAGTTGAGCCAAAAATAATGTCATCTATATAAATTTGTACTAATAAGATTTGATCCTTATGATGTCTAGTGAACAATGTCCTATCTACTATTCCCCTAGAGAATTTATGCTCTAGAAGAAAGCTAGCTAAGGTTTCATACCAAGCTCTTGGAGCTTGCTCTAGACTATAGAGAGCCTTATGCAATTTAAAAACATAAGAGGGATGAGTAAGAGAGATAAAACCTGATGGTTGCTCCGCTTAAACCTCTTCTTTAAGTTCACCATTTAAGAATGCACTCTTGACATCCATTTGATAGACTTTGGACTTCTTGTAGGCAGCATAAGCAAGGAAGATTCTGATTGCTTCCAGCCTTGCAACAGGTGCAAATGTTTGGTCATATTCAATGCCTTACTCTTGTCTATAGCCTTGAGCAACTAGCCTTGCCTTGTTCCCGATGATAATATCTTGGATATCTAGTTTATTTCTGAAAACCCATTTAGTTTCAACGATTGGATAGTCTTTTGGTCTTGGAACTAAATCTCAAACTCTAAATCTCTCAAACTGGTTGAGCTGCTCTTGCATTGCAATAATCCAGTGTGGATCTTGCTCAGCATCTTTTATGGATTGGGGCTCAGTTTGAGATATGAAGCAAGCATGTATCAAGTCTTGGTTAAGTTGATGCCTGGTCTGCACACCTACTGACATGTCTCCAATCACTTGAGATACATGATGATCTCTAAGTGTGACAAACTCAGCATGTAGAGTTGGTCCAGCAACAACTTGGGGAATTAATCTCTCTTGTGGAATTATGGGAGCTGTTGTTGGTTCAACATCCTCTTCAGTGGATTCATCTTCATTGTCTTCAATTATATGTGAAGAGGGATGTGCAACATTCTCATTTGTGAGGGTCAACTCATCCAACTTCTCACATAATTGTGGAACCTGCAAAATTTTTCTGGTAGAAGGATTCTTCTCCTTGCAAGACATATTAGTTTCATCAAATGAAATATGTACAGTTTCTTCCATTTTCATGGTAGATTTATTATATATCTTATATGCCTTACTGACTTGGGAATATCCTAGAAAAATTCTCATTGCAGCCTTGGCTTCAAACTTTCTAAGATATTTCTTGTCATTGTTATGAATGTAACATAAACAACCAAAAATTCTAAAGTAATATACTTTTGGTTGCTTCCCTTTAGGTAATTCATAGAGAGTCTTACCCTTAAGCTTATGTATCAGGCTCTTATTCAGTACATAATTTGATGTGCTTACACCCTCTGCCCAAAAGGATAGTGGCAAGTAAGCATCTGCAAGTAATGTGCATGCAGCTTCAATCAGGGTCCTGTTTTTTTTTTTCTACTACCCCATTTTGTTGAGGAGTTCTAGGAGCAGAGAAACACTGTCTGATACCTTCCATATCACAAAATTCTTACATGGGAAGAGACTCAAACTCAGTACCATGATGACTTCTGATCAATGCAACTGGAGTAGAATACTCAATCCTTATGCTCTTAAGAAATTCTGTAAGAACTTTAAAGTTATCATACTTGTTCCTCAAGAAGAACACCCAAGTGAACCTTGAGAAGTCATCAACAATCACTAAGGTATAAGACTTTTCTCCCAAGCTCTGTACAACAATGGGTACAAAAAGATCCATATGGAGCAAATACAGAATCTTAGGTGAATCACTCTTATTAAGTGACTTAAAACTGTTTTTGGTTTGCTTGCCTAATTGACAAGCCCTGCAAAGGCTTTTCTTCTTGTAGGGGAAAGAAGGCAATCCTCTAACAAATTGTCCCTAAAGAGTTTAGCAATATTTTTCAGATTAACATGTCTTAATCTCTTATGTCAAAGTTCATTGTTGTTACTAGTTTGATTAAACAGACATATTTCTGACTTAGCAAACTTAAATTTCACTACATAAATATTTCCTACTCTAGTTCCAGCCAACACAACTTGGTTATCTACTGAAGTAATAATACAGGAGGATTTATTAAATGTTACCTGAAACCTTTCATCACATAATTGACTTATGGATATTAAGTTGTGCTTCAGTCCACTTACATATGCTACCTTCCTGAAAGTGACAGCTCCAATTTTGACATTCCCATAGCCTTTAGTTTGGCTATAGTTGAAGTCACCAAATATTACTTTAGGACCTAGCTTGGACTTATAATTGATTAGGTTGTCCTTGCTGCCAGCCATGTGCATTGAACAACCATTATCCAGATACCACTGTTCCTCTATGGTGGGATAGTCGATCTTTCACCTGCATTTAAACAGATTAGATATTCTTGATCCAGGTTATCTTGGGTCCTTGTTTCTTTTCATAATTAAAACTGGAGATATAAGAATATTCAAGTTGGTTCTTATATCCAGGGGATGAAATTTTCTTGGTGGAATTATCCACTGATTAAATTTATTAATGAAAGATCTTGGTTGATTATAAATTTTAGGAAAATTTGAGTTTCTGTTAAATTGAGCTGGGATCGACGAATCTTGATAAGTTCGTCGAGCTGCGTTCGACGAAAAGGGATGAATTCGTCGAACTCTGCTCAGAGAATGAAGGTATTCATTTTCTGTGCCCCAATATCGTCGATCACAGTTCGAAGAACTGTATTGGTTTTGTCGATCGTAGTTCGACGAATAATTATAAGAGAATTCTGCGTTCAGAGTTTGTCAATTGGAGTTCGACGAACTGTAAACATTTCGTCGATCTGCTGTCGGCAAAAACTGTTGAACATAGTTTTTATAATATTTATTATTTTTCTTTCTCTTTTTCTTGGTCTTCTGAGTGACTTCAATTGGTTGATTATCTTCATTTAGCTTTTCTTTACCCTTTTCTTTAATGAATTTTATAGGGGTTGACATAATGTTTTTCTGAATTAATGGGGGTTGGCTTGATGAAACACCTAAGCCCAGTTTGCCATTAAGTCTGGCATTTACTGTGCTTGTAATGTTCATCAACTTGATACTTCTCCCATTTAGGGATTCTTCAAGTTTCCTAGCCTCGGCTAATTCAGATTTTAGTGACATGATTTGTTCAGTTGCAATAATTAGTTCATCTTTTAATTTGATGTTTTCAGATAGAAGATTGTCTTGTTCAGTTATCTTATCTGTACAACCCCGTATTCACAGGTTTTTGGTTTTAAGCTTTTTGAGTGGTTTGAGCTCTTGGTGGTCAATTTAGGCCTAGCCCTCAGAATATACTAGTAGGGGGAGGAAAAATCTGCCTCCCCCAGTAGCCTTTTTTGGGGGCGGGTGCGGCATGTTGGTCGGCACCCGCCCTAGCTTGCTAAGTTCGAGGTGGGGGGCAAGACCAGCCTGCAGGCGGGGTCTCGCCGGCAACCTGCCTGGTGGAGAGACCTGTCTACGGGCAGGGTATCGCCCGGCGGCCTGCCTGGGTGGCGAGACCTGCCTGCGAGCAGGGTCTCTCCAGTGGCCTGCCTGGGTGGCGAGACCTGCCTGCGGGCATGGTCTCGCCCGGCGGCCTGCCTGGTGGCGAGACCAGCCTGCGGGCGAGGTCTCGCCCGGCGGCCTACCTGGGTGGCGAGACCTGCCTGCGGGCAGGGTCTCGCCCGGCGGCCTGCCTGGTGGTGAGACCGGCCTGCGGGTGAGGTCTCGCCGGGGGCCTGCCTGGGTGGCGAGACATGCCTGCGGGCCGGGTCTCGCCCGGCGGCCTGCCTGGTGGCGAGACCGGCCTGCGGGCGAGGTCTCGCCGGCGGCCTGCCTGGGTGGCGAGACCGGCCTGCGGGCAGGGTCTCGCCCGACGGCCTGCCTCGGGTGTCCAGGGGGGGGGGGGGTAGGGGGCTTGTTTTTACTGTTGTACCCCCAAGGATGGATTTCCCCATTTACCCTCCGATGTGGATGTTTTCTGTTGGCCCAAGGCCTTTTTGGCGTAAGGGTATTTCTGACATTTTGGTCCATGAGATTTGGAAAACTATAAATAGACCCTTAGGGGTGCATTGAAGAATATAACTTCTTCACTCTCTCTTCATCCTTCAAGGCATCCTAGCTCAAGCATTGGCTAGGGAGGGGGAGACTTCAGAGATCTTCCAGGTGTGAGGTGGGACCTCCACGCTAGAGCGAGGGTCTATTTCTAGCTTCCTGATCTTTGGTCCGTGACGTTCCTCCGGGTGTAGTAAGTGTGAGGTCACCCCTTTCTAGGGACCCCGAACTCCACAGAGGTCAATTTTGGCTTCAACATTTTGGTGCAGTGAGCGTGGAGAGTGACCAACACAGAAGATCTCGGGAGAGTGTCATGACTGGAGGTCAGGGAGGTAGTGATGATCTCGGTGAGCTCCCCAACCCAGGACCCTTTGTGGGGAGGCAAGAGTTCATGGCCTCCGTACAAGGCATCATGGAGATGCTGCGAAGCATTGCTCCTCAGGGTGGCGCCTCCACCCCGACCCCCCATGATCTAGCTCCCCCCCTCTCGACGAGTCGACTCCCAGGGGTCTAGATGAGATGACCCCAGTGGGGGGAGAAGGAAGTGCACCAGGAGGAAGGCCCAGGAAGGAGAGGATGGGAGATGCGGTCCAGCGAGACCTCACCGGCCGGGAGTTATTCTCCAGCTCGGCGAGTGCCAACCTCCCAGGCACGCAGGTCGCGCGAGTAGAAGTGTCGAGACCACCCCTTAGGGGGTCACCCTTCAGTGAGCTGATCATCTCAGCTCCCATTCCTGAGGGGTTCAGAGAGCTAGACATGGCTTACTATACCGGGAAGGATGACCCCGTCCAGCATCTGCAGTGGTTTGAGGATGTCATCTCCATCAGGTCGATGACGGATGCCTTCAAGTGTCGCCTCTTTGCGATTACATTGAAGGAGAAGGCAAGGGACTGTTTTCATCAACTCCCTCTGAGGTCAATCTATGGGTTCGAGGACTTGAGCCGGAGCTTTCAGCTTCGCTTCTCCACCTCCAAGAAGAGGAAGAGGAGTCCTTAGTCTATCTTCCTGATAAGGCAAGATACCGAGGAGTCGCTGGCCCATTATGTTGACAGGTTCTAAGAGGAGATCCTGGAGGTCCAGGAGATGCCAGGGTATGCCCTCTAGATGGCATTCATGGTAGGGTTGTGCGAGGGGTTCTTCAACATGAGCCTGACTCGAAAGGCCCCCCTTTCTTTTAAGGAGCTGATGGAAAGGGCGGCTGAGGAGATAGCCATGAAGGCGGCCAACTCGACATTTGTCAAGAAGTTGGCAAAGCTAACAGAGATGGAGTCAAAGGAGCAAGGTGGCTCGAGACATCAGGAAGGAAGAAGGAGAGAGGAGCGGAGAGCTCAGGAGGGTCCAGAACCAGGTTAGAGGCAGCAGGGAGGACCCGTTCAGGGTCCAGGAAGAGGTTACGTTCAATATGGGGGGAACTTCCATGGGGGTCAAGGGAGGTTCAACTTACAGAGGCAATCCCCTAGGCAGCTCCTACCCCCACCAAATCAAGCGATGGAGATTGGTCGAAGGGAGAGGAGGAACCGCCAGGGAAGGAGAAGGCTCAGGGTAGGTTACAGTACTACGACTTCCACCAGGTGGAGGGGCACGCCACAGCTACCTGCCCCGAGTTCCTGGAAGTGAGGGGGCGAGAGGCCCTGCCCAGCCACAGCCACCAGTGCGGGTTGAAGAGGTTTTGCCCAGAGAAGGGGGGATGATGTGTGTGAGGACCGGGTCGATGTCGTACCCCGAGGCGGTATAGCAGTGATCCATGGTGGAATGGTGATCGAGGCCACTCAGAAGGCAAGACTCCATGTGATGTACCGACGGAGCGTCGCCTCAACATCCCAGACACCGCCCCAGGAGGAAAAGATCACCTTCTCGATGAAGGACATGCCGGATCATGAGGATCCGTTTTGCGATGCGCAGGTCATCCAGACGGCCATCGAGGGCTACACTATCTCCCAAATCTTGGTTGACAATGGAAGCTCCGTCAACATCATTTTCAAGAAGGTGTTTGACGAGATGAAGGTAGATCCAAGGAGGGTGTTGGCTTCAGACGGACCCCTATTCGGATTTTCAGGGGAGAGGAAGGAGGTAGAGGGTGGAGTAGGACTTCAAGTAAAGTTGGGAGGGACTTCAAGGAACTGCCGGTTCATTATTGTTGACGCTCCAAGCAGCTATAATGCCATCTTCGGAAAGCCCCTCATCAGCTCCTTCCGTTGCGTGCCGTCTTCTTTCCACCAATGCCTCAAGTTCAGCTCAGGAGGGATCCAGGTCAGAGTCAAGGGAGACTCCAGGATGGCAAGGCAGTGTTATGTCACGACTGTCAACACCATCTCTTGGTTAGCCAAGGCAGAGGAGATGGAGAAGGTCATGGAGAGCTTGAGCAAGATGGAAGTGTCCGAGGAGAAGGAAGCGGAAGACGGCCATCATGCCCAGGCCCCCTGGAGGTGCCTCGCCTTGCGTAATTTTTTTCCTTTTTCTTGTCTTGTAACAAGTGCTACCCCTGACCAGCTGAGTCAGGGGACCATGTAACTCATATTTTCCCCGTTTGAGGATGTAGGATTTGGTAAGGTTTGATTGAGATGCCTAGTCCTTTTGCTCCGAGACGGTCCCGCTGCCCAGACTTTCACTAGCTGGGCAGGGCTGATGGTACCTCTCATGGATGCCTAGGTGTCTCACCTCGAGATGGATTCCGCTGTCAGGCTCTCACTAACTAGCAGGGCAGGTTGATCTCTCGGAGGGTGGGTAGGTCTCACCTCGAGATGGATTCCGCTATCAGGCTCTCACTAGCTGGCAGAGCAGGTTGATCTCTCGGAGGGTGGGGTACGTCTCACCTCAAGATGGATTCTACTGACAGGCTCTCACTAGCTGGCATGGCAGGTTGATCTCTCGGAGGGTGGGGTAGGTCTCACCTCGAAATGGATTCCGCTGTCAGGCTCTCATCAGCTGGCAGGGCAGGTTGATCTCTCGGAGGGTGGGGTAGGTCTCACCTCGAGATGGATTCTGCTGCCAGGCTCTCATCAGCTGCCAGACAGGTTGATCTCTCGGAGGGTGGAGTAGGTCTCACCTCGAGATGGATTCCGCTGTTAGGCTCTCACTAGCTGGCAGGGCAGGTTGATCTCTCGGAGGGTGGGTAGGTCTCACCTCGAGATGGATTCCGCTATCAGGCTCTCACTAGCTGGCAAGGCAGGTTGATCTCTCGGAGGGTGGAGAGGTCTCACCTCGAGATGGATTCCCCTGTTAGGCTCTCACTAGCTTGCAGGGCAGGTTGATCTCTCGGAGGGTGGGGTAGGTCTCACCTCGAGATGGATTCCGCTGTCAGGCACTCACTAGCTGGCAGGGCAGGTTGATCTCTTAGAGGGTGGAGAGGTCTCACCTCGAGATGGATTCCGCTGTCAGGCTCTCACTAGATGGCAGGGCAGGTTGATCTCTCGGAGGGTGGGGTAGGTCTCACCTCGAGATGGATTCCGCTCCCAGGCTCTCACTAGCTGGCAGGGCAGGTTGATCTCTCAGAGGGTGGGGTAGGTCTCACCTCGAGATGGATTCCGCTGCCAGGCTCTCATCAGCTGGCAGGGCGGGTTGATATCTCGGAGGGTGGGGTAGGTCTCACCTCGAGATGGATTACACTGCTAGGCTCTCATCAGCTGGCAGGGCGGGTTGATCTCTCGGAGGGTGGAGTAGGTCTCACCTCGAGATGGATTCTGCTATCAGACTCTCACTAGCTGGCAGGGCAGGTTGATCTCTCGGGGGGTGGAGAGGTCTCACCTCTAGATGGATTCCGCTGTCAGGCTCTCACTAGCTGGCAGTGTAGGTTGATCTCTCAGAGGGTGGGGTAGGTCTCACCTCGAGATGGATTCTACTGCGAGGCTTTCATTAGCTGGGAGGGCAGGTTGATCTCTTGGAGGGTGGGGAGGTCTCACCTTGAGATGGATTCCGCTGCCAGGCTCTCACTAGCTGGCAGGGCAGGTTGATCTCTCGGAGGGTGGGGTAGGTCTCACCTCGAGATGGATTCCACTGCTAGGCTCTCACTAACTGGTAGGGCAGGTTGATCTCTCGGAGGGTGGGTAGGTCTCACCTCGAGATGGTTTCCGCTGCCCAGGCTCTCACTAGCTGGGCAGGGTCGGTGGTGCCTCTCATGGATGCCCAGTGTTTCATACCCGGAGGGGGTCTCGCCACCCAGGCTCCCATAGTTGGCATGGCAGGTTGACCCCTCCGGGGGGTGAGGTGTTTTTTACCCGGAGGGGATCTCGCAACCCAGGCTCCCATAGCTGACATGACAGGTTGACCCCTCCGGGGGGGGGGGGGGGTGAAGTGTTTTTACCCGGAGGGGGTCTCGCCACCCAGGCTCCCATAGCTGGCATGACAGATTGACCCCTCCGGGGGGGGGGGGGTGAAGTGTTTTTTACCCGGAGGGGGTCTCGCCACCCAGGCTCCCATAGCTGACTTGGCAGGTTTACCCCGTAGGAAATTACACTCAGCGAATACGTTGGGTTGGATGCTTCTTTCCGAGCTTATGCCAACCTCGAAAAGAGCGGGGATTGTGTACAACCCCGTATTCGCAGGTTTTTGGTTTTAAGCTTTTTGAGTGATTTGAGATCTTGGTGGCCAATTTAGGCCTAGCCCTCAGAATATACTAGTAGGGGGAGGAAAAATCTGCCTCCCCACAGTGGCCCTTTTTTGGGGGTGGGTGCGGCACATTGGTCGGCACCCGCCCTAGCTTGCTAAGTTCGAGGTGGGGGGCAAGACCGGCCTGCGGGCGGGGTCTCGCCGGCGGCCTGCCTGGTGTCGACACCTGTCTGCGGGCAGGGTCTCGCACGGCGGCCTGCCTGAGTGGCGAGACTTGCCTGTGGGCAGGGTCTCGCTAGCGGCCTGCCTGGGTGGCGAGACCTGCCTGCGGGCAGGGTCTCGCCCAGCGACCTGCCTGGTGGCGATACCGGCCTGCGGGCGAGGTCTCGCCCGGCGGCCTGCCTAGGTGGCGAGACCTGCCTGTGGGCAGGGTCTCACCCGGCGGCTTGCCTGGTGGCGCGACCGGCCTGCTGGCGAGGTCTCGCCAGCGGCCTGCCTGGGTGGGGAGACCGGCCTGCGGGCATGATCTCGCCCGACGGCCTGCCTCGGGTGTCCGGGGTGGGGGGGGGGGGGTAGGGGCTTGCTTTTACTGTTGTACCCCCAAGGGTGGATTTCCCCCTTTACCCTTCGATGTGGATGTTTTCTATTGGCCCAAGGCCTTTTTGGCGTAAGGGTATTTCTGACATTTTGGTACATGGGATTTGAAAAACTATAAATAGACCCTTAGGGGTGCCTTGGAGAATATAACTTCTTCACTCTCTCTTCATCCTTCAAGGCACTCTAGCTCAAGCATTGGCTAGGGAGGGGGAGACTTCAGAGGTCTTCCGGGTGTGAGGTGGGACCTCCGCGCTAGAGCTGAGGGTCTGTTTCTAGCTTCCCGATCTTTGGTCCGTGACGTTCCTCAGGGTGTAGTAGGTGTGAGGTCACCCCTTTCTAGGGACCCCGAACTCCACAGAGGTCAATTTTGGCTTCAACATTATCTCTGAGTATTTTAATTTTCTTTTCTGAATTAATCAAATCTTTACATAATTGTTTAAATTCAGTTCTAAAGCTATCTGAGTTAAAATCAAATGAAGAGATTACATTATCCTCTTCAAATTCTGATTCTTTTTCAGATTGCTCATCTTCAGAAAGGCTGTATAATATATTGATAGCCATCAAGCAAACTTCTCTTGCTTTTGCTTCATCTTCTTCTTCACTTGAGCTGGAAGATGTGGATTCTTCTTCTAAATCACTACAGGTTTCAGCAACAAAGCCCATGTCCTTTCTTTTATACTTGTTGGTGGAAGGCTTGTTATAATGCCTTCTAGATTCCTTTTCTCTTCTTCTCTCCTTATTCTTATTCTCTGGACACTCTGAAACAATATGTCTAGGTTTCCTGCATCCAAAACACACAATCTCTTTAGTAGGTGTTTTGTCATACTTTGGTGTGTCATCCTGTCAGGATGGTTTTCTTCTGAAATCATTTCTTGTTATGTTATAGAATCTTCTTGCCATAAAAGCTATAAGCTCAACATTAGCAGGTGAAGCTTCTGATCCTTCAATTACTTTGAAGGCAATGCTTGGCTCTTTTCTCCCTGGTATGGAGGCTTTCTACTCAGCAGCTTCTCTGGTCTTCATCAATTGCTCATAAGATTTGAGCTTTCCCAATAAAGACTCAGTAGTGATCTCATTCTGACTTCTAGCCTCCTTGATTGGCCAGATTCTGGAATTCCATGAGCTGGGGAAGCACATAAGAATCTTGTCATTGATCTTAGTCAGGGTTATGTCCATGTCTAAGGTTTTTAGCTCATTGACAATTGAGCTAAGTCTATTATACATATCACCCACTGACTCAGATTCTTCTTTCTTGAAGTTCTCATACTGGGAGATGAGATTTGATCTCCTGTCTTTTCTCTCATCTACAGATCCAGCAACCATCTGGTTTAGGGAATCCCAGATGGCTTTAGTTGAGGTGCACTCTGCCACTTTCTGGAAAATGTCATCTGACATTATCTGAGCCAGAATGTCCATGGCCTTGGCATCAACTATCTTGGCCTTCTTTTGTGCATCTGTACACTCAGGTGGTGGAACAACATGAGTGTTGGAAGTTGCGGTTGATGTAGCCACTGGAGTTGGTGGACCTGTCAAAATAGAATTAAAAATATCTTCATCAATAGAGTTCATATATAACCTAATTCTTGTCTTACAGATAGCAAACTTATTCAAGTTGCAAACTAGAGGTCTGATGCTTGCATAATTCTTGTTCTGTACCATGATATAAGTAATAAGCTAGAGAGATTTAGATCTTAGAAGGATCTGTTGGTTCAAGTGTTACCTTGTACAACCAAATAGACCTTGCGCTGGTGTCAATTGAAAGATATGGGATAGATCTAAAATACTCTAGGGGGGAGTGAATAGAATGATTTAAAATCTTTTTACTATTTGTATAATTTATCAGTAAATTAGTGATAGTAGTAGTTATATAAAATGAAGAAGGGACTAAGCTAAATCACACAACCACAACATAACAAAACAAAGAAGAATGAACACATAGACAACACAAGAATTTATAGTGGTTCCCCAAATCTGGGTACATCCACTCTTCTACCACCCTGGTAGGAATTCATTAGCAGTTTTTTGATGAGGTGACTGCCACCAAAGGTTTTTGCTCAGGTGCCCTGTCACCACAAGATCTATTTGCAGGGAGATCTCACAACTCTTTAGGCATTTGATCAGGTGCCCAAAAACCAACAAAAACTTTTGAAGGGAGTTAATAAACCCTTTATACATGAGGTTAAGAAGGTGATGTTGTCTTCTCTTTCTCCAATCAACAGAGAAGACTTTAGTGGATTGCTGGTGTCAAAGCTCCCCCTGAGATATTGAAATATTCAGGAAGACTGGAGCTTTGCTCAGGGTGTAGGTCTTCAGATTTGTTGTTTATCTCCAGCAGGCTATCAGACTGATTGTTCTTTGATTGTCTCTTGAAAACTTTGAAGAAGATTTGTTGATGATGAAGACAATGAATTTGTTCAGAATTTTTTTATCTAGTTTCTCTGTGTATGTATATGTCTTTTCCGTCTGAAAAAGAATCTCTCTTTTGTATCCTACCATCTCATTCTGCTTTTGAATTTTGAATTATAAGCAGTAATTGCTGATTGGATTCTGGAAATTGAAACGGCTGGAATATATTGTTTAATGAATTTCCCCAAATGTCCTAGTGAAATAAGCAAGTAATTAACTCTGATGAAATCAATAATTAATGCTGCCATGAATGGCTATATTCTTGAGAATATGTGCATTAATTACTCAGAGAATTACTGCCAAAGAATAGAATGAATTAGGGACAAAAATATGGAAAACTTAACATTTAGGCTCTGAACAGATTTCACCGATCTCAGGATAGATTTCGTCGACCGGAGTCCCAAATTCGTCGAGATGAGAAATCCCCTTCGTTGACCTGAGCTCCGCGATCCAAGTCCCTAAGAATAGCTGACATTCTCTGCGCTCCAAATTCATGGAACTGAGAAAATTGTCTGGAGCAGAATTCGTAGACCCGAGCTTGAATATCATCGAACTCAACTCAGAGAAGGAACTCTGAGTTCGTCGATCTGCGATCGATGATCATCGAGCTGAGTTCGAAGAACTTCGAACTAATAATCTGAACTCTGATTTCTTCTAAGTCATGATCTCTAAAGTCTTCACAAGGCTGGATCATAAGATGTCTAAACCTAGTCAGACTTTCTTTAACCTTAGAACTAACAAATTGACCCTAGGCTATACATGATAGGTCAAAACCTAATAGTGAACCTTAGCCTAAATCCAAACTATGGATACAACAAAAAACTGACGTGGAAAAATATAACAGTCGGGCACCCGTGGTATCCATCTCCATGTCGCCTTGAGTCGTCGACCTTTTCACACCGGTGCGAACGGTCTGCGGAAGGGACTGACCCGCCACTGTTTAACCGCAATCAATTTATAAGCAATCATTCAATCAATATTGCTAGCACCTACCGGGTCTGCGATGACCAACCCTATTATACTTCAAACTTCAGGCGATGACACTCAGCTCAACTTTCGACAAGGAGCGTAGGAGCACTTATTTGAGGCTACACTCGGAGGAACATCTCAACTCCGGTTATCCCCAACTAAGGCGCAATCATAACAAACATCTGCTGGTTAAAGCAAGACCCATGCTTGTAATAGCAAATCGCAGTAATGTATATGCGGTGATTAGAACTACTGATAATAAATGCTGCATAATTTAAATGCTGAATGAAATGTGACCAGTATGAGACTGGAGTAGTACTGGAATGAAAGTACTGAATTGAACTTGACTAGTATGAAACTGGAGTAGAATTGAATTGAACTTGACCAGTACGAAACTGGAGTAGAACTAAATTAAAAGTACTGAATTGAACTTGATCAGTATGAAACTGGAGTAGTACTGAAATGAAAGTACTGAATTGAACTTGACCAGTACGAAACTGGAGTAATAGTGGAATGAAAGTACTGAATTGAACTTGACCAGTACGAAACTGGAGTAGTACTGAAACGAAAGTACTGAATTGAACTTGACTAGTACGAAACTATAGTAGTACTAAAACAAAAGTACTGAATTGAACTTGACTAGTATGAAACTGGAGTAGAACTGAATTGAACTTGACCATTACAAAATTGGAGTAGTAATGAAATGAAAGTACTGAATTGAAATGAAGGAACTGGACCAGTGCAAGACTGGAATAATCATAAAGAAAATGGTTAGTATTCCAATCACTCAATTCAGGAGGCTTCTGTTCCATCTCCATTCTCAGGATGTATTTTCAGTTCCTTCTCCAGTCTTAGGAGGTATTTTCAGTTCCTTCTCCATTCTCAGGAGGCATTCAATTCTATCTCCATTTTTAATAAAGCATGCTTGGTTACACCAATTATTAAGATCTGATAGTAATTTGGTCACGCCTTTTTAATCACGGCTTGATCGAATTAGAGGCTTATTAGGAATTACACTCTTATTATTCGTCGAGGATAATTTTGAAACTCACTACTCGTACTCTCATCTTCCGAGCGTGACCCAAATTACCAGAGAGAGTCGAGGCGCTCGACGGTTTCTCAAGATCTCAGAACACTCGGGACTTGGTCACTTACCTCGTCCACTTTCATTGATAAGACAATTTTTTATTCAAATTAGAAAGGGTGCTCGCGCGCTCTAATTTTCATTTTCGAGGAAAATGAGCGTAATAAATTCCAAGCGCGACCTTAGGCTCCAAGGAACTAAGGAAACTTCAATTTTGATCCCCAAGTCCCAAAATTTTGGTACAACCTTTAAGGGGGTCTATAATGATCCTATATAAAGTTTCATAATTTTTCGAAGATTTTGGGCCTTTAATTTGGCCAAACAATTTTCATTTGGGCTTTTAAAAATACCAAAGCAACTTCAAAAATTCTCAATTTTTTTGTGGAGGAAGCCCTTGATATGGGAAACATTTTTCATGTTGATCACTTTGCCCCCAGAGGTTTATAAATGGCCCAGGAAATTTATCAAATTTATATATTAATCTGGTCTGCTAATAGCAAATCAGAGACATCCTGTGGCTGAAATCAAGTAGGATTTCAAATATCATCCTTCTGACCCCACAACAGATCAGTCACGGATCTACTGTAGGGGGCGCTGATGCTGAGACGGGGGCGGGATTTAATAAAATCCCGGTCGTCCGATCTTCATCACCAGATCGGGCGGCAGCTGCTCCTCGCCAGCGGCAGTCAGGGATAACCATTGCCACCGTCGGGCGCCGGCGCTTCCCCCGGCCAGTGCGCGGGGGGCCGGTGAGTCCCTGGGTAGTGGCTTGGTGGCCTGCCACCGCCGGCCACCGCTAAATTTAGCCAATCCGAGAGCAGGGTGGCGGTGGTTTGGCTCCCAGCGCCACCGCGTTACCCTGCCTCTCCGGTGGTGAGCCCATCCCCAAAACCACCCTTGACAGGTGTGCTGGGGGTAGGGCTCTTCTCCACTGGTGGCCCGGTGGCCATCCACCACCAACCGCCGCCAGAGATAAAATAGAGGAAAAATTATGTTTTCTCGGGTGCGCTGGAGCAGCGTTTTCCGGCGGCACCCCAGCCTTCCTCCACTGGGAATGTCATCCCCGGTGGTTTAGCCCCCATCCAGTGCCACCACCGCTGCTGGGAGGGGCCAGGCTGCTGCGACCACCACCCGACCTAAAACTTGGCTCGGGTGGTGTCGGCCGCCGGGAGGCGCATGCAATATGTCAGGGGGATAAAGAAGGGGAAGGGGAAAAGCGTACACCTGGCCTGAAAGAGCTTGGGAGGGCCCCGACCAGGTTGCCATTAGTGGCGGCAGAAAGCTTGGGTGGTGAAATTTTTTCCGGCGAGCTGGGAATCCAGTGAGGGTGCCCTGGGCTCGGGTGGGTTGGTATAGAGGATGGCATGGGAGGGGATGGCCTTTTATAGGCCGGGAGGGGGTTCCCTTCCTCCCCATCGGCAATGTGGGATTAACCCGTGAGAGAGAGAGAGGCTTATCTCCTCCCCTCCACTTCATCTGGCCAGGTGTCACCATCAGGAGGGGTGGGGGTCCACCAGGTGGCAGCCATCTAAGGAAAAAAGAAAAAGGTGGGCATGGTCTTGGAGTGAGGGAGAGGGGAGGCAAAGAAGGTAGTGGTCCTTCTTTGGTCCATGGACCACTTAGGTTTTCTTGTCTGGGCTGGATTTATGGAGAGGAGCGAGCTCTTCTTTGAGGGAGAAATTTCAAAAAATAATACTTTTAGGGGATTTGACCAAAGTCAACCATAGGGTGGGTCCCTCATGCTAGTCAAAGTCAGAGTAGGTCCAAGACATCGGGGTCGGGTCAAAGTTGGGGTGTCGTGTTACAATTTGTGTGCACAAGTTTTTCGGTGCACGGATATGCTTGATTTGACCTAAAGTTGACTATTCATCATCAAAATTGTCTGGGACGACTTCTGTTGACTTTGTATTGATCATACGAATCCAACGCCATTGATCGGGGTCGAATCGGAGTTTGTTTGGTAAAAGTCCAAAATCTGCGCGTCCCGGCGTGCTAAAATGGTCAAAATGTCTATATCCGACGTTAGATCTTGAATTGTGATGCAGTGAGTTCTGATGTGCTCGTATCGACTATACGAGACCACCAGAACTGACGAAACTCAAATCGGAGTTCTCTAACTCTATTTTCTGCCTACTGTTACCTTCTATTGGGTCACAGGTAGGGGCTCGAGTTATTTTTATTGGGCCCACTAGGGTTCTAGTGGCCCAATAAAAGTTGAGATGTTATAATTCTATAAAATAAAAGGATTTTCGTACCCGAAAATTTGCTCGAAGTAGGGGGAAAAAGTGTAACATATCTGGGGAAAGAGCTCTGGGTGCTTTTCGTAACGAGCGCCTCTGGTTCCCAAGTGTACTCATTTTGTCTGTGATTTGACCATAATATCTTGACCATTGGGATGGTCTTGTCACGTAGTTTCTTCAATTTATGATCTATGATCCCGATTGGTTCGAGGTGGACGGATCTATCAGACCGCAGTTGTACTGGTGGTGTAGGTAGATGATGCTCTAGTTGTTGGAGAACTCATCTCAAGGAGGAGATATGAAACACATCATGGAGATTTCCCAGTTTTGGGGGCAGGGCTAATCGGTAGGCAACAAGGCCAACGTGTTCTATCACCTGATAGGGGCCCAGGTAGCGGGGATCTAGCTTTTCTGCTTCCTCAACCGGGAGATACCATGCATAGGTTTGATTTTTAAAAATACTATTTCCCCCACGCTTAACTCCACTGGTCGGTGTCGTGCGTCATAACACTTGGTCTGCCGGCTCTACTCCTCCTGCATCCGTTCCTAGATCAGTTGTATCGCTGATGTAGTGTCATCAATGTATGCCACTCCCAGGGCTTTTAGGTCCTCTTCCTGAGCCCAAGTCAACAGGGTTCGACAACTTCTCCCATACAATGCCTCATATGGGGCCATCTTGATGCTGGTCTGGTAGTTGTTATTGTAAGAAAACTTAACCAGAGGTAACAACTGTTCACATGGCTCATTATGTTCTATTATGCATAGTCGAAGTAGATCCTCCATCATCCTGTTTGTCCTTTCTGTATGTCCATCTGTCTGTGGGTGGAAGGCAGTGCTAAAGGCCAACTTGGTCCCCAAGTATGCCTGTACCCTCCTCCATCCAATACAGCAGAGCATTGTATTTCTCTGGATCTCTTCGGGCAACCAGGGTAACTTCCAAGTCTATTAAAGACTGGAACAGCTCCTTAGGGATTTGCTCCACCCAACTACCAGTTATTGAAGGCTGGTGGATCAAAGTGTCAACGACTCTATTAGCTTTTCCAGGGTGATATTGAAAGCAAAATCATAGTCGCACAGGAATTCTAACCATCGGCAATGCCGAAGATTCAGCTCTTTCTGAGTGAAGATGTATTTGAGGTTCTTGTGGTTGGAGAAGATCTCACAGCTTACTCCGTACAAGCAATGCCTCTAGATTTTAAGAGGGAAGACGACATCGCCCAACTCTAGATCGTGAGCTGCGTAATCTAATTCGTGCGGCTTCAATTGGCGAGATGCGTAAGACACCACCTTGTCATGTTGCATCAGGACAGCTCCCAACCCCTTTAGGGAGGCATCAGTGTAGATCTGGAACCCCTCGGTCCTTGCGGGGATCGTAAGGATTGGTGCAGAAGTCAACCACTTATTTAATTCGACGAACGCGTTATCGCATTCCGGTGTCCATCAAAACGTAACATCCTTTCTGGTGAGGACAGTTAGGGGTAAAACAATCTTGGAGAAGCCTTCTACGAACTTCCTATAATATTTGGCAAGACCAAGAAAACTTCGAATATTTGCCGTTGTTTGAGCGGTAGACAATTTTGCACTGCCTGGATCTTGTCTTGATCGACTTCTACCCCTTTCTTGTTTATAGTGTGGCCCAAGAATCCAACTTCTTCCAACCAAAATTCGCATTTACTGAATTTGGCAAAGATGGAGTGTTCTCGAAGTTTTAGTAGCACCATATACAAGTGCCTAGTATGATCTGCCTTAGTCTTTGAGTAGATCAAAATATCATCAATGAAGACGATCACGAAATGGTCTAGGAAGGGTTCGAAGACTTTATTCATTAGGGCCATGAAGGCGGAGGGTGCATTGGTGAGCCCAAAAGGCATCACCAGAAACTCATAGAGACCGTATCAGGAGCTGAAGGCAGTCTTGGGAATATCTTTCTCCCGGATTCGAAGTTGATAGTGAGCTGATCTCAAGTCCATCTTGGAAAACACGAACGCACCTTGCAACTGATCGAACAATTCATCGATCCTAGGGAGGGGTATGTGTTTCGTATAGTAAGCTTATTTAGCTCCATGTAGTCTATGCACAGACGTAATGTTCCGTCCTTCTTCTTTACGAATAGCATCGGGGCTCCCTAGGGTGTGGAATTGGGATGGATAAATCCAACATCTATTAGCTCCTGCAGTTGAATCTTTAATTCAGCCAATTCTCTTGGGGCCATCCGGTAGGGTGCTCGTGACACTGGCCGTGCTCCAGTCATGAGTTTGATCTGAAAGTCGACCTCTCACTGGAGTGGCAATCCTGAGAGGGACTCAGGAAAAATGTCAGGGAAATCGCGTACCACCAAAACTTTTGCGAGTACTTGAGTTTTGTCTCCAATTTCATAGTAGATAAGGTACACCTCATCCTTCTGCCGGACTGACCTTACAATCTGTGCAGAAGTTAAAATAATACGTGAGACTGAAGGTACACCTGTCAATGTAACGTCCTGGTTGTTTGTGTTCTGTAGGCGAACCTCTCGTGTTGAACAATTTATTTGCGCCTTGTGCTCGGCTAGCCAGTCCATTCCCAGTATTATATCGAATCTGGTTATTGCCATGATGGTTGCGTAGACCTCAAATTCTACTTCTCCTAGCACAGCCTGGAACAAACACTTTTCTGTGGACGTCATATCTGATCCATCCGGCAAACGGATTCGTATAGCTAGTCCGGTTGTGCGGATAACGTTCTCTTTTGTTGCGATAAATTCATGGGTTACAAAGGAGTGTGTCGCTCCTGTATCGAAGAGGGTCTTGGCGAAATATCCTCCTACCAACAAAATCCATGCCGATATAGAAGTATATATCATATAACTAGTATACAAGATGTAGGCATACATGCATAAACTGTACATAGTATATGTAGCAGCATCTGATATATATTATCACCTAATATATATACCTATCACTACATCAGGGGCTAGTCCGTGCTGCAAGTCCAATGCGTAGGTCTCCAAGGGCGCTGCTCGGCTCTGCTAGCCTCTCCTGCCAGCTCTACCTCTGCAACCCCTCTGGCCTTGTCCCCGTACTGGCTACCCACCCTGTACTGCTCCTAGTCATGCCCTTCCCGTTGCCTATGAGCAGAAAGCCCCCATATGCCCTGGCTGCTGACACAAGAAGCAGTTCCCTGCAATGGGAACATCACTTCGGGCCACTAGCACAGGTTGTGGTGTCGGAGCTGGTCTGATGTCCTGCCATGGGGCTGGGAGTGCTAAGGTTGCTAGTGGGCTCCTACTGTCTGTGGTGCCTCTGCCTATGCCCTCTATCCTATCGATGGGGAGCAGCTCCCCCGTCTCGTCTCAGACCTCTAAGGACCTCGATCTGTCCTCTGTGTTGCTGGGCTACAATCCGCTGGTCCAACTCAAGTGCCGCTGTGTGAGTAGCTATGGTGTTGAAGGTAGTCGAGAGATCATAATTAGAGCCTGCCTCAGGTCATCACATAGGCCTCGGTAGAATCGGGAGGCTCTATCCCTGTCAGAGGCTGCCAAATTCTCGGCAAAACATGCCAGGTGTATGAACTCCCTCTCGTACTCAGGCACAGTCTGATCTCCCTGTCGGATGTGCAGGAACCTTTCCTGCAGAATAACTCGGTCTATGTCTCTAATAAAGAACTCCAGCAGGGCCTTCGAGAACTCTCCCCATAGTATATCGCTTATCGGTCGTCCTCTAAAGGTCGAGCGGCTGGCAGCTCTCCACCAATCCCTAGCGTATCCTTCTAATAAGGTCACTACCAATGAGACTGCAGCTACTGCTGGGACCCACTCCTCTGACTGGATGGCAGTCTTCGTGCCTCTGAAAATGGGAGGCCTCAATCCTCGGAAGGTTGTCAGCAAATCAGTAGGCGCCATCATCTCTCATGGTGGCTGTGCCAAGGCTGTCCGAAAGGTGGCCAGGATGGCCGTCAGTGTCTACCCCAAGTTGGTCTTAGCAAATGGTACATCCGCGGGGGTGACCGGGTCTGGAGGTGGGGTGGCGGTAACATATCCTCTGGAAGAGGTTCCCCCGTTACTGTACTCTGGTATCTGGAGAAGTAATAGGAAAAGTGTCAGTACTTTGCAAAAGTTGGGTAAATTTGCAAAAATGACTAACGAAGCGGAAACAACAGTGTACGGGCATACTAACGTACAACCTAGAATCCCTAATCCTCTACACTATGGTACACCATGCTTCCTGTAACACCCCCATCTGTCGCATGACATATAATAGAAGGTCCAGCTGGAACCCGACGCCATATACCGCAGACAGCCGGAAGGGATACTAAATGAATAATCAAACCAACCAATTAAGACTACTCGTCCTAATCACAGAGCATTCTAGCGGAAGATTTTAAAGTTGAAAGAACCCAAAATTAAATCCATCAACATGAATGTCCACAGCTACAACAACAGGAAAGAAATCCCAAATACACAGAAACGGGTGCATGGCCTTATGGCCTGTTGAGATTATATTAGCCAGCAGGACACGTGTGTGTGGGACCGCATGTTTGGGCTTTCTCCATCGTGTTCCAGGTCTGGGTGTTGACCCCGGTGGGCCCCCTTGTGTGGCGGAATATCCCCGCGGTCCTGTGGTTGGGGTTAGTCCCATATCGCCTGTAGCAGGCGATCCTTTGTATTTATGTACCCCCGTCCCCCCTTACCATAACCTCGGGGTTTTGGGAAGATGTGTGGTGACGGGTGGTTTCCACATGGTATCAGAGCCAGGTTGTCCTGCTGCGGGGGTGTGTTGAGATTATATTAGCCAGCAGGACACGTGTGTGTGGGACCGCATGTTTGGGCTTTCCCCATCGCGTTCCAGGTCTGGGTGTTGACCCCGGTGGGCCCCCTTGTGTGGAGGAATATCCCCGCAGTCCTGTGGTTGGGGTTAGTCCCACATCGCCTGTAACAGGCGATCCTTTGTGTTTATGTACCCCCGTCCCCCCTTACCATAACCTCGGGGTTTTGGGAAGATGTGTGGTGACGGGTGGTTTCCACATGGTATCAGAGGGAGGTTACAATCCTCCGACCTATGGGTTATGGGCCCACAGGCCGACCACACATGAAATATATAAATATAACTATTCTACGGCCTTCTAGGGCCAGCACAGCAACATGTGCTCCAGCCCGCTATTTGGCGCTCGGCTCCGCAGCACCTGCAAGCACATACCACCGCACAGTGGCAAATAAAGCAACGGTCAGCTAAAAGCCGACCAAATTATAACGACCCCGCCCCTTACTCGGGACGGCGGTGCTCTTTCCCTGCAAAACAATAGCCCAACAATATATATATCGCAATTATAATTCGCCACAGGTGTAGGCTCGCACGGCCAAACACCCCATGCACTCAGGGCACATTCATGGTGAACCCTGACAAATCAGTGCATTCACCACCATCCCCAGGATGGCAACAACATGTGAGCATTTAGCCTTTCTGACCACCGTCTAAGGCTCCGACTATGCCAACGGCCAGTCCCCGTCTTCGGGTCTCTCGCACCGAACCACATAGCCTAGGTCCAATTCCACTTGCCCGTTGCTCACGCCGCATGTCCAATTTAAGTCCTTTGCGCGGGCCAAGCTTCTCTCGGATCCCAAATTTTCCAAAAACAATCTCATAACCCAGTTATGATCAAGGCCGGTTCCCAGACCGCCAAGTTAGCAGAACACATTTCCGCTCAGTTTTCCGGGTGCGCCTTGAAGCTAACCTCCAAGGATCCCTGCTGCAATCTACCGCGTAGAAACCCGAAAAATCCAAAGCACGGAGTCTTCTCCGGCAAAACCACATCAAATGCAACATCACCGATCCAGACAAAACACGTCCGGGTAGGCTTCACACACAATGCCTATGCCCGTACTTACGGTTCCGGGCTCTATATGTAACACAAGGGGGACTATTCACATCAACCCCAAGGAACACCACGCACTCGCCGCGCACTCGCGGGAGCGGGATTCCCTATGCAAAAAGAAAGAGCTTCAAACGCTCAAGTTGAGAATCGTTACCCTTGTAGTCCGTTTTGGCGCCATGGAAAAAACTATGCGGTTAGAACTCTTCGCAATGACCTTCCCTCCACGGATCCGCTCTCCGATTTCGAAACGGTGCTCCGATGCTCCGCCGGTGGCCGGAAACCTCCTTCTTCTTCCTCTCCTCTCTCACTTTGGAAGGGGAGAACTTTGGAGAGAAAATGAGGGAATAACTCCCTATTCCCGGCCTTAACAGAGCAGGATTTCTTCTGGGCCGTCGGATCCTAATTAAAGAAAATGAACGGCTCGGATCTGCACAAAATTCCCCAGACCTGGGCCGAACACGGCTTCGCACACGGCCGTGACCTAGGCCGTGTGCCTCGATCCAGGCACGATCGTCGAACTGAGAAATGCACACGGGCCAAGACACGCCCGTGTCTGACCTGACACGCCCGTGTCGGGTTACCCGACACGCCCATGTTCGTGGGCGTGTCACGCATAACCTCCACGGCAACGGACACGACCCATCGGGACACGGGTAGGGACACGGGTTGGCACATGCCCGTTTCGGATGACACGCCCGTGTCATCCGGCCGTGTTCCTGGCCGTGTCCTTCTCGGGTTGGAAACGACCAAAAATCACCAGCCAGACACGGCCTTGGACACGCCCGTGTCCTAGGCCGTGTACCCCTACAGGCACCAAAAACTCTTTTTCCGCGACCGACTCGCACACAAAATTCGGGGCGTTACAAATCTCCCCCACTTAAGGAATTTCATCCCGAAATTAAACAAAGGTACACAAAAGCTAAATGATACCTGAGTGGAACAACTCGGGGTATTCCTCCAACATAGCTTGCTCTCGCTCCCAAGAAATCTCCTCACGTCCGCAATTATCCCAACGGACTTTAACCATTCTGACCTCCTTGTTGCGGAGTCGTTTGAATGCAACATCTTCAATTCGTACTGGCTTGACCCTTGTTGTTAACTCATAATCAACCGGTACCTGATTGTCCGCAACGATCTGCGAAGGCTCTTGCACTGCCTTACGCAACACCGATACGTGGAATACGTCATGCAGCACACTCAACTCCGTCGACAGCTTTAATCTATACGCCGCCTCGCCAACACGCTCCAGGATTTCGAATGGTCCAAGGTATCTCGGACTCAGCTTCTTCAAGCGTCGAACCCGCAATACACCCTTGAACGACTTGATTTTTAGATATACCATGTCGCCAACGTTGAACTCCACATTTCTATGTTTGACATTGTAATACTTTGACTGTATATCCTGAGCAATCTTCAATCTTTCCTGAATCGTCCGTATCATTGAAGTGGCATCTTCCACCGCTTGACGTTTATACAACTTTGATTTGCCTGCCTCCAACCAAGACAACGGCGTGCGACACTTCCTTCCGTATAAGGCTTCGAAAGGCGCCATTCCAATACTTGCCTGAAAGCTATTGTTGTATGCAAACTCCACCATGTACAAGTGATCCTCCCAATGCTTCCCGAAATCTAGGAAGCACATGCGAAGCATGTCCTCCATAGTCATGTTGACTCTCTCGGTTTGGCCATCTGTCTGCAGGTGAAAGGCTGTGCTGAACTTTAGCTTAGTACCTAACAGACCATGCACCAACCTCCAGTCATTTGACGTGAAGCGTCCATCACGATCACTAACAATACTTCGAGGCACACCGTGCATTCGTACAATATTATCCACGTAGAGTTTGACTAACTTTTCTACTAGATCTTCCTTTCTCACTGGGATAAAGTGCGACACCTTTGTCAATCTATCTACGACCACCCAAATGGCGTCGTTTCCCTTCTGCGACTTCGGCAAACCGTGCACAAAATCCATAGATATATCGTCGAACTTCCATTCTGGGATAGAAAGGGATTTCAAGAAACCTCTGGGCTTCTGGCATTCCGCCTTCACTAATGCACAAGTACGACACTTGGCCACATAAAGTGCCACATTCTTCTTCAAACCCGGCCACCAGAATAATTTCTTCATGTCTCTATACATTTTCGTGCTTCCCGGGTGGATTGAGTACTTGGTATGATGAGCCTCATACATCAACTCCTCCCGAATACTATCCGCACTAGGAACGCATAGTCGACCGTCCTTCCTTAGCAACTCATCTTCAACCACAAACTGGGAATTTGACCCATCAAAAGCTTCATCCAAGATCTGCTTCATGCTGCTATCCTGAACCAAAGCCCGCCGAACTCTATCCGCAAGGTCACACTGCACCTCTGTCCAAAACAGTTTCGCCTCGGCACTAGACTGCTTATCGACACAAGATATCTCCAATGCCTCCAACTCTTGGACCAATCTCTCATCATGTACTGATAACCAATTGGCTTGTGCGGGAATCTTACGACTCAACGCATCCGCCACTGCATTTCCCTTCCCAGGCACATAGTGTATCTTGAAGGTGTAGTCCCCTAAGAACTCCATCCACCTCCGCTGCCTCATGTTCAGATCCTTTTGGTCCAATAGGTACTTCAAACTCTTATGATCGGTGTAAATATCGACCTTCACACCGTACAGATAGTGCCTCCAAAGCTTTAGAGCAAAAATCACGGCCGCTAACTCTATGTCGTGGACCGGATAATTCCTCTCGTGAACCTTCAATTGTCGTGAACCATAAGCTATCACTCTCCCATGCTGTAGCAGAACACAGCCCAAACCACTGCCCGAAGCATCACTATAGATCTCGAACCCTTCGGTTCCACTTGGCGAACATAAAATGGGCGCCGTGGTCAACCGCCTCTTCAATTCTTCAAAAGCCTGTTCGCACTCCGGAGACCACACAAACTTCTGATCCTTTCTTGTCAACGTCGTGAGTGGTAGTGCTATCCGCGAGAAGTTCTCTACGAAGCTCCTATAGTAGCCAGCAAGCCCCAGAAAACTCCGGACCTCTGCCACTGTAGTCAAAGTAGGCCACTCCCGTATCGCCACTATCTTTGCCGGATCCACAGCTATTCCTTCTCCACTGACAACATGACCAAGGAACGCTATCGAGGATAACCAGAATTCACACTTGGAGAACTTTGCGTACAACTGACTTTTCCTCAATGTTTCCAACACCATGTGTAAATGCTTGTAGTGATCCTCCTCGCACCGCGAATACACCAGGATATCATCGATAAATACTATCACAAACTGATCCAAGTATTCTCTGAACGTCCTATTCATCAGATCTATAAACACGGATGGCGCATTAGTCAACCCAAACGGCATGACTGTGAATTCGTAATGCCCAAACCGCGTACTGAATGCTGTCTTTGGAATGTCGCTCTCCCTTATCCTCAACTGATAGTAACCGGACTTCAAATCTAACTTCGAATATATAGTTGATCCAACCAGCTGATCAAATAGATCGTCAATCCTCGGGATTGGATATTTGTTCTTCTCCGTAAGTTTGTTCAATTCCCGATAATCGATACAAAGCCGCAAGCTCCCATATTTCTTTTTGACAAAGAGAACTGGTGCGCTCCAAGGCGACGAACTTGGACGCACATAACCTTGCTCTAGCAACTCCTGCAGTTGCACCTTCAACTCTGCCATTTATCTTGGGGCTATCTGATAGGGGGAGCGTGACACCGGTTTGGCACCCGGTACCAGCACTATAGTAAAGTCTATCTCACGTTGAGGAGGGGCTCCTGGGAGATCATCTGGAAACACATCAGGATACTCGGACACAACTGGGATGTTGCCCAAACTAGGTTTAGGCGTCGAAGTCTGCACTAGAGTGACATACAGTTCTGCCCCAGACCGAACTGCCTTGAACACCTGAAGGGCCGATATCAGAACTTTCCCTGACCCCTTCATGCCCGCAAAAGTAGTCTCTCCACCAGTGTTCAGACCCAACTTGACTTCTTTACGGTTGCAATCAATGCATGCACTCTGCTCCGAGAGCCAATCCATACCGAAGATTACGTCGAACTCCACTAATGGTAGAACCAACGCCCGCAAATCAAACTCCCGGTATCCAATCCGAATCTTTACAACACAGATCCTATCCGCACACATTGAGCACCCATTAGGCAACAACACATCCAACTTGTTTTCTGCCATCGAGAACGGAACTCTGATACGCGATAAAAACTTTTCAAACAAGAAGGAATGTGATGCCCCCGTATCAAAAAGGGCTCTCGCCGGAAACCCAAAGATCAACACAAAGCCTAGCACTAACAAACGTAAGCTAACAAATACAAAGGTAATAACTATAAAAGTTAAACCACTGTAATTTAACTCATACCTGTCACCACGTCTTCTTGCTTAATGGCCTCCTACAGACCAAGGTTGTAGACTCTAGGCTGGGCTGGAGCATGATGGGATGCGGTTGACTCCACCGCCTTCCCTTTCTCCTCATAAGACGCTCCAGGTCTCCTCTCGGACTTTGAACGTCCGCTCCAACACTCCCGAGCAAAATGCCCCGTCTTCCCTCAGTTGTAGCAAGCCCCGGGGACTCGACTTGTAGTTGCCCCCGATGCATCAGCCGAAGGGGCTGAGTTCGAAGCCCTCCGCTTCTTGTTCCATCTGCGGAAACCTGTCTTGTTACTTGGCACCTTGAACTCGGTCTTCCTTTCTCCTGGGTCCCTCTTCTCTTGAACTTTCTTCGTAACCTTTTCCAACGATCGGGCTGAATTGACCAAGGCTAGGAAGCCCTGCGCCTTAGGCCCAGCAAGGAGTAACTATAAATCGCCGCGAAGACCCTCATAGAATCGGTTGGTCTTCCTCTCTTCTTCTAAAAACATAGCACAAGCATAACGACCCAACCGTGTGAACTCATGCAGATATTCATCCACGCTTCTGGATCCCTGAGTCAACCCAAGAAATTGATTCTCCATCTCCAACTTCTGAGCAGAAGGTACAAATCTGGCTAGGAACAATCTTGAAAATTCCTCCATCGGCACTTCCGCAAGTTGCCTTCCCACTAGAAGATGAAACTCCAACTCGTCCCACCACATCCTCGCTTCTCCTTCCAAAAGAAAAGTCGCTATGGTGGTCTTCTGTCACTCCTCAGTCATTGTGGCCGTCAACACCCTCTTTATGGAGGAGAGCCAGTCCTCATCTTGAGTTGGCGTTCCAACCCCATTAAACCTCGGAGGATTAAAGCCCATCACATGCTTTAGCTGCCTCTCCGTGATTCTTCTCGGCTCTACTAACTCCACTGTTGCACGTTCCACCACTCTCGGCTCTGCCGCCCTAACTGGTTCTTGCTCATTCGCAGGAGGTGCGCAATGCATTTGCCCTGCAGGTTGGGCATTTATCATTGCGAACACTGCCTCAGCCACCATCCTGATGGTTTCCGCTGAAGGAGGTGTAGCAGGCACGTCCCTTGGTGCACTACTTTCCGCTGATTGCGGACGCTCTGACTGACCAGCACCGCTCCCAGCTGCCTATAGTAGCAAAGACACACGATTAGACGACAAACAAATTGCTAAAAGCAATCATTGGAACACTCAGGTTCCACAAAACAAGTGTATTTTCATTCCTAAGTGGACATTCATGGGTTCTTTTTTTTGATGTTATAACAATGACGCACACATGTGCTCACCGCCTCTTAAAAGAATTCGCCCGCGAATTCATCTAAGCTTGACCGTAACCAGAAGTCTGATACCAAATTGTAACACCCCCATCTGTCGCATGACATATAACAGAAGGTCCAGCTGGAACCCGACGCCATATACCACAGACAGCCGGAAGGGATACTAAATGAATAATCAAACCAACCAATTAAGACTACTCGTCCTAATCACAGAGCATTCTAGCGGAAGATTTTAAAGTTGAAAGAACCCAAAATTAAATCCATCAACATGAATGTCCACAGCTACAACAACAGGAAAGAAATCCCAAATACACAGAAACGGGTACATGGCCTTATGACCTTACAAATGTTCACTTAATAAAGAGTGTTTTACATACATCGGCTCGCAGGCCGGTCACACATGAAATATATAAATATAACTATTCTACGGCCTTGTAGGGCCAGCACAGCAACATGGGTCCAGCCCGCTATTTGGCGCTCGGCTCCGCAGCACCTGCAAGCACATACCACCGCACGGTGGCAAATAAAGCAACGGTCAGCTAAAAGCCGACCAAATTATAACGACCCCGCCCCTTACTCGGGACGGCGGTGCTCTTTCCCTGCAAAACATTAGCCCAACAATATATATATCGCAATTATAATTCGCCACAGGTGTAGGCTCGCACGGCCAAACACCCCGTGCACTCAGGGCACATTCATGGTGAACCCTGACAAATCAGTGCATTC
This sequence comes from Platanthera guangdongensis, assembly GCA_039583875.1. NCBI lineage: Eukaryota > Viridiplantae > Streptophyta > Magnoliopsida > Asparagales > Orchidaceae > Platanthera > Platanthera guangdongensis. Next base: position 149,838,082 of record CM077155.1, on the reverse strand, counting down.
ACCACCATCCACAGGATGGCAATAACATGTGAGCATTTAGCCTTTCTGACCACCGTCTAAGGCTCCGACTATGCCAACGGCCAGTCCCCATCTTCGGGTCTCTCGCACCGAACCACATAGCCTAGGTCCAATTCCACTTGCCCGTTGCTCACGCCGCATGTCCAATTTAAGTCCTTTGCGCGGGCCAAGTTTCTCTCGGATCCCAAAATTTCCAAAAATAATCTCATAACCCAGTTATGATCAAGGCCGGTTTCCAGACCGCCAAGTTAGCAGAACACGTTTCCGCTCAGTTTTCCGGGTGCGCCTTGAAGCTAACCTCCAAGGATCCCTGCTGCAATCTACCGCGTAAAAACCCGAAAAATCCAAAGCACGGAGTCTTCTCCGGCAAAACCACATCAAATGCAACATCACCGATCCAGACAAAACACGTCCGGGTAGGCTTCACACACAATGCCTATGCCCGTACTTACGGTTCCGGGCTCTATATGCAACACAAGGGGGACTATTCACATCAACCCCAAGGAACACCACGCACTCGCCGCACACTCGCGGGATTCCCTATGCAGAAAGAAAGAGCTTCAAACGCTCAAGTTGAGAATCGTTACCCTTGTAGTCCGTTTTGGCACCATGGAAAAAACTACGCGGTTAGAACTCTTCGCAATGACCTTCCCTCCACGGATCCGCTCTCCGATTTCGAAACGGTGCTCCGATGCTCCGCCGGCGGCCGGAAACCTCCTTCTTCTTCCTCTCCTCTCTCACTTCGGAAGGGGAGAACTTTGGAGAGAAAATGAGGGAATAACTCCCTATTCCCGGCCTTAACAGAGCAGGATTTCTTCTGGGCCGTCAGATCCTAATTAAAGAAAATGAACGGTTCGGATCTGCACAAAATTCCCCAGACCTGGGCCGAACACGGCTTCGCACATGGTCGTGTCCCAGGCTGTGTGCCTCGATCCAGGCACGATCGTCGAACTGAGAAACGCACACGGGCCAAGACACGCCCGTGTCTGACCTGACATGCCCGTGTCGGGTTACCCGACACGCCCATGTTCGTGGGCGTGTCACGCATAACCGCCACGGCAACGGACACGACCTATCAGGACACGGGTGGGGACACGGGTTGGCACACGCCCGTGTCGGATGACACGCCCGTGTCATCCGGCCGTGTTCCTGGCCGTGTCCTTCTCGGGTTGGAAACGGCCAAAAATCGCCAGCCAGACACGGCCTTGGACACGCACGTGTCCTAGGCCGTGTACCCCTACAGGCACCAAAAACTCTTTTTCCGCGACCGACTCGCACACAAAATTCGGGGCGTTACAAATAAGCTCAATTGGTGATGAGAGTTGAAAGAACTCCATAGTTAAGCGTGCTCGGGCTGGAGTAGTACTGGGATGGGTGACCTCCTGGGAAGTCCCCGTACGGCCCAGCTTAACTATCGAGTTCGCTCATCAAAGGGAGGCTGTGACCACCAACAACCCGCCTGTGGATGGAGAGGGGTTGGGTTGCTTGGGCTGCAGCCCGGTAGGGTTGCCTAGAGCGGAGCCGTGACGCTGTCATGTTGGATCGGCTAGGGGCCTTACAATAAAAAGTGCACTTTTATTGTAACGCCCCTAGCCGATCCAACGTGACAGCGTCACGGCTCCGCTCTAGGCGACGCTACCGGGCTGCAGCCCAAGCACCCCAACCCCTCTCCCACCACAGGCGGGTTGTTGGTGGCCACAGCCTCCCTTTCATGAGGCAAACTCGACAGTCAAGCTGGGCCGTACGGGGACTTCCCAGGAGATCACCCATCCCAGTACTACTCTCGCCCAAGCACGCTTAACTATGGAGTTCCTTCACTTCTCATCACCAATTGATCTGCAGATCAATTGGTGATGAGAAGTGAAGGAACTCCATAGTTAAGCGTGCTTGGGCGAGAGTAGTACTGGGATGGGTGATCTCCTGGGAAGTCCCCGTACGGCCCAGCTTGACTGTGGAGTTTGCCTCATGAAAGGGAGGCTGTGGCCACCAATAACCCGTCTGTGGTGGGAGAGGGGTTGGGGTGCTTGGGCTGCAGCCCGGTAGCGTCGCCTAGAGCGGAGCCGTGACGCTGTCACGTTGGATAGGCTAGGGGCGTTACACTTCCACTGTGAGGTTCATCCCGAACCAAAGAACGAAGCGAGGGACCGAGGGATCCTGAGACTGCTCCACAAGGACGAATCGTGATGGCTCTGATCTATTTGTAAGAACCCTTGCCCCAACTTTTACCTGGGTCGGGCTGGAGGGAATCTTACAGCCCAAGACATCCACTCAGTGCTCCTTAGAGGTAACAACCCACCTTACCTAAGCACTAGATGGTCACCTTGCTTTACTTGAATCACAACATTCACAATACATCAGAGATATGTGGAAGCATTAACAAGAAATCAGTATATAACATATATATCATCATATATATTTACACGATTATAAGGCCGTAGCCTATGTATATATATATAAGCCTGGAGGCTGTACAAGTATTGCATATAACTCCTCACTCTCTCTCTCTAATCAGCTCTTCAGTACTCATGTCTCAAAACTCTGAAGATGTCGGGGTGCTTCTGCTCGAGTAGTTCTATATGCTAGTGCAATCTCTTGCGGTAGCGGGTCACTACAGTGCTCCATCTCCTGTGAATGGTTATTTAAATAACCGTTAGTCACAGAGCTAAGTAGAAACAAATCTCCTCCCCGAATCCATATCCGGGGATGAGTACACACCCACCCAACAAAAGTAGATAGCGAAGCAAGGGAGACTTAGTACAACACTTTATATATATATAGGCTAGGAGCAATTATAAATAAGCGCAGCATAGTATAACTGGGAAAGCAGCAATGTATATCATTTATTAATTAAAGCTCTACTAGCATAACAACACATCAGGTATTCTCAACCTGTACCCTTTCGCAGACATTCACAGCCACGCACATACCACATGCATTCACAGCTGTGCACATACCGTAGGCATTCACAACCGCGCACACAACAATATGTCGACAAAGTATGGACCGCTTCTGTTCCAGCAGGGTAGCGAGCCTCGCGGGCCTCACCGATGTGGCCGTCGGTGACAGTGGATGGTCCTGCCACTTCTAGGGGTGGTCATACCGCACAGCCCCAGGCCCCAACATACATCTTTGTGTACTCCTGGATGTGAGCGACATCCGGTGATTCTTTATTTTTGGCTGACCAGTGGAGGAAAACCTGACGGGGAAAAATATAACGGTCGGGCACCCGTCATATCCATCTCCATATCGCCTTGAGTCGTCAACCTTTCCGTACTGGTACGAACGGTCTGCGGAAGGGACTGACCTATTATACTTCAAACTTCGGGCGGTGGCACTCAGCTCAACTTTCGATGAGGAGAGTGGGAGCACTTTTTTGAGACTATACCCGGAGGAACATCTTAACTCCGGTTATCCCCAACTAAGGCTCAATCTTAATAGACATCTGCTGGTCAGAGCAGGACCCGTGCTTGTAATAGCAAATCACAGTAATGTATATGCGGTGATTAGAACTGCTGATTACAAATGCTGCATAATTTAAGTGCTGAATAAAATGTGACCAGTATGAGACTAGAGTAGTACTTGAACGAAAGTACTGAATTGAACTTGACCAGTACAAAACTGGAGTAGAACTAAATTGAACTTGACAAGTACAAAACTGAAGTAGAACTGAATTGAAAGTACTGAATTAAACTTGACCAGTACGAAACTGGAGTAGTACTGAAATGAAAGTACTGTATTGAACTTGACCAGTACGAAACTAGAGTAGTACTAGAACGAAAGTACTGAATTGAACTTGACCTGTACAAAACTGAAGTAGTACTGAAACGAAAGTACTGAATTGAACATGACCAGTACGAAACTGGAGTAGAACTGAATTGAGAGTATTGAATTGAACTTGATCAGTACAAAACTGGAGTAGTATTAAAATGAAAGTACTGAAATGAAATGAAGGAACTGGACCAGTGCAAGACTGGAATAACCATAAAGAAAATGGTTAGTAGTCAAATCGCTCCGTTCAGGCGGCTTCAGTTCCATCTCCGTTCTCAGGAGGTATTTTCAGTTCCTTCTCCGTTCTCAGGAGGTATTTTCAGTTCCTTATCCGTTCTCAGGAGGCATTCAGTTCCATCTCCATTTTTAATAAAGCCTGCTTGGTTACACCAATTATTAAGATCCGATAGTAATTTAGTTGCCCCTTTTTAATCACGGCTTGATCGGATTAGAGGCTTATTAGGAGTTACACCCTTATTATTCGTCGAGGATAATTTTGCAACTCACTACTCGTACTCTCATCTTCCGACCGTGCCCCAAATTACCCGAGAGAGTCGAGGCGCTTGATGGTTTCTCGAGATCTTGGAACACCCGGAACTTGGTCACTTGCCTTAGCCACTTTCATTGATAAGACCATTTTTTATTCAAATTAGAAAGGGTGGTCGCGCGCTCTAATTTTCATTTTCGAGGAAAATGAGTGTAATAAATTCTAAGCGCAGCCCTACGCTCCAAGGAACTGAGGAAAATTCAATTTTGATCCCCAAGTCCCAAAATTTTGGTACACCTTTAAGGGGGTCTATAATGAGCCTATAGAAATTTTCATAATTTTTCGAAACGTTTTGGGTCTTTAATTTGGCCAAACAATTTTCATTTGGGCTTTTAAAAATACCAAATCAACTCCAAAAATTCTCAAAAGTTTTGTGGAGGAAGCCTTTAGTATGGGGAACATTTTTCATACTGATCACTTTACCCCCAAAGGCCTAGAAATGGCACAGGAAATTTCTCAAATTTATATGTTAATCTGGTCTGCTGATAGCAAGTCAGAGACATCCTATGGCTGAAATGAAGCCGGATTTCAAATATCGTCCTTCTTGTTGAATTCAAGAACTGGCCTCAAGGAGAGTTCGGAACTTGGGGTGTGGTCGACACCTATTTCTCCCAAATCTCGACCCAACACTAGTCACAAAGAACTGGAAACTGACCCTAAGTCTCAGCTGGGAGGTCCCTCCACTAACCCGGAAGTTCTCTAAGCGCTTCCCCTCCAAAGCCAATCGATGGGCTTTTAGTACCTCAAAAAGCTCTAGAAGGCAAAAATCAGAGAGTATATGAAAATTCGCTTTCTGAGCTATCATGTGGGTCTATTTATAGATTTCCAATATCTGGTCTGCAAAAAACGTACATTTGCTGCCCTAAAATTACTAAAATGCCTCTGAGATGGTCTGCCAATAGCCAAACTCCATTATTCTAAGGAGCTAATTGCATACTAGGGATATTTAGGTAATTTCAGGTCTGGGTCCCCATCTGGCGGAAACCCTTACTGCTGAGCTCTGTGGGAACTCGGCTTTCCCTGAGCACAAGCCCTCCCACCTACCCCGGGCGGGAACCAAAAGACTAAAGGGACGCAGAGTGGAGAGGCATCACTCAACGCCGAGGGCCGATGGGCTTCCGCCGTCCCGAGGCGCGAGCTCCTGATCCTGCCCAGGGCGGGAGCCTTCCCTCCTGCACTGGTTTTGCCATGGACTAAGACTAAGATCTGCGTTTGACGAACATAACCTTAAGTCGAAGACCCCTCTCGATGAGTTAGGCTCAACAAACTGGCATTCGACAAAAGGTGCTACTCAAACCCTGGGCGAGAGCCTTCCCGCCTACTTACGGCGAGATCCCTCCCACCTGCTTTCTTTCTTGATCCAATTATAAGTCCAAAACTAGCCCAATCTTTGTCCTTGGAGGATCTTGGTCCTACCCAGCAAATATGGGATTGTACATGTACAACCCCATAGCCGGGCAAGTGTGACCCTCCCCAAATATCAGCCTAGGGGCGTGTTATGGGCGACGAGTTGGTGCGACCCCGTGCGGGTCCTCGTGCGTGCGTGCGTGCGTGCGGAGGTTCTATGCGCATAGGTTCATATTATATATATATATTATATATATTATATTATAATATATATAATATATTATATATATATGAGATATATAAAATATGAGAGGAAAAGGGGGGGGGGGGCAGCACGGGTATAAGAAAAAAGGAATTAAAGGAGAAAAAGGGAGAAGAGAATAAGAAGGAAGGGGGGTACAGCAGGAAAAAAGGAGAAAGAAGGTATCAGGGGGGATTTTCCTTCCCCGCTAGGGCTCGGCCAAGCAGGGCAGCCGCCGCCGCCCCCATTCCCGCTCTCTCCCGTCGCCGGCAAGGCAGCGCAGCCGCCGCCCCCTCCCTCTCTCACCCTAGGCCTGGAGCAGCAAGGGGCCGCCCGCCCCCACTTTCTCTCCGGCCACCTCCCAGGCTAGGGCACGACCGCCCCTTCCTCTCTCTCTCTCTCCCGTCGCCGGCAAGGCTAGGGCACGACCGCCCCTTCCTCACTCCCTCTCTCCCATCGCCAGCGAGGCTATGGCACGGGCGCCCCTTACCATCTCTCTCCCGTCGCCGGCAAAGTAAGGCTCGGCCGACGCCCGCCCCCATTCTCTCTCCGGCCACTGCCCAGGCTAGGGCACGGGCTCCTTCCCCTCCCTCTCCCATCGCCGGCAAAGCACCACAACCCCGCCCCTCTCCCTCTTTTTCCCGACCTAGAGCAGCAACCACAACCCGCCCCTCTCCCACTTTTTCCCGACCTGGATCTCCAGCAGCACACCCTGATCTCCCTCTTTTTCTAGCCGCCTGGAGCACCCCGGCCGACCCACTATTTTTCCCGACCTGTAGCAGCACACCTCGACCTCCCCTTCTCCCGGCGGCAAGCTCGGCCTGGAGCAAGGCTCGGCCTGGAACGAGGCTCGGCCTGGATCGAGGCTCGGCCTGGAGTGAGGCTCGGCCTGGAGCGAGGCTCGGCCTAGAGTAAGGCTCGGCCTGCAGTGGAGATTGACCACCGACGCGGCCGCATGCAGTAGGATCAACCCGGAGCTCCTCTCCCGGCCCCGCCGCCAAGCACGCGACAAGGGTAATGATGTTTCAACTTGGGCAGGTGAAGCCTTCAGTTTACATATTTGCACGGAAGCCTCTCTCCACCAACGGGTGGGGGGAAGGGAGCTTCCCGACGGGTTGACGTGTACGTCCCCGCAGTTAATTGTATTAGTACCCTGAAGCGTGAGTACGGGTTTAGGCATGGTGTGTGAAGCCCATCCGGACGTGTGAGCCGGATTGGTGATGTTCTGGGGTTCCCGGAGAAGACTCCGAGGAAGTTATTTATTAGCCGCTTGTAGGGAATGCGCACCATGGCCCCAAAAAAGGGGGTGTGCACAATATGTTTGGCCCGCTTATATTAGCCGACCGATGACTAGTTGGCCGCCGCTCGTCGAGACGTTGGCGTACAGGTGTTGCAGTACCAGGCAGGGAATGACGGGCTTAAGCCCGAGCTCGTGCCGGCCCTCAAAGGACTTTTTTGTTTATATTGCCGGCCTGCGTGCTGAGTATGGAATTTATATTCCTGTAATATTTTTTCATATCTGTGATGCTCTGAGATTATAGTTTACTCCTCCTGTCTTGGGCGAGCGGTGTGTTCGTGAACCGCTCCCCCCGTGTGGGCCCCGAGGTATAAATGCCGGGAAGCCCCCTGATGGCATGTTGTCATCCTTTCAGAATAGCGGAGTTCCGCTGTTAGAGGCCCAATCGGGGTTGCGTAGAGTAGGGCTGCTGGGCGGTTTTGCGCCAATAGTAAGGCGGGCGAGGAACATTTTACATAAACCCGAGGTGGCACCTCTAGTTTGGGAGTGGATCTCGAGATCCTCCTTGGATGTTCTGGTCGGCCAAGAGAGCCCTCCGAAGGTGCCTTAGCTCAGCCCTTGGCTTGGGAGGGGAAGAGTTTGTTAGTCTTCCGGGTATACGGCGGGTCCTCCACGCTGAGACCTTGGGTCTGTCCCTTGTGTTCCTAGTCTTGTGCCTAGATCGTTCGCTTGAGGGTAGTAGGTGCGCGGTCACCCCTTCCCCAAGGGTCGAACTCCACATGAGACCGATTTTCGGTTTCAACATTTTGGTGCGGTGAGTGTGGAGAGTGACCAGCACAAAAGAACTCAGGCAAACATCATGGCCATAGAAGTGGAACCAGGTGACGACCACAGTCATGCATTGACACTTTGTGTGTAAGGTCCTCACACTCAGAGTTGTCCCCTCCCATAGCTGTTGTTTGAATCCCATAACATTTGGAGTAAGATTTGCACCTATTTGAAGCGCTTCTACCTATGAAAACACATGTATCCCCACTTATTACATCAATGAGAAATCTGGAGGTTATTATCCTCAGGATCAAGTAAGAGAGCAGCTGAGAGGTATTAGGAGCCGGGGTGACCTGAAAGGGTTCCCCCCTAGCGGTATTTTGTTATCTATTCCTTATAATTCAGCAGCGGTCGAGCTTTCTCTTTATTACCAATTCGCCTCGAGCTTCTGAGGGCTTCAAGGGTTAGCCTCGCGATTGACTCCGGAAGCCAAACGTCCAACCCGTTCCTTTTAAATAGCCTAGTTCGGACGATGGGACGGTGCCACGGGACTTTAAGCGCTATTGTAAGACCGAGCCTCTGCACTGACGGCCGAGATCAGGTCCCCCCTTGCACGTCGGCCTATGTCCTCCTGATCGCACCTCTCCTCCGACTAGAGGAATTATCAGGAACGAGCCTAGACGCTAACCTCCCAGATTTGATAAAGGGCCGATCTCTCCAAGCAATCACAAGTGACATGGCAAAAAGTGATCTTTGTCATTAGATCGTGATACGAGCCGCCGACCTGTTCCTTCTAAATAGCCCAATTCGGAGGATGGGACGATGCCTCGGGACTCTAAGCGCTATTGTAAGACCGAGCCTCTGCACTGACGGCCGAGATCTGCTCCCCCCTTGCACGTCGGCTTATGTCCCCCCGATTGCATCTCTCTTCCGATTGGAGGAATTATTAGGAATAGGCTCGGGCGCCAGCTTCCCGATTTGACGACTTCCAGATCGTCTCTCTTATGAAAAGAATGCGTCCTCCATTTGTAAAAGCATCGGTGCAATTAACTCTCCAACACCTCTTAAGTAAATAGGAAGTCTCCATCTCGAGCAAATTCAATTCCTCGAGTAGTTGTGGACCCCGAGCAGATCCCGCTGTCAGGCTCTCACCTAGCTGGCAGGGCAGGAAGTCACTCGGTGTCATCCGTGGGCCTCGAGCAGATCCCGCTGTCAGGCTCTCACCTAGCTGGCAGGGCCGGAAGTCACTCGATGGCGGTAGTTGTGGACCCCGAGCAGATCCCGCTGTCAGGCTCTCACCTAGGTGACAGGGCTGGAAGTCACTCGATGTCATCCGTGGGCCTCGAGCAGATCCCGCTGTCAGGCTCTCACCTAGCTGGCAGGGCCGGAAGTTACTCGATGACGGTAGTTGTGGACCCCGAGCAGATCCCGATGTCAGCCTCTCACCTAGCTGGCAGGGCCGGAAGTCACTCGGTGTCATCCGTGGGCCTCTAGCAGATCCCGCTGTCAGGCTCTCACCTAGCTGGCAGGGCCGGAAGTCACTCGATGGCGGTAGTTGTGGACCCCGAGCAGATCCCGCTGTCAGGCTCTCACCTAGCTGGCAGGGCCGGAAGTCACTCGGTGTCATCTGTGGGCCTCGGGCAGATCCCGCTGTCAGGCTCTCACCTAGCTGGCAGGGCCGGAAGTCACTCGATGGCGATAGTTGTGGACCCCGAGCAGATCCTGCTGTCAGGCTCTCACCTAGCTGGCAGGGCCGGAAGTCACTCGGTGTCATCCGTGGGCCTCGAGCAGATCCCGCTGTCAGGCTCTCACCTAGCTGGCAGGGCCGGAAGTCACTCGCTGGCGGTAGTAGTGGACCCCGGGTAGACTCGCTGTCAGGCTCTCATTAGCTGGCAGGGCTGTAGTCACACCTGGGGGGAAGGGGTTGGTTCGTGGAGACTTTTTGCAAGACCCCGAGTGATGCTCGGCCCCGGGTAGACCCGCTGCCTGGCCCCTACTAGCTGGCAGGTCCGTAGGCTCGCCTGGGGGGTAAGGGACCCCGAGTGCTGCTCGGCCCCGGGTAGACTCGTTGCTCAGGCTCTCATTAGCTGGCAGGGCTGTAGGCACACCTGGGGGGAAAGGATTAGCTCAGCGTGTACAAGAGGATACAAAGTATACGGCTTTGTTGTTTCACGATATCATGAGAAATTGTATACTTGTTGTAAGTAATCGTATAAGGGCAATTCAATAGCAGTGAGCCAAAAGGTATCGAGTGATTCAGAAGGTTCAGAAAGGCCATGGAGAGATTGATGCTCCAAGCGCAGATTTCAGTTTCTCTCAAATTTTTTTTTGGGTCGGCTCCCACTCGCCGGATACGTTGGGTTGGATGATTCTTTCCGAGCTTGTGCCAAGCTCGCAAAGAGCGGGGATTGTGTACAACCCCGTAGCCGGGCGAGTGTGACCCTCCCCAAATATCAGCCTAGGGGCGTGTTATGGGCGACGAGTTGGTGCGACCCCGTGCGGGTCCTCGTGCGTGCGTGCGTGCGGAGGTTCTATGCGCATAGGTTCATATATTATATATATATATTATATATTATATATTATATTATAATATATATATAATATATTATATATATATGAGATATATAAAATATGAGAGGAAACGGGGGGGGGGGCAGCACGGGTATAAGAAAAAATGAGTTAAAGGAGAAAAAGGGAGAAGAGAATAAGAAGGAAGGGGGGGGGGGGGGGGTACAGCAGGAAAAAAGGAGAAAGAAGGCATCGGGGGGGATTTTCCTTCCCCGCTAGGGCTCGGCCAAGCAGGGCAGCCGCCGCCGCCCCCATTCCCGCTCTCTCCCGTCGCCGGCAAGACAGCGCAGCCGCCGCCCCCTCCCTCTCTCACCCTAGGCCTGGAGCAGCAAGGGGCCGCATGCCCCCACTTTCTCTCCGGCCACCGCCCAGGCTAAGGCACGGCCGCCCCTTCCTCTCTCTCTCTCTCCCATTGCCGGCAAGGCTAGGGCACGGCCGCCCCTTCCTCACTCCCTCTCTCCCGTCGCCGGCGAGGCTAGGGCACGGGCGCCCCTTCCCATCTCTCTCTCCCGTCGCCGGCAAAGTAAGGCTCGGCCGCCGCCTGCCCCCATTCTCTCTCCGGCCACCGCCCAGTCTAGGGTATGGGCTCCTTCCCCGCCCTCTCCCGTCGCCGGCAAAGCACCACAACCCGCCCCTCTCCCTCTTTTTCCCGACCTAGAGCAGCAACCACAACCCGCCCCTCTCCCACTTTTTCCGGACCTGGATCTCCAGCAGCACACCCCGATCTCCCTCTTTTTCCAGCCGCTTGGAGCACCCCGGCAGACCCACTATTTTTCCCGACCTGGAGCAGCACACCTCGACCTCCCCTTCTCCCGGCGGCAAGCTCGTCCTGGAGCGAGGCTCGGCCTGGAGCGAGGCTCGGCCTGGAGCGAGGCTCGGCCTGGAGCAAGGTTCGGCCTGGAGTGGAGATCGACCACCGACGCGGCTGCATGCAGTAGGATCAACCCGGAGCTCCTCTCCCGACCCCGCCGCCAAGCACGCGACAAGGGTAATGATGTTTCAACTTGGGCAGGTGAAGTCTTCAGTTTACATATTTGCACGGAAGCCCCTCTCCACCAACGGGTGGGGGGAAGGGAGCTTCCCGACTGGTTGACGTGTACGTCCCCGCAGTTAATTGCATTAGTACCCGGAAGCGTGAGTACGGGTTTAGGCATGTTGTGTGAAGCCCATCCGGACGTGTGAGCCGGATTGGTGATGTTCTGGGGTTCCCGGAGAAGACTCCGAGGAAGTTGTTTATTAGCCGCTTGCAGGGAATGCGCACCATGGCCCCAAAAAAGGGGGTGTGCGCAATATGTTTGGCCCGCTTATATTAGCCGACCGATGACTAGTTGGCTGCCGCTCATCGAGACGTTGGCGTACAGGTGTTGCAGTACCAGGCGGGGAATGACGGGCTTAATTTTCACGAGGATCGCTCGCGGCTTAATTTGCACTATGATCGCTCGCGGCTTCATCGTGAGGGGGGAAGGCCTTGACGACGTCCTGGCAGAGAAAGGCGGGTTTGGTTGTATTCAAACAACATGCGCAGTCTTACCTTTTGCACGAGAATCGCTCGCGGCTTGGTCGTGAGCGGGGCAGGCCCTGACGACGTCCTGACGTAGAAAGGCAGGTTCGGTGAATAGCTTTTGTATTCAAATCGTATGAGCAGTCTTACCTTTTGCGCGAGGATGGATCGCGACTTAGTCTTACCTGTTGCACGAGGATGGCTCACGGTTTAGTCTTAGCTTTTGCATGAGTATCGCTCGCGGCTTAGTCCTACCTTTTGCACGGGGATCGCTCGCGGCTTAGTCTTACTTTTTGCACAAGGATCGCTCGCGGCTTAGTATTACCCTTTGCACGAGGATCGCTCGCAGCTTAGTCTTACCTTTTGCACGAGGATCGCTCGCGGCTAAGTCTTACCTTTTGCACGAGAATCGCTCGCGGCTTAGTCTTACCTTTTGCACGAGTATTGCTCGCGGCTTAGTCATACTCGAAACTAGTCGGACATTGTTGAAAAGGGAACATAATGTTTTAATAACCGATTGTCAACACGAGTCTGAGTTTGTGGTTCTTGCTGGTCATGGAGTTCAAATATGATAGAAACACTTTTTTGGAAGTTCTAAACTTGGAGTCACTGATAGAATCGATGCAGGTTCTGTGCGTTCCATGTTCGGGGTAGGATCTTTCCCTCTGCACTTTTTAGCTTGTAGGTTCCTGGTTTTACAATTGCGATGACGATGAACGGTCCTTCCCATGAGGGAGAGAGCTTGTCTCCTTGCGGTCCTTTGCCAGCAGCTTCTATACTTTGAAGAACCAAATCTCCTATGTTGATGGGTTGGGATTTCACCTTTCGATTGTAATGTCGTGCTACCCGTTGCTAATAGGCGGTGGTGAGAAGAGCCGCAGTATCTCGAAGTTCGTAGATCAGATCCATATTTTCTCGGAGGGTTTCATCATTCTTTTCTTGGTTAAAGTTGGAGACTCGCGGGCTTGTGATGCCGATGTCGACTGGGATGATTGCTTCGGTTCCGTAGTAGAGGTTGTACGGTGTTTCTTCAGTCGGGGTTCTCTATGGTACAGTATGCCCATAAAACATTCAGGAGTGCGTCGACCCATTGCCCCCTGACCTCCTGCAGTCGGGTTTTCAACCCTTTCAAGATTGTTCGATTTGACACCTCAATTTGTCCATTGGTTTGGGGGTGCGCCACAACGGTATGTCGCAGATTGATCTTCAAGTCCTCGCATATTTTTGTGAAGGATTTCCCTGTGAACTAGGTCTCATTGTCTGCAACGATGATTGTTGGGATGCCGAAACGACAGATTTTCTTCCATACGAATTTTTCGGCGTTCTCTTCAGTGATCTTGGCCAAAGGTTCTGCCTTGACCCATTTAGTGAAATAGTCGATAGCCATTATGATGAACTTACTTAGTCCCGAGGCTTGGGGTAAGGGATCGAGGAGGTCAATTCCCCACTGTGCAAAGGGCCAAGCTCCTTGCAATGTGGAGAGGGTGACTGGCGGTTGTTGAGGAACGCTTGCATGCAACTGAAAACTTTGACATCTTTGGACGAACTCAGTGGCTTGCTTCTTCATCGTGGGCCAGTAGAAGCCTTGGCGTAATATTTTACATGTCAGGGCCTTTCCACCTAGATGCTCTCCGCAGACTCCTTCGTGAATTTCTTGCAAGGCGTATTCTGCATCGGGCTCTGACAAACACTTCAGGTATGGTTTGGAGGACCGTTTATACAACCCCTCATTGATTAGGGTGAAGGTGGCTGCTCACATCCTCAGGCATCGCGCCTCCCCTTGGTCTTTTGCAGTGACTGGTGTTCCAGGTAAGCCATCAGTGGATCAATCCATGATCCTTTTGTTTCTTCGATCTCCATGATTTTCTAAGGTCCTTGGATGCTGGAGATGACAATTTCTTCCACTTGTCGTCTCCTGGACTGATATTGGGTAGGTGACGTGACCAACTTTGAGAGGGTGTCTGTCCTGGAATTCTGTTCTCTAAGGATGCGGATAATTTGGAACTGCAGTATTTTGGGCAGAAGAGACTTTACCAATGAAAGGTATTGAGCTAGTTGCTTATTCTTCGCTTCGTAGTCACCTTATACTTATGACACGACGAGTTGGGAGTCTGAATAGACGATCAAGTTTCTTACGTGCCAATCGACGACAAGCCTAAATCCTGCAATCAGGGCCTCGTACTCTGCTACATTGTTGGTTTCTGCAAATTTTAGCTTAAGTCTGTACTCTAGGATGACCGTCTCTAGGCTTATTAAGAGTATTCCTGCGCATGCTCCTTCGATTCCTGATGCTCCATCGACATATAAGACCCATTGAAGGTCGTTTGCGGTTTTTGTAGTGGTTGTTTCTGGCGGAATAATATTCTCTACAACAAAGCCTGCTAGCACCTGCGACTTGATGACCGACCGAGGAAAAAATGGATATCGAACTCACCTAACTCAACCACCCATTTCACCAGTCTGTCAGAGGCTTATGGCTTTTGAAGGATTGCACGGAGAGGGAGTTCGGTCAATATTTTAATCGTGTGAGCTTGGAAGTATTGTCAGAGTTTCCTAGTCGAGAAGACGAGTGCTAGAGCTGTCTTGTCCGCCGCGGGTATCGGGCTTCCGTGTTTGAGAGAATCTTGTTGAGGTAGTAAATCGGATGCTGAACTCCGCCTTCATCTTTGACCAATACCGAACTCAATGTTGCCGGCATGATTGCTAGATATAGATAAAGTGTCTCCCTGGGGACAGGCTTCAAGAGGAGTGGGGGTGGGGGTGGGGTGTATCGCTTTAGGGATTCGAAAGCGGTCTGACACTCATCCGTCGACTGGAATCCTGCGATCTTTGCTCCCCTTAGGATTTTGAAAAACGGTAGATACTTGTCCCCAGTTCGTGCTAGGAATTACGAGAGTGCCATTATCCTTCCATTTAGGCGTTGCACTTCCTTCATAGACCAAGGGGGCGCCATATTCTCGATGACTTTAATCTTCTCATGATTCGCCTCTATCCCTCGCTGCGTCACCATGAACGCTAGAAATTTTCCTGACGTTACTCCAAATATGCATTTGCTCGGGTTGAGTCTCATGTCATGCTGTTGGAGAATTTTGAAACACTTTTCCAAATCATCCACATGGTCTTCCAGCCGGATGCTTTTTACTAGCATGTCGTCTACATACAATTCCATGGATTTTCCGATGTGATCTTTGAATACCTTGTTCATTAGTCGCCGGTAGGTGGCTCCGACATTTTTGAGACCGAAAGGCATTACCTTGTAGCAGTATATTCCCTTGTCTGTTCTAAACGTTGTATGCTCTTCATTCGCCGGATTCATTCTGATTTGGTTATAACCGGAGTAAGCATCCATGAAGCTAAGAAGTTGGTGCCCTGCTATTGAGTCGACAAGCTGGTCGATTCTAGGCAAGGGGAAGTTGTCATTCAGACAAGCTTGATTGAGGTTTGTGTAATCCACATACATTCTCCACTTTCCGGAGAATTTCTTTACCATTACTACGTTTGCCAACCAAACGGGGTATTCAACCTCACATATGAATCATGCCTCAAGGAGCTTTCCTACTTCCTCTTCGATGGCTTGAAGTCGTTCGGGGGTGAAATTTCTTTTTTTTTGGATGACCGGTCAACATGTCGGGTTTATGTTCAGGGAGTGTTGAATGAATTGCGGATCTATACTGAGCATATATTCGGGATTCCAAGCGAAAATGTCCTTGTTTGCATAGAGGTAGGACGTCAATTCTTCCTTCTTCGACTGTGGGAGGAGTGATCCAATTTGGACGGTGTGGCCTGGGACTGACTGCGAGAGAGGGACCTCAATTAATTCCTTGGTTGGCGCTCCCCGCTGTAAGATCGCTTCATCTCATAGGTCTAAGTCATCGATATTCATGGTTGTGGCTTTTACTGGCGGGGCTTGCTTTGAATAACAAGTCCTGACGACTTCTTGATTTCCTCGCACAATGCCTATCCCTCCGGTAGCGGGGAAATTCAGGGCGAGGTGCGGGATTGAAGGAACGGCTTTAAAGACTGACTGAATGGGTCTTCCGAAGATCACATTGTAGGTTGAGCTTGAATCGATCACGGCGAACTGGATTTCGTGCGTGGCTTGCCTCGGGAACTCTACCATGGTGACAAGCAGTGTTATCATTCCATGTACTTGGACTGGATGGTTATCGAAGCCATACACAGGCCCTGCCACCGGAGCAAGGTGTTGGCTAGTAAGTTTCATGTTCTGAAGGGTGGAAAGGAATAGGATGTCGACCGAACTCCCGTTGTCGACGAGTATTCGCTTGACATTATAGCAGGGGTTGTCGATCCCCGCACAGATTACCAGAGGATCTTGGTGAGGTGTCCGGATTCCCTCAAGATCCTAGTCCCCGAAGGTTATGGTGGAGTCTTGCTTGCACCTCTTCTCTTCGTGGATGTCTTTCTCGTACGCTCACTGAGAGCACTTAGGTAGGGTGGATCAGAGATCCGACAATGGTTTCGACGTTCCTGACCGTTTCCCTACCATAGGCTCCTCCTTGAGGGGTGTTCTGCTGATCTTTTGCTTGTCGAACTCGTCTTTCTAATGTTGTTACTGGAGCGAGAATAGTTTTTGCTTCAAGGGGCACATACACAAGTAAATGAGAGTGGGATGGCTCTGCGCGCGCTCCTGGGACGGATGCTTCTGTCGTCTGGGCACTTCTTCTTGCCATTGAAGCTGTTCCTTGGGAATTGTTGGGTTGAAAGTTCCATCTAGAGTACCGCTGTGTCAGGGGTAGAGTCCTTTGAGAATGTTGGGAATTCATTTCCCACAGACGACATCAAACTGTTGCGGTCTAACTCGACGTCCTGGTCGGACCGGAATAACCTGGACCGCCTTAGCTCACGGAACGGTTGAGCGCGCACACAGTCAAAGAGATAGATTGATTGTGCACATGGAGTTTTAACATGGAAAAAATCCCTCAATTGGGTACAAAACCACGTGACCGGATCAGTGCCGGTCAAAGTCAACTATTTTCTGGTTGTAACAGCTTATTTGTGAAGTCGAGGGTGATAGGACACCTCTTGTTACAGCTTTGGGGTGAGAGAACACTTGACATGCACCGGACGACAGACCGTCGCACCGGGTGTTGTTACAAATTGCGCTTCGCGCTGATGGTCTTCGGTTAGCGACTTGCTGATTTTGAACATGGGAGCGGAGCGCCTGGACTTGCGGTTGCGGGAGCCACTTGAAACTTGAGAGATTTGGCTTCGCCGCGTGCCTTCAACTTGACTCGCTTGTAGCTTGAGTGCGGCCTGGGTGCGGCTCGGGTGCGGCTCGTCGGAGAAATTAGACAAAGCTTCAACCTGAGGAAGAAGAAGACTCGGAGGAAAAAGATAAGAAATGAGGAGATCTAATGCTACTTTTATAGACTCCAGGTGGTGGTTATGGTGGTTACACGGCTATCTGCACACCATAACCACCATCATGATTATTTTTTGTATAGTTTAAATGCGCGTATTTCGCTATTTGGATACCATTTAAATAAGTTGTAAAATTATTAATTAAATTCCCCCACTAACCTGGTCGTTAGTGGGTAGTTACGTGTGAATCGGACGGTCGGGAACGCCCCCCACCGATCGGACGACGGAGGCGGAACTCCACAGGCGGTCGACGAACCTGCCGCCAAGTTCGCCGGCAAGGGGAGGACAGCCGACAGTGGCCGAGGAGGGCCCCCGCCGCTCTCGTTGGCCGCGCACTGGCGGCCGAGGGAGGAGGCGCGACACTTAGGCGAGACTTTACTTCACTAATTCTGCATAAAGTCTAAGTGTCGACACCACCTTGGATGTGTCGACACCTACCCTGTATGTGGCGATACCTTGGATCCATCTGAAATACCTTGAACCCTTGATAAGCTGCATAGGCAAGGAACAGTCTTATTGCTTCCAACCTTGCCACTGGGGCAAATGTCTGATCAAAGTCTATTCCTTCTTCCTGTCTGTAGCGCTTTGCCACCAGTCTTGCTTTGTTCTTAACTATAATGTCATTTTCATCTAGCTTGTTCCTGTAGATCCACTTAGTCCCTATGACATTGTGATTCTTTAGTTTAGGAACCAACTCCCAGACTTTGCATCTCCTGAATTGATTGAACTCTTCCTGTATGACATCAATCCAATTTGGGTCTTGTGTGGATTCTTCAAATTTCTTGGGTTTCATTTGGGATAGGAAACTTGAACAAAGGACTGTGTTCATGTTCATGCTCCTTATCTGAACACCATGACTTGGATCACCAATAATTTGGTGTGTTGGATGATCCTTTTGATGTCTTATTGCTGGAAGCAATCTATTTATACCTTGATTTTCACCAATCACCTCACCATGTTGTACTTCATTGTTTTCATCATTAGCTTGTGGGTCTTGTACTCCCCCTGGACAACATCCATCGTTTTCTTCATCCTGCCTTGCAGGATGATTTTCACTAATGGTTAGCTTGTCCATATTTTCCTTCAAACCTGTAGAGCTACAAGAAGTACTAGACAGCTCACAGTTGATTAGTTTAATTTCATCAAAAACTACATAGACAGATTCTTCTACAACTTGAGTAGTCAAGTTGTAGACTCTGTATGCCCTACTGCTGTTGCTGTACCCAACAAATATCCCTTCTTGAGATTTGGCAGCAAACTTAGTTAAATAGTGCTTGTCATTATTAAGAACATAACACTTGCTACCAAAGATTCTAAAATATGCTAAATTTGGTTTTCTGCCTTTTATAATCTCATAGGGTGTCTTCTTGTGGCTTTTGGTGATGGAGGCCCTATTGAGAACATGACATGCAGTGTTTACTGTCTCAGCCCAGAAATATTCTAGGAGAGAAGTGTCACTTAGTAGGGTTCTACCAGTCTCAATAAGAGTCATATTCTTTCTTTCAGCAATACCATTTTGCTGGGGAGTTCTAGGTGAGGAAAACTCTTGATGAATCCCTAGTTCTTCACAAAACCTTGTCATGCATTCAGACTAAAATTCAGTCACATGGTCACTTCTGATTTTGACCACGGAATTGTTAAGTTCATTCTGAATTTGCCTAACAAAATTGTGGAAGACAGTAGGGGTTTCAGATTTCTGCCTCAGGAAGAAAACCCATGTAAATATAGAATAGTCATCCACAACTACAAGTGTTTAGAATTTCCTACCTAGACTATGAACTGGCATAGGACCAAATAGATCCATATGCTAGAGGTACAAACACCTCACTGAGTCTTTGGTATCAAGACTTTGGAAGGAGGTCTTAGTCTGTTTGCCTTTTTTACAAGCTGAACACACACCGTCCTTGATGCACTTGACTTGAGGACCATTCCTCATTAACTCCATACTATAGAGTTGGCCTATTGAATTATAGTTCAGGTGAGCCAGCCTCTTATGCCATTTGACACAATGAGAAGATTTCTCATTTGCAACTAGACAAATAGGAGAGTTCTTATTCTCACAATCAAAGTTGAGACAGTAAATATTTCCTTTCATATAACCTGACAAGATGACCTCTTGATCACTTGTCCTTCTAATCTGACACCCATTCCTAATAAAAGAGGTGTCATAACCAAGATAACTCAGTTGGCTTATGCTTATTAAGTTATGTTTCAGACCTTTCACATAAGCCACTTGGGTGATAGTGATAGAACTATTGGAAATGTAACCAAACCCTTTGATGACTCCCTTTTCAGATCCACCAAAGATCACTTTAGGTCCATTTTCTATGGGAGAGTAGTCCTTCAGCATCCTTCTTGTTCCAGTCATGTGCCTGGAACATCCACTGTCCAAGTACCATATTGGGGTATGGCCACTTGGAATCACCTGCATCAAATAAAATTACTTAACCTTAGAACCCCAATAATTATTGGGTTCTAGGTTCAGGTTAGACTGAAACTTGATATGCCTGCCTGCAGCCTTTCTGAAAGGTAAGCTGGCAACTTTCCCGACTGTCGTGTTGTGCCAACAATCAATGGCATAATGACCCACTTTGTCACAACACCAGCACTCATATCTATTGTATCTTATTTTAGGTACAGTCTTAACAGCATTGCTGTCAACAGTCCTTTTATTGAATGTTGGGGCTGGTGCATCAAACACTGATGATTCATGAAGAACATGGTGTGTTTTCTCATGGGTTGCCCTATTGGCATTTGCACCCTTGTCATTCTGATCACCAAGCTTACAGTGACCATGTATAATATCATGGTCATACTTGTTAGTAGGTTGCATCACTTTCCTGAAAGCAATAGGGGGTTTGAAGGCTAGTGGCTGAACTGGGGCTTTGCCTTTTCTTTTGAAATTAGATGCCCTAGTTCTACCCTTGAAGCCTAATCCTGTCTGACCCTTTTGGAGGATGAAGTCATCAATTAAGGGTAAGACTAATTTTGGCTTTGAGAATTTAGCCACAAGTTCCTTTTCTCTCTGAAGTCTGACTTCCAGACTCTTGATTTGAATATTTTTGAATGTAATTGTACCCATCTGAATAAATGTTATATTTTTCAGTTTGGCAACTTCATCCATCTTCAAATCCAGCATTTTTGCTGAATCTGATGCAGCCAATTTAAGAGATGCAATTTCCTCAGCCTGTTTCTTGTTAAGGATTCTGCTTCTCTTAAGAGCTTGCAACAAATCACCATACTCATCAATTAGTTAATGAACATCCCCTTCAGATTCATAACCATTCTCATCTCTTAATGCAGATGCTTCCGATTCTGATCTAGTGTAATAATCAGAGACTGAAGATAGGTTGTTTACCTTACTTGGACTAGGCTGATCCGGGCACTGATCTTCCTCAGATATAGCCATCAGCCCTTTGCAATGAAGATCTTCAATCCCATTGATAGAGTCCAACATTTGCAAGAAGTCAGATTCTACAGAATCCTCTTTAGTAGTGAACAATCCTATATAGGCTTCAGCTTCAGTCTCTTCTCCTGATTCTGATGATGATGAGTCAGTCCAACTCTTCTGCTTCTTTGCAACAAAGGATTTCTCCTTCTTGCCCTTATTTTATTGCCTCTTTTTATCTTTAGATTCCTTTCTTTTATCAGGACAATCAGCTATGACATGTCCTGGCCTGTTTCAACAATAACAAACAATTTTAGAAGAAGTTTGTTTACTGGGATTAGAGACATACATGTCATCCTTAGATGGTTTCTTCTTCTTGTAATTGTCATCCTTGGAGAAGGATGAAGATGGCTTTGATCTCCATTTCTTCTTCTTCATGAACCTTTGAAACTGCCTTGTGAAGACAGCAAAGTCTTCATCAGATTTGTGACTGTCTGAAGTATTAATCTCAGAATTTTCAGATTCAACTTCAGCCATTATCTTGGGAGGAGAAGGTGACTTTCTCCTGCCCTTTCTTGTGGCTTCAGCCTTAAAGGCAACTGACTTCTCTCTGTGTTCAGACTTATTGCTTTTCTCCTCCTCCTTTCTGGCAATGAGATGTATCTCATAGGATAACAGTTTTCCAAATAAGGTTGGTGGAGGTGTATCTGCAAGACTGGCCACCTCTCTGATGACACATATTTTAGTATCCCAATCCTTGGTTAGTGATCTGAGAAACTTGTCATTTAATTCATAACTGCTAAAGACTCTTCCATATGTCATTAGCTCATTAACAATTCTAAAGAATTTCTTATAGCATTCAGCTATGCTATCTGTCTTAGCTTGTCTAAAGCTTTCATATTCTTGATTTAACATAGACTTCCTATCCTCTCTCACTTCTTTTGTTCCCTCCATGTAGACAATCAAAGTGTCCCACATCTCCTTGGAGGTTTTGCAATGGACCAGATTATGGAATGTAGAGTCATTTATGACACTCACAATTATGTTATGTGCTCTCTTGTCTAAGGTTGCTAGGATGATCTCTTCCTTAGTCATTTCTGAATAACTTTTTGGAGTCTTGAGGTTAGCATCAAGAACTGATGTGTTCATAGGAATAAATGGCCCTTCTAGCACTGTGATATAAATTCTTGGATCAGATGCTTCCATGAACAATCTGACCCTCTCTTTCCATATGCCAAAATTTTCTTTCCAACAAAGAGGAAGTTTCATAGATCCAAGTTCCTTCTGATTCTCACCTAAACTCATTCTGTCTAACTGATAACTGTCATATAGATCAACTCAGACTGTTAAGTCTAATCTTGAGTAACTTGACTCTAATACCACTTGAAAGAATTGGTTTCAAGATATCCTCAACACCTAGAGGGGGGGTGAATAGGTTCAATTCCTTTTTATTAAGGCAGATAGTATATTTTACTAGTAATTAATCTATGCAATAACTATCTCAGCACAGCTTAAACACAAACATAGCCAACACAGATTACACACAAATTTATAGTGGTTCCCCAAGAGATGGGTACATCCACTTTCCCCCTTCGCCTATCTAACAGTATACTAGATTCGGCCTAACTTCCTTCTTTCTTCTCAAATCATCAGATCTTACAACTCAGAACCCTGAAAGGTTCCTACAGCTCAGACTTCTGCAAGTCCTACAACTCAGATTCTTCCAGAGAATCCTACCTCAGAGTGAGTCCACACTCCTATAACTCAGGCAGCAAGCCCTACCTCAGCCTCTTCCACAAGACCTACAGCTCAGAGAACTGAATCCCCTACCTCAGGCATTCAGCCCTACCTCATCCTTTATAAATATAGGCTTACAACTCAGAGAGATAACTCTTCTATACTCGGATCTATAAAAGATCCTACAGAGAAAATTTATTTTAGAAAGAATAAATCCTTCACCCATGTAGATAGAGAAAAGGGTGAAGGCTTCTTGATCAGTTCTTGAAAGATATGACTACTTTAGATCCAACCTGTCTTAGCCTCTTCAAGGCTTCTTGAATCTGAACAAAGTAAGGTTGATCTTCTTGTGAAGTTGGAGATGATCTTCAATCCAGCTTTCTTCTTCTATTCAGATGTGGCTTTGAATTCTTCTTGCAGACTTGTTCAGAATCTGTCTTCTTTTGATGACTTGAAGATGACAAGTCCTTTCTTCTTAGATCTCACTCTTCTATCTTCACTTTTTGTTCATTCATTCCCTTTTTTGGTTTGTTGATAGAACATGACTTTATATAGATTCTTCTGAGGTTACCGGCTGATCCGGTTCATAACGGCCTTCTGACAGCTCTGATAGATGTAACAACATTGTTAGTTATGACAGTTGTCAAGTCTTCAGTCGTGATACTTGATCTCTCATTGTACTCTATCTCAGCAAAAAAGTGTCGAGACAATACTTCAAATGTGTCGACATAAATAGACCATGTGTCGACACAACTCTTGATGATATCGACACAACTCTCATAATGTCGACACAGCCCTTCTTTATCTTCTCAACACAGCTTCAGTGGAATGTATCGACACAAGTCCTGTGTGTCGACACAACAACTTATAGTCTCGACAAAGTTGTTGTTGACAGAACTCTGGCGTGTGTCGACACAAGTCCTGTATGTCGACACAGTTGTTGTCGACAGAATTCTGGAATGTGTCGACACAATTGTTGTCGATAGAATTCTGGAATGTGTCGACACAAGTCCTGTGTGTTGACACAGTTGTTGTCAATAGATTTTCTGTGTGTCGACACAAGTCCTGTGTGTCAACACAATCTGGCTCCTAGTGTCGACACAGCCTTTCCCAAGTATCGACGCAATTCTTATCAAGTGTCGACACTTGTACTTAGAAAATTTTCCTACATTTTCTTAACCTGCACATTGAAACTCAACACAACATCAAATACACATTGATGAATATCATTGAGTTAGGTGAGGCTTCTCCAAATCAGGTACACAGTTTCCAATGTACCCAACACTTTTCATCTTTTTTCAGTTGGCTCATCCAAGTTTAGTTCATTCAACTTTGTATCTGCATCATCAATGAACACACTAGAAGAGTTGCTTTGCAGCAAGCTCGTCTCATCAAATACAACATGTATTGATTCTTCTACAACAAGAGTTTTTCTATTAAATATCTTATATGCCTTACTATGGCTACTATACCCTACAAAAATACCTTCAAAACTCTTTTCGCTAAATTTTATAGTATGATACTTGTCATTGTTAAGACGAAGCACTTACAGCCAAAGATTCTAAAATATGAAACAGTCGGTTTCCTTCCCTTTAGAAGTTCATAAGGTGTCTTATTGTGGTTCTTGTTTATGAGTGCTCGATTTTGCACGTGGTATGCAGTGTTGACGGCTTCGGCTCAGAAGTATTCTGGTAATGAGGCATCACTCAACATGGTCCTGTAGGCCTCTATGAGTGTTCTTTTCCTTCTCTTAGCTACTCTGTTCTATTGAGGAGTACGAGGAGAGAAAAACTCATGAAAGATACCCAAGCTTTCACAGAATTCTGTCATGGCCCCAAACTTAAACTTTGTTCCATTGTCACTTCTGATCTTGTGTACGAAACAGTTGTATTCATTCTGGACCTGCCTGTCAAAATTTGTAAAGATGTCAAAGATATCTGACTTTGTGTTTTAGAAAGAACACACACGCAAAATGCGAGTAATAATCAACAATAACCAACGTATAATCCTTACCTCCCAAACTTCTAACTTGCAGTGGACCGAACAAGTCTATATGAAGTAGACGTAAACATCTGTTAAAATCTTTAGCAATAACGCTTTTAAAGGTAGCCCTTGTTTGCTTACCTTTTACACATGCGTGATAAGGTCTATCTTTAACGTACTTGAAATTTGGAGCATCACGTACTAAATTCAGTGAAAATAATTTATTAATAGTTTTGAAATTAATATATGCTAATCTCTTGTGTCATTGGTCACCAAGCGACGCACTATCTGTAACGCCCCGAAACTCAAAAGAGCGACGGGTGACGAATCTGTACCAAATTTGGAATTTGACGGGGGTACACGGCCTGGGACACGGGCGTGTCCCAGGGCGTGTCGGGGTAGTTCAAAATCTGGGTTCGATGATCGTCGAGCAGCGCTCGACGATCTGGTCTACATGCTGTGTTCGACGATCGGGCCAACTATCTGGGTATGACGATTGTCGAGCAGCGGTCGACGATCTGGTCAAAATGCTGCGTTCGACGATCGGGCCGCTTTCTGGGTTCGACGATCGTCGAGCAGCGGTCGACGATCGGGCCAGCTTTCTGCGCGTTCGACGATTTGGCCAGAGTATTGCGTTCGATGATCGGGCTATAGATCTCCATTCGACGATCTGACAGCGGTCGACGATTTTGGTTCGACAATCGTCGAGCGCGGGGCTAATTCTGGCGTGTCTGATTCGGTCGACGTGGAGTGGTTTTGGCGGGAGTTGACTATTTGTTCTGACATTGACGTGGACGTGTCCTGCTCCTGTTGGTGAGCCATACGATGTTTAACCCTATTCGTCCAGGTTAGATCTGGATCGTGTCTGTGCATCCCTTTTAGTGGGATCCGACGGCTGTGCTTATTTCCCGAAAGAGTTATACCCGAGAGAAGGGTTTCAGAACCCTT
Source organism: Platanthera guangdongensis (assembly GCA_039583875.1). Classification (NCBI taxonomy): domain Eukaryota; kingdom Viridiplantae; phylum Streptophyta; class Magnoliopsida; order Asparagales; family Orchidaceae; genus Platanthera; species Platanthera guangdongensis. The sequence goes on along the minus strand of CM077155.1, from coordinate 149,812,649 downwards.
AGTTTTCTTGTTGTATTTCTCTGTCTAAATCCTAGAGAGAGGGGAGAGCAAAGGAGGAAGAAGAAGCTTAGATCCAGTCTTTGGAGGAGTTTTAGAGCTCCAAATCGCGAGCCGACTTCAGATCTATGAAGGCAAGGAGATTGCGGTGCTTTTCATCCGCATACTTTTCCATGGCGCCAAGGAATAACGCTCGGGTAACGATTCTCTACTTGTGCATGTGAAGCTCTACTTCTTTTGCATAGGAAGCCCGCTCTCGCGAGTTTGCGGTGAGTTGGAGGCATTCCTTCGGGTAGATATGTGAAGTCCCCGTTGTGTAGAGTCCGTAAATGAGAACAGACATAAGCATGTTGTGTGAAGCCTATCCGGACATGTTGGTCTGGATCGGTGATGTTGCGTTGCATAAATGCTGGAGAAGACTCCGTGCGAATGTTTGTTTTTTTTTCGGGTTTTCTACGTGGTAGATTGCAACAGGGAGCCTTGGGGATTAACCCTAAGGTGCACTCGGAAAACTGGGCGGATGCGTGATCTAGCCAACTTGGTGGCCTGGGAGCCAACTTAAACATAACCGGGTTATGTGAAGTATGTAATGGAAATGGGACTCGAGAGAAGTTTGACCCGCGCATATGGCTTAAATTGTCGTTGCGATGTGAGCACGGGTTAGACGGAACCGTACCCTTTCTATGTCATTCAGTTAGAGCCGTTGGCATAGATGAGGGTCTTCGGCGGTCTATGGCTTAAATTGACGTGACCCATGCCAAGAAGACAAATTGCTCATAGTTTGGCCGTCAAAGTGGCGGTGGTGAGTCCGGAATGTCTATGGCTTAAATTGACGTGACATTGGCCGGTTCACCGAGAAGGTACCCTGAGTGCACGGGGTGTGTGTCCGTACGTGTCAACGCCTGTGATGCAATGTATATATTTATATACTGCTTGATTATGCTAATAAACTACAGGGAAGGAGCATCGCCGCCCCGAATTGGGGGCGGGATCGTTATAATTTGGTCAGCATTGCTGACCGTTGCTTTTATTTGCCACCGTGCGATGGTTTGTTGCTTGCAGGTGCTGCTGGACCAAGCGGTCAATAGCGGGTTAAAGCCCAAATTGCGAAGCCGTCCCTCGAAGGCCTAATCAAAGTGTTTACTTGCTTTTGTTCATGTATGACTGGCCTGCGTGTCGTGGTATGGAAAACATGTAATAAGAGTAAACCATTTGTAAGACCTTAAGGCCAGTACTGGTGTATGTACTTCATTCCTATTTGGCTTGTTAGTGGGCATTCATGCATATTGTTGGGTTCTTTTAATTGCAACTTATAAAACTACTTCCGCTATAATGCTCTGTGTAGGACGTTATGATTGGTTGGATGGTTTCCATTGAGTAACCACCCGGTTTGTCTGTGGTATATGGCGTCGGGCCCCGGCTGGACCTACTGCTATATGCTATGTGACGGATAGGGGGTGTTACAATTTGGTATCAGACTACTGGTTTCGGTCAGCCTTAAAGGAATTCGTGGGCGAATTCGTTTTAAGGGGTGGTGAGCACATGTGTGTGCGTCATCGTTATAACAGTAAAAGAACCCATGAATGTCCACTTAGGAATGAAAATACACGTGTTTGGGGAACCTGCGTGTTCCTATAATTGCCGTTTGCAATTTTATTTGGTCGCTTAACAATGTTTTGTACCACCATAGGTGACCAGAAGCGGTGCTGGGCCGTCGGAACGTCGAGTTTCTAAGGCTAGCAGTGCACCAAATGATGCTCCTGCAACACCTCCATCGGCTAAGACCATATGATTGGTGGCCGAAGCAGTGTTGGCCATGATTAATGCGCATCCTGCAAGGCAAATGCAGCAGCCCGCTCCTGCGGTGGAGCAGGTAGTAGTGGAACCGTTGGTGCCAAGGAGGGCAACCGAGAGACAGCTTAAACATGTCATGAGCTTTAATCATCCGGTATTCTCGGGGTTGGGAACCCCATCTCAAGCTGAAGACTAGCTCTCCAGGGCGAAGAGAGTCTTGACAGCAGCAGAGACGGAGGAGTGGCAAATGACCACCATTGCTATGTTCCTTCTGGACGGTGAAGCGAGATTGTGGTTGGAAGGATTGGAGCTGCATCTATTGAGAGATAGGCAACTTACAGATGTCTCGATGGAGGAGTTCTCGAGACTGTTCTTGGCTAGATACCTCCCTTCGGCGCAGAGGATAGCATTGGAGAACGAGTTCCTGAAGTTGGTTCAAGGAGATAGTAGCGTGGATGAATATCTCCACGAGTTTACTCGTTTGAGTCGATATGCTAGCTCCACCATCGCGGATGAGGAGCGCAAGACGAATCGATTCTACGAAGGGTTAAGAGATGAGTTGAGGCTACTACTCTCGGGGCCGATGACGCATGGTTTCTTGACCTTGGTCAACACGGCCCGGTCCTTGGAGAAGGACATGAAGAATGTTCAGGCAAAGAAAGGTTTGGGTGATAAGAGATCTGAGTTCAAGGTGCTGACTAGCTCAAAGTCTGGTTACCGTAAATTCTCTAAGAACACTAGGACTTCGGGTCCAGCTCCCTCTCCTGGTGCTTCTGGGGCGACTACGGGTCGGACCCCGGGCGCATGTTATAACTGTAGGAAGTCGGGGCACAATTCCCGTGACTGTTGGAGCGGACGTCCCAAGTCCGCGAGAAAGCCGGGAGCAACTTATGAAGAGAAGGGCAAGGCGGTGGAGTCAACCGCGTCCCATTATGCTCCGGCCCAACCGAGGGTGTACAATCTTGGCCAACAGGAGGCCATCAAACAGGAGGACGTGGTGACAGGTAAAATTTAAATTTGTAGCAAGTTATCTTTTAAATATTTGCTATGTACATGTTACCTTACCATTGCTTGTTTAGGATTTGTTTTGATTTGTGAAAATCCGGCAAGAGCACTCTTCGATACGGGAGCTTCACACTCCTTCTTGTCCGAAGAATTCATATCGCGCATCGGAGTACCTTCTTCGATGGCGAAGGACAAGTTGGATGTGTTGTTGCCCAATGGGTGTTCGATGTGCGCGGATAGAATCTGTGGCGTGAAGATTCGAATTGGGAGCCAGGAGTTCCATTTGCAAGCGTCGTTATTGCCGCTAGTGGAATTCGACGTTATATTTGGCATGGACTGACTATCGGAGCAGCGTGCCTATATTGATTGTGGTAGCAAGGAAGTCAAGCTGGGAGCAGGTCGTGAGACGACTTTCACGGGCTTGAAGGGGTCGAGCAAGATGTTGATGCCTGCTTTAGGTGGTGAAGGCGGTTCGTGCCGGTGCAGAACTGTTCTTTACACTAGTGGAGGTTGCAAAGCCTAAGCCCGCGTTGGATAGTATATCAGTGGTAGCTGAGTACCCTGATGTGTTCCCCGCAGATCTTCCTGGAGCCCTGCCTCAACGGGAGATAGATTTCACGATTGAGCTAGTGTCAGGTGCAAAGCCTGTGTCACGCTCTCCATATCAGCTAGCGCCTAAAGAAATGGCAGAGCTGAAGGTTCAACTGCAAGAGTTGTTGGAGCAAGGGTATGTGCGTCCAAGTTCTTCGCCTTGGAGCACGCCGGTCCTCTTTGTTAAGAAGAAGGACGGAAGCTTGAGGATATGTATTGATTATCGGGAGCTCAACAAGTTGACGGAAAAGAACAAGTACCTGATCCCCCGGATTGATGATCTATTTGATCAGTTGGTCGGGTCGACGGTGTACTCAAAGTTGGATCTCAAGTCCGGGTACTATCAGCTGCGAATAAGGGAGAGTGATATCCCGATGACAGCGTTCAGTACGAGATACGGGCATTACGAGTTTACGGTCATGCCGTTTGGGCTGACAAATGCGCCGTTAGTGTTCATGGATTTGATGAACAGGACCTTCAGGGAGTACTTTGACCATTTTGTGATCGTCTTCATCGACGATATTTTGGTGTACTCGCAGAGTGAGGAAGATCACTTCAAGCATCTTCATTTGGTTTTGGAGACGCTAAGGAGGAATCAATTGTATGCCAAGTTCTCGAAGTGCGAGTTTTGGTTGTCTTCAGTGGCGTTCCTCGGTCATATAGTGAGTGGGGAAGGTATTGCAGTGGATCCGATGAAGATTGTTGCGATACAGGAGTGGCCTGAGCTTGCTACGGTAGCGGAGGTCCGGAGCTTTCTGGGGCTTGCAGGCTATTATAGGCGCTTCGTAGAGAACTTCTCGCGGATAGCGTTACCTCTCACTACTTTGACGAGGAAGGAGCAGAAGTTCGTTTGGATGCCGGAGTGGGCGCGAGCTTTTGAGAAGTTGAAATGTTGGTTGACCACAACGCCTGTGCTGAGTTCGCCAAGTGGGACCGAAGGTTATGAGATTTATAGTGACGCTTCGGGCAGCGGTTTGGGTTGCGTGCTACTGCAACATGGAAGTGTGATAGCTTATGGCTCGAGATAGCTGAAAGTGCACGAGAGAAATTATCTGGTTCATGACTTGGAGTTAGCGGCCGTGATTTTTGCCTTGAAGCTGTGGAGGCATTATTTGTACGGTGTGAAGATTGATATCTACACCGATCATAAGAGCCTGAAGTATTTGATTGATCAGAAAGATCTGAATATGCGACAGCGTAGATGGATGGAGTTCCTGGGGGACTATACATTCAAGATCCACTATGTGTCAGGGAAAGATAATGCGGTTACGGACGCGTTGAGTCGTCGAGCCTCAGCTCAAGCCAATTGGCTGTTGATCCATGACGAGCGGTTGGTTCGGGAGTTGGAGGTGTTGGAGATTGTTTGTGTAGATAAGCAGTCAAGTGCTGAAGCACTCTTGTATTGGACTGAAGTTCAATATGACCTGGCTGATCAGATTCGGCAGGCATTGGATTTGGATGGCCACATGAAGCAACTCGTGATAGAGGCTCTGGATGGGTCAAATTCCCAATATGAAGTTGTGGATGGATTGCTTTGGAAAGACGGTCGTCTTTGCGTCCCAAGCATGGGCAATTTGCGGATGGATTTGTTGTACGAGGTGCACCATACCAAGTACTCGATTCACCCGGGGAGTACAAAGATGTACCGCGACGTTAAGAAACTGTTTTGGTGGTCGGGTTTGAAGAAGGATGTGGCGCTCTATGTGGCGAAGTGTCAAACTTGCGCCTTGGTGAAGGCGGAGTGCCAAAAGCCGGGAGGATTTCTGAAGTCCTTGCCTATTCCGGAGTGGAAATTCGACGACGTCTCTATGGACTTTGTGCATGGGTTTCCAAGGTCGCAAAAGTGGAACGACGCTATCTGGGTGGTCGTAGATCGGCTAACGAAGGTGTCGCATTTCATTCCGCACAGGAAGGATGATTCAGTGGAGAAGTTGGCAAAGTTATATGTGGATAATATAGTACGGTTTCATGGTGTACCCTGCAGCATCGTGAGTGACCGAGGTGGGCGGTTCACGTCCAATGATTGGAGGCTGGTGCAGCAAATGTTGGGAACAAAGTTAAAATTCAGCACACCCTTCCATCCGCAAACAGATGGGCAGACCGAGAGGTTCAATAAGACTATGGAAGACATGCTCCGCATGTGTGTCTTGGACTTTGAAAAGCAATGGGAAGACCATCTTTATTTGGTGGAATTTGCGTACAATAATAGCTACTGAGAGAGTATTCAAATGGCGCCCTTCGAGGCCCTTTATGGTAGAAGATGTCGTACACCGTTGTCCTGGTTGCAAACGGGTGAGTCAAAGTTGTACAAGTGTCAAGAGGTGGAGGATGCTACTTCATTGGTGCGAACCATTCGGGAGAGGTTGCTTATCGCTCAAGACCGGAAAGCGAAGTACTATAATGCCAAGCACAGAAACGTGGAGTTCGCTGTGGGCGACTGTGTGTACTTAAAGATCAAGCCGTTCAAGGGTGTCTCGCGGGTGTGGCGATTGAAAAAGCTAAGCCCGAGGTACCTTGGACCGTTTGAAGTTCTGGAGCGGGTTGGTGAAGCAGCCTATCGGTTAAAGCTATCGGTGGAGCTTAGTGGTTTACATGTTGTATTCCATATATCGGTGCTACGGAAGGAGGTGTAAGAGCCTACGCAAGTGATCGCAGTCGATCAAGTGCCGATTGATAATGGGTTGACGACAAAGGTCAAGCCCGTGCGGATTGAAGACTCGGAAGTCAAGCGGCTACGCAATAAAGAGATCAGGATGGTCATGGTCCGATGGGATAATTGCGGTCGTGAGGAGCTCTCTTGGGAGCGAGAACAGACTATGCTTGCCGAGTACCCGGAGTTGTTCCGCTCAGGTACAAATTTTAGTTTTATGCTTATCTTTCCTTTATGAAATTTCGTGGACGAAATTCTTTTAAGAGGGGGAGAGCTGTAACGCCCCGAAACTCAAAAGAGCGACGGGTGACGAATCTGTACCAAATTTGGAATTTGACGGGGGTACACGGCCTGGGACACGGGCGTGTCCCAGGGCGTGTCGGGGTAGTTCAAAATCTGGGTTCGACAATCGTCGAGCAGCGCTCGACGATCTAGTCTACATGCTGTGTTCGACGATCGGGCTAACTATCTGGGTTTGACGATCATCGAGCAGCGGTCGACGATCTGGTCAAAATGCTGCGTTCGACGATCGGGCCGCTTTCTGCGTTCGACGATCGTCGAGCAGCGGTCGACGATCGGGCCAGATTTCCGCGCGTTCGATGATTTGGCCAGAGTGTTGCGTTCGACGATCGGGCTATAGATCTCCGTTCGACGATCTGTCAGCGGTCGACGATTTTGGTTCGACGATCGTCGAGCGCGAGGCTAATTCTGGCGTGTCTGACTCGGTCGACGCGGAGTGGTTTTGGAGGGAGTTGACTATTTGTTCCGACATTGACGCGGGCGTGTCCTGCTCCTGTTGGTGAGCCATACGATGTTTAACCCTATTCGTACAGGTCAGATCTGAATCGTGTCTGTGCATCCCTTTTAGTGGGATCCGACGGCTGTGCTTATTTCCCGAAAGAGTTATACCCGAGAGAAGGGTTTCAAAACCCTTAGTTTTCCTACTGTATTTCTCTGTCTAAATCCTAGAGAGAGGGGAGAGCAAAGGAGGAAGAAGAAGCTTAGATCCAGTCTTTGGAGGAGTTTTAGAGCTCCAAATCGCGAGCCGACTTCGGATCTACGAAGGCAAGGAGATTGCGGTGCTTTTCATCCGCGTACTTTTCCATGGCGCCAAGGAAGAACACTAGGGTAACGATTCTCTACTTGAGCATGTGAAGCTCTACTTCTTTTGCATAGGAAGCCCGCTCTCGCGAGTTTGCGGTGAGTTGGAGGCATTCCTTCGGGTAGATATGTGAAGTCCCTGTTGTGTAGAGTCCGTAAACTAGAACGAACATAGGCATGTTGTGTGAAGCCTATCCGGACATGTTGGTCTGGATCGGTGATGGTACATTGCATAAATGCCGGAGAAGACTCCGTGCGAATGTTTTTTTTTCGGGTTTTCTATGTGGTAGATTGCAACAGGGAGCCTTGGGGATTAACCCTAAGGTGCACCCGGAAAACTGGGCGGATGCGTGATCTTGCCAACTTAGTGGCCTGGGAGCCAACTTGAACATAACCGGGTTATGTGAAGTATGTAATGGAAATGGGACTCGGGAGAAGTTTAACCCGCGCATATGGCTTAAATTGTTGTTGCGATGTGAGCACAGGTTAGATGGAACCGTACCCGTTCTATGTCGTTCGATTAGAGCCGTTGACATAGATGAGGGTCTTCGACGGTCTATGACTTAAATTGACGTGACCCGTGCCAAGAAGACAAATTGCTCATAGTTTGGCCGTTAAAGTGTCGGTGGTGAGTCCGGAATGTCTATGGCTTAAATTGGCGTGACATTGGTCGGTTCACCGAGAAGGTGCCCTGAGTGCACGGGGCGTGTGGCCGTGCGTGTCAATGCCTGTGATGCAATGTATATATTTATATACTGCTTGATTATGCTAATAAACTGCAAGGAAGGAGCATCGCCGCCCCGAATTGCGGGCGAGATCGTTATAATTTGGTCAGCATTGCTGACCGTTGCTTTTGTTTGCCACCGTGCGGTGGTTTGTTGCTTGCAGGTGCTGCTGGACCAAGCGGTCAATAGCGGGCTAAAGCCGAAATTGAGAAGCCGGCCCTCAAAGGCCTAATCGAAGTGTTTACTTGCTTTTGTTCATGTATGACCGGCCCGCGTGCCGTGGTATGGAAAACATGTAATAAGAGTAAACCATTTGTAAGGCCTTAAGGCCAGTACTGGTGTATGTACTTCATTCCTATTTGGCTTGTTAGTGGACATTCATGCTTATTGCTGGGTTCTTTTAATTGCAACTTATAAAACTGCTTCCGCTAGAATGCTCTGTGTAGGATGTTATGATTGGTTGGATGGTTTCCATTGAGTAACCACCCGGTTTGTATGTGGTATATGGCGTCGGGCCCCGGCCGGACCTACTGTTATATACTATGTGACAGATAGGGGGTGTTACACTATCTTTAGCCATAAAACACACTGGTGTAGAAGAGTCTATACAAATAAAATTTAAACAAAATATATTTCTGCTTCGAGTGCCTGATAGAATCGTTTCCATATTATCAACCGATTTTATCAAGCACTTATCAGCATGAAATTCAACAATATATCCTTTATCGCAAAGTTGGCTTATGCTTATAAGATTGTATTCCAATCCTTCAACATAAGCCATATATGAGAAGGATACTCTACCGTTAGAGATCATACAATAGCCTTTAGTAATTCCTCGGTCTGAGCCTCCAAAGATGACCTTTGGCCCGTTCAAGACTGAAGAATAGTTCTGAAGAAGGTTTCTTGTCCCGGTCATGTGCCGAGAGCATCCACTGTCCAAATACCAGATAGGCGTTTTGGTGGCCTTTGGACATACCTGCAATTATAAATCAATTTGCCTTAGGAACCCAAACACGTTTGGGTCCTTGGTCTCTTGTTAGAATACTCCCCCTACGAGTATCAACATTATGAGTGGTCTTTCTCTTATTGCCAACTTGAGGAGTTGCAAAATTCCTGGAATTAAACCAGCCGTCAATGGTAAAGTGACCAATTTTGCCACAACACCAACATTCGAACCTGTTGTATCTTTGCTTTAAGTTCTCCTGCTTGACCTTTTGAGATGGTAGTCTAGCAGGTGCAACATTCTTGGAGGAAGAAGCTTCATGGTGATGACAATCACATGATTTCTTCTCCTTCAGTGGTCTTTCCACAATAGGCTTTACCTTCGGTGCTTTCTTAATGTTATGACCATGATTATAAGGGTCATAGCTCTGAAGAGTGATTTCTTCATAAGGTGCCTTAAAGACACTCTCACCAAAGTTTCGAGAGCGAGTCCATCCTTGTTAACGAGACTTGGGTTTTACATAAGTAGGCCTAGTCAAGTGACCGTAGTACGAGTCAAGATCAAACTCTTTTGTTGGAAATATGACTTTCTTAAAAGAAGTCTGATCTTGAGGGGCTTTCCCCTTCTCTTTGGCCAAAGCCTTCTTGGCCGCCTTATTCTTTCTCTGAGCCTTATTCCTCCTAGAAGATTTACTAGGAGCTTCAACATGGCCTAGCCCAACACCTTTGGCCTTTGCTGAGAATTCAACAACGAATGGAAGGACAGTCTTGGGCTTTGAGAAACTTTCAACAAGTTTCTTTTCAGCAGCAAGCTGCTCTTCCAACTCTTTGATGATTTTCTCTTTTAAGTCTAGGTGCTCAAGAGCCTTATTATATTCTTCAATAGCAGTATTGAAGTTCTCTTTGAGTGAGTCCGTCTTAGCGACTTCCTCTCTCAAGGTGCTATCTTCAGCTTTTAAAGACTTTATCTCTTTAGCTTGAGTTTTCACGACTCATCGACATTTGTTGTAAGCCTTTATTAACTCCTTGTACTGGGCCATGAGTTCAGACTCATCGTTAGAAGAGCTGTCCTCATGATCGTGTTCAGAAACATCAGAATCAGAAAGAGGAGTGTGAGAGTTTACCTTCCAAGTGAACTGGGGCTCTTGTTCATCATCAGTCTGAGCCATAGGACCAAAGTAGGCTTCTTCTTCTTCACTCGACTCAGATAATTCGGAGTCGCTAAGAGTTTTGCCCTTCTTGGCCATTAGACTTTTCTCTGTTCTCTTCTTATTGTAAGAAGTTTTGTTTTCTTCTCTTTTTCCACCCTCCTTCTTCTTGTGCGGGCAGTCAGCAATGACATGCCCTGGCTTATTGCAGCAATAACAAACGATGTCAGTAGAAATATGTTTGTTCGGTTTAGTAGTATACCTGTCATGGCTGCCTGAGCCTTTTTGTGTCGATCACCATCATGTCGTGATCTTCTGTAGGAGGCATCCTTGCCTTTCCATTGCTTCTTTTTGTTTAAGAATTTCTTGAACTGTCATAAGAGTAGAGAGAACTCTCCTTCAGATAGCTCGGAGCCTGAGGTACTTGGCTCCGAGGTTTCTTCTTCACTTACTTCTTGTGCTGGGGCAGGAGAGGCAGCCTTGGACTTCCTTGAGCTATCAGCCTTGAGAGCAACAGACTTCTCCTTGGATGAAGACCTGCTCTTCTCTTCTTCAGCTTTTCTTGTATTGAGTTGCAGCTCATATGACATAAGCTTCCCGAAGAGATTTTGTGGGTCTGTCTCAGCTAGCTTTCCAAATTCTCGGATAGCACAAACCGTGTTATCCCATTCCTTGGTTAGGGATCTCAAGAACTTGTCATTCAGTTCTCCGTTTGTGAAGACTCGGCCATAGACCCTTAGGCCGTTGACTATCTTGAAGAAGTTTTCAAATGTATCTGCAATGGTATCCTTGGGTCCTTGTCGGAAGGCTTTATATTTCTGTTTCAGAAGGAATCTTCTATCATCCCTAACTTGTTTTGTGCCTTCAATCAAGGTGACGAGGGACTGCCACATCTACTTAGCAGATTGGCAGTGGATCAGGTTCTGCAACATGGAGTCATCAACTGCACTTGCTATAATATTCTTGGCCTTCTTGTCTAAAGACACAAGTGCAATCTCATCTTTGTCGAGATCCATCAACTTCTTAGGAACTTTCTTTGTTGGATCTATAGTGGAGACGGTCATAGGAATGTAAGGACCTTCTTCAACGATCATGAAGATCATTGGATCCACAGCTTCCATGAAAAATCTAATTCTTTCTTTCCACATGGGAAAGTTATTCTTTGTGCACAAGGGAAGCTTGGCAAAATCTTTGGCCTTGTCCATACTTGGATAATCTTAAAAGACAACTGGGGACGGATCTGATCAACGTGTTAACCTTTTAATGATCAACCTCGCTCTGATACCAATTGAAAGTTATTCAGTTGTCTACCTAAATCACCTAGAGGGGGTGAATATGTGAGTTGTCCGTCTTTTTGCGGAATAAAAATTATCGGTCTACGCACACAATAATCTACCAAGCAATCACAGAGGACACAAAAATTTATAGTGGTTCCCAAACCTTGGGTACATCCACTTTCCACTCACCGATCTAGCAAAGCACTAGACTCGGCTACTCCACTATCTCGGATTGAAAACCAATCCAACGCCTCGGAATAAAGTTCCTACAATCTCGATCCACAACACAGATCTACACTCGGAAGATAAAAACTTCCTACAACTCGGAGACAAAATCTCCTACACTCAGAGAGGAATATCCTACAAAAATAAATGGAGAAAATGAAATACAAATCGAGTATTTCTTAGATCTGGAAAATCTCGGCCAAGGTCTTCTTCTTTGATCTTTGCGACTTTATCAGAATAATTTGAAGAAGAAACTCGGCAAGATCTGGATCTGAAATTTTTTTGACTCACACTATCCGAGAGATGATGAGGAGTTGAAGAGCAATCTCTATCTATAAGTCAACCTTGATCTGAATCTTCTTGGACGAAAACCCTAGGCGATCTGCACGAAGATCGGCGGCGGCGGTGTCCGTTTTTGAATAGAGAAAATAGGATTCAAAAAACTTAAGAATATTTCTTCACAGCTTATTGTTAGGGTTAAACTATTTGACAAGACCTTATATAAGATCTCTCTAATGGTCATAATTAGCATTAATGACGTACACGTGGACCAATCACGTCACATCATTTGAAAATCCCGTCGGTTATGGACTTAGCGAAATTATGGAAAATTTGACTTATTTACTCGAGTGGAAGATAAGCTACTCGAGTGCTAGGCTGAGATCTCGAGAGGATAGTAATAGACTACTCAAGATGAATTCCTTGAGAAAATTCAGAACAGAACTTATAGATACTTGAGTGGAATAAAATTTACTCGAGTACTAGAAGTGTTACACGAGAGGTGGAGAAGAACTACTCAAGTACTGGAAATATTACTCGAAAGGTAGAAAGATTACTCGAGTCAAAGACTTAACGAATTTTTTTGGGAGATGAAATCTGGTTACTCGAGTACTGGAGCTGGACTACTCGAGAAGTAGAAAGACTACTCGAGTACATGAACAACTACTCGAGTACAACAATTTTACTACTCGAGTATAAGACTTAGAAAAATTCTGAGAGTGAAAAACTGGTCACTCGAGTATTGGAGCTGGACTACTCGAGAAGTAGAAGGACTACTCGAGTACATGAACAACTACTCGAGTGGGGTAAATACATCATGAGAATCTTCCTTCTGTCACTCGAGACAAAGGACTTATCTACTCGAGTGGTTAGCATGACTACTCGAGTAAATTACTTAGAATAAATTTTGAGTGGAAAAACTGTTAACTCGAGAATAAGAGAAAGTCTACTCGAGTAATGGACTTGGCCACTCGAGAGCTCTTTTCAGACTACTCGAGAGTCATTTCCCTTACTCGAGTACAGACAGACTTACTCGAGTATTTACTAAGTGTTCAACTCGAGTACTTAAACTTCTACTCGAGTGAAAGACTTAGAAAAATTTTCCTTTAAGAGAATTTTCCTTTCTTCAATAAAATCAGCAACACTTCTTTCTCCAAGCAATGCTATTGCTTGAAAGATGAAGTGCATCCTAATAGAGAGGCTACACATGAGTAAATGTCATGGATCACACAATGAGGGATTACATTGTATGGTCCTCTGTTTGGTGACCCATTGTAGACTGACATTGGTCTACACTTGACAATTTAGTCCTGCAAACACATAACTCAAACAAGACATCAAATACAACTTAATTCATCTTAGTTCAAGGGTGACTTCACCAAATCTGGGTTATTGTGGATACAATACCCAACACTCTGCCGCATCGTTGGTCGGAGAGTCGTCCTCTCGCGCGGGTTTGGGGATGGGCTCGAACAACCAGGGTAGGATCCCTCTCGTCGTGAGGGTCTCACCTCCGTCGTTCAAAATTGCTGACTCCCACAGTTCCTCGATGACCATCTTGGCGGTGGCATGCGCGTTCTCCTGAGCAATCACGTCAATTTCATATGCGGAGTAGTGGTGGCCCTCGACTCTCTCCTCAGGCGACGGCCGGGCCAAGGCCATGGCCAGGGCCTCCTCCAGCCGCTTCACCTCGGCCTGTAACAACTGGTTCTCTCCCTCGATGTTGGCCACTCTCGCGCGAGACAGCTCGGCTTCCGCAGAATCCTGCGAGACAGTATGGTTAAGCGAAAGGCATATATATATGAAAAAATCTTAGGAGGACGAGAAATATTGAAGGATCCCGCTTACCTCGACGACCGGGCGAGTGGAGAGAAGTTTTTGGGCGGCAGCCAGGTCAGCCTTCAGGGTGGCAGCTTCTGCTGCCGCAGCATCCCTCGCCTGGAGCATATCGACGAGGTTGCGCTCTATGGTAAGGGTACGTCGCCCAACCATATGCGAGAGCTGGACCTCGCGAAGTTGGGCCTAGGCAGCGTCAAACACGAGGTCTCGGGATGTCGTCCGGTCGAATGTGTCGGCATCCTCCCGGCTGTAGAGGCCGTAGCCTAGCGCGAAGGCGTGGCCGGTGCTTGAGTATTGTTCCCTCCAAGAAGGGAGAAGGGTGTAAACCGTGATGTGGTTGGTGGTATGATCCCACTTGAGCAAAGGCAGGCCCTCTGTATCCTTCTATTTATCGCCGAAGCCGAAATTCTGGTGCCCTCTCGGCACCGGCATGCGAGAAGACTCGGTCGGGCTCTCTACTGCAGCCGGAGGACACCCATCTCGGCTGCAGCTAAAGAGGTCTCGGCGGGGGCCTCTGCGGCGGGCTGGGCGGCTCCTATCTCACCCGCAACAGAAGGCATCTCGGTGGGGACCTCAGCAGGAGCCGGTGTGACAGATTTGCCCTTATTCGCGGCTGACGACTTCGATTTTTTGAGAAGAGGGGCTGAGTGGGAGCTCGGTTTTCGCTTTGGGGTGCTTGGTATGGAAGAGGTTCTCGGCTCCTCCCGACAAGCGTCTGCGGAGGACTTAGCGAGGGCCAAGGGGTCGGCAAGTTCCCTGGTTTCATCGAAAGGTTGATGTAGGGTAATGTCTCGCTCACCTGCAAGTCTCATAGCTAATTGGCTCAATCTCTCGAAACAAAAGGTTACAAGTTGTAACACCCCCTATCCATCGTATAGTATATGGCAGTAGGTCCGGCCGGGGCCCGACGCCATATACCATAGACAGACTAGAAGGTAACTCAATGGAAACCATCCAACTAAGAATCAATGCCCTACACAGAGTACATTCTAGTAGAAGCAATTTAAAAGTTACAATTAAAATAGAACCCAGCCAACAACATGAATGTCCACTACAAAACTCAACAAGAATGATGTACAATACAGAAGTACATGGCCTTATGGCCTTACAATAGTTTACTCAAATTACATTGTTTTCCAAACCTCGGCACGCAGGTCGGTCACACATGAATAATGCAAGTAAACATTCAAATTAAGCCTTCGAGGGCCAGCTCAGCAACAAGGGCTTTTGCCCGCTATTTACCACTTGGCTCCGCAGCACCTACAAGCAACAATCCACCGCACGGTAGCAAATAAAAGCAACGGCCAGCTATGCTGACAAAATTATAATGATCCCGCCCCAAACTCGGGGCGGCGATGCTCTTTCCCTGCACTTTGTTAGCATAACCAAGCAGTATAGTGTAAAAACACTTCATCACAGGCATAGGCACGCATGGCCATACACCTCGTGCTCTCAGGGCACATTCACGGTGAACACAGTCAAAGTTTGTTGTCTTACCACTGCCCCTTGGACGGTAATTTCTCGTGAGCATTTGGTCTTTCTGGCCACTGTCTAAGACCCTCCATCTATGCCAACTACAAGTGTCATGTACCGTTAGGTCTCTTTACCGAACGACATAGAGCGGGTACGATTCTGCCTAACCCGTTTCTCACACCGCCCTATCACCTTAAGACATGGGCGCGGGTCAAACTTCCCCGAGTCCTAAACCGATCACACACTTCACATAACCCGGTTATGTGCAAGTTGGCTCCCAGGCCACCATGTTTGGCAGAATCACGCATCTGCCCAGTTTTTCGGGTGCACCTTGGAGTTAATCCCCAAGGCTCCATGTTGCAATCTATCGCGTAGAAAACCCGAAAAACAACCATCGGCGTGGAGTATTCTCCGGTCGTTCATACAATGCAACATCACCGATCCAGACCAACTTGTCCGGGTAGGCTTCACACATCATGCCTATGTCCGATTCTCGATTACGGACTCTACATGCTAAACAACGGGGACTATTCATATCTATCCGAAGGAACGCCCCAAACTCACCGCAAACTCGAGAGAGCGGGCTTCCTATGCAAAGAAAAGAAGACTTCACATGTCCTAGGATGAGAATCGTTACCCTAGTATTCCTCTTTGGCACCATGGAAATCTATGCAGATGAAAAGCACCGCAATGTCCTAGCCCCCGTAGATCCGAAGTCGGCTTGCTATTTGGGGCTCCGAAGCTGCACCGGCGGCCGGATCTATCTTCATTCTTCTTACTTGCTCTCCCCTCTCTCTAGAACTTAGAAAGAGAATAACCCAAAAGAATGAGGGTTTCAAAGGCCTATTCCCGGGTATATCTCAGCAAGAACAATCCCAAGCCGTTAGATCCCAAAATAAGGAAACGGACGACCACGATTCGGACTTAAAATCCAAAACCTGGGCCGAACACGGCTTGTGACACGCCTGTGTCCAAGGCCGTGTTCCCCATTCGCCGTCAAAACCGACGCATCCCGAAAAGAACACGGACTCTCGACACGCCCGTGTCAGGCTCGACACACCCGTGTCATCTAGTACATGCCCGTTTTGACAGGCGTGTTCCTCCATCGACACAGGAACAAAACCGTCCCGTAAAGGACACGGGTCCTCGACATGCCCGTGTCACATTTGACATGCCCGTGTCTACCCGTACACGCTCGTGTGCTAACACCGTGTGTCTCCCACGACACGGCCCAACCTTCACCCCGTGAAGGACACGACCTGGGACACGCCCGTATCTCAGGCCGTGTTCGCTGCTCGACTATCATCGACTCCAAATTCATCGACCTCTCGGCCAGATCGTCGACCCGAGCATGACACGCCCCTGGGACGCGCCCGTGTCCCAGGCCGTATGACCCTAACAAGTTCCAAACTTGGCTCAAAATGCCACCCGTCACGCTTTTGAGTTTTGGGGCGTTACACAAGTTAAGTCCAAAAAATTACCTTCAACGGGGGGTACCGGTAGGAGGGAATCCAAATATCACCAGAGGAAAAGGACGTCGAAGGCTTTCGAGCCAAAGAACTCGACGAAGGCGCCCTCTCTCTCCCCGAGAGCTGGAGGCTTATAGGTTGCATCATCATATTGAATTGGGGCGAGTGGAATGTTGTCGAAGGGCCTGGAGATGAAGACGAACCTTTCTACAAAGTGGTGATGTTTGTTGGCGAGACCCGCCATATTCACCGACTGTCCAAAAAGGAAAATTGACTCTCCCTTGGCCCGGAAGTTGAACAGCTTCCGAAAGATCGGCAGGCTGAACTTAATCCTTTCCGCCTGCATGTAGCAGGTGAAAGCCACCAGGAGGGCGATGGAGTTGGGGTTGAGCTGGGCCGACACTACCACGTAATAGCGTAGGGCCTGGCGCACCTCCGGCCAGAAGGGGAGGCAGAAGCCCGCCTCGAAGTGCTCCAAGGGGATGGCGAGCTCCCCTTCTGGTGCAAGGTTAACCCTATCTTCACTCCCAGGCTTCCGTGCAACAAACCCCAGTAGGATGAAGGTTTGGGTGATCGTGAGGAATTCTGCCTGCTTGAGCCGGCAGGGGGGAGGCGTGGTCCAGGAAGGTTTGCACACACTTGGAACGACCTTCGCTCTCGCCTGTCATCTTGAAGGGAAGAAGAGAGGAGAAAGAGGTCGGGAAGGTGAGAGCTTTTGCGCTGCAGGGATCGGCGAAAGCAGTTGACAGTGGGATGAGGGTTCAGAATGAAAGAAATAAATACGGGGGAGTAAATGAGGTAGGTGGATCGGCCTATTTATAGAAGATACAGTAATTATGAGTTTTTCTTAAAAAAATGCGGCGAGAGAATGGTCAACGAGTCAATAAATCTGGATGTCTTGACTCCTCGATTTTCGTCCTGCCTCGTCAGCTCTCCTTGGACAAGCAGGAAGCGAGAAACTCCAAGGAGGGCTAGGGAAAAGACAAACGATCTCAGTGCGCGAGAAGTATTAAGCAAGGCGTATGAGTCAGGCATTCGCAAAGTATCAAGGAAAGCATGCAAAAAACAGGCGGGAAAGACACAGACATAAAGGGGCTCTCGCTGGGAGAGAGCCCAAAAACGACAATAATAATAATGATAATAACAAATAACACTTATGATAATTGTTTGTTGCCGAAAGGCGCAAGTGGTACAAAGGAGAAGGGTAGGTTGAGAAGTTGGGTAAAGAAGAGGTTATCCCTACGGGGCTCAGTACGACACCCATCACCAACGACCTTCTTCTTTACCCAACTTCTCAACCTACCCTTCTCCTTTGTACCACTTGCGCCTTTCGGCAACAAACAATTATCATAAGTGTTATTTGTTATTATCATTATTATTATTGTCGTTTGGGGGCTCTCTCCCAGCGAGAGCCCCTTTATGTTTGTGTCCTTCCCGCCTGTTTTTTGCATGCTTTCCTTGATACTTTGCGAATGCCTGACTCATACGCCTTGCTTAATACTTCTAGCGCACTGAGATCGTTTGTCTTTTCCCTAGCCCTCCTTGGAGTTTCTCGCTTCCTGCTTGTCCAAGGAGAGCTGACGAGGCAGGACGAAAATCGAGGAGTCAAGACATCCAGATTTATTGACTCGTTGACCATTCTCTCGCCGCATTTTTTTAAGAAAAACTCATAATTACTGTATCTTCTATAAATAGGCCGATCCACCTACCTCATTTACTCCCCCGCATTTATTTCTTTCATTCTGAACCCTCATCCCACTGTCAACTGCTTTCGCCGATCCCTGCAGCGCAAAAGCTCTCACCTTCCCGACCTCTTTCTCCTCTCTTCTTCCCTTCAAGATGTCAGGCGAGAGCGAAGGTCGTTCCAAGTGTGTGCAAACCTTCCTGGACCACGCCTCCCCCCTGCTGGCACAAGCAGGCAGAATTCCTCACGATCACCCAAACCTTCATCCTGCTGGGGTTTGTTGCACAGAAGCCTGGGAGCGAAGATAGGGTTAACCTTGCACCAGAAGGGGAGCTCGCCATCACCTTGGAGCACTTTAAGGCGGGCTTCTGCCTCCACTTCTGGCCGGAGGTGCGCCAGGCCCTACGCTATTATGTGGTAGTGTCGGCCCAGCTCAACCCCAACTCCATCGCCCTCCTGGTGGCTTTCACCTGCTACATGCAGGCGGAAAGGATTAAGTTCAGCCTGCCGATCTTTCGGAAGCTGTTCAACTTCCGGGCCAAGGGAGAGTCAATTTTCCTTTTTGGACAGACGGTGAATATGGGGGGTCTCGCCAACAAATATCACCACTTTGCAGAAAGGTTCGTATTCATCTCCGGGCCCTTCGACAACATTCCACTCGCCCCAATACAATATGATGATGCAACCTATAAGCCTCTAGCTCTCGGGGAGCGAGAGGGCGCCTTCGTCGAGTTCTTTGGCTCGAAAGCCTTCGACGTCCTTTTCCTCCGGTGATATCTGGATTCCCTCCTACCGGTACCCCCCGTTGAAGGTAATTTTTTGGACTTAACTTGTGTAACGCCCCAAAACTCAAAAGCGTGACGGGTGGCATTTTGAGCCACGTTTGGAACTTGTTAGGGTCACACGGCCTGGGACACGGGCGCGTCCCAGGGGCGTGTCATGCTCGGGTCGACGATCTGGCCGAGAGTTCGATGAATTTGGAGTCGATGATAGTCGAGCAGCAAACACGGCCTGATATACGGGCGTGTCCCAGGTCGTGTCCTTCACGAGGTGAAGGCTGGGCCGTGTCGTGGGAGACACACGGTGTTAGCACACGAGCGTGTATGGGTAGACACAGGCGTGTTAAATGTGACACGGGCATGTCGAGGACCCGTGTCCCTTGCGGGACGGTTTTGTTCCTGTGTCGATGGAGGAACACGCCTGTAAACACGGGCCTGTACTGGATGACACGGGTGTGTCGAGCCTGACACGGGCGTGTCGAGAGCCCGTGTTCTTTTCGGGACGCGTCGGTTTTGACGGCGAATGGGGAACATGGCCTTGGACACGGGCGTGTCACAAGCCGTGTTCGGCCCAGGTTTTGGATTTTAAGTCCGAATCGTGGTCGTCCGTTTCCTTATTTTGGGATCTAACGGCTTGGGATTGTTCTTGCTGAGATATACCCGGGAATAAGCCTTTGAAACCCTCATTCTTTTGGGTTATTCTCTTTCTAAGTTCTAGAGAGAGGGGAGAGTAAGTAAGAAGAATGAAGATAGATCCGGCCGCCGGTGGAGCTTCGGAGCCCCAAATAGCAAGCCGACTTCGGATCTACGGAGGCTAGGACATTGCGGTGCTTTTCATCTGCATAGATTTCCATGGTGCCAAAGAGGAATACTAGGGTAACGATTCTCATCCTAGGACATGTGAAGTCTTCTTTTCTTTGCATAGGAAGCCCGCTCTCTCGAGTTTGCGGTGAGTTTGGGGCGTTCCTTCGGATAGATATGAATAGTCCTCGTTGTTTAGCATGTAGAGTCCGTAATCGAGAATCAGACATAGGCATGATGTGTGAAGCCTACCCGGACAAGTTGGTCTGGATCGGTGATGTTGCATTGTATGAACGGCCGGAGAATACTCCGCGCCGATGGTTGTTTTTCATGTTTTCTACGCGATAGATTACAACATGGAGCCTTGGGGATTAACTCCAAGGTGCACCCGAAAAACTGGGCAAATGCGTGATTCTGCCAAACATGGTGGCCTGGGAGCCAACTTGCACATAACCGGGTTATGTGAAGTGTGTGATCGGTTTGGGACTCGGGGAAGTTTGACCCGCACCCATGTCTTAAGGTAATAGGGCGGTGTGAGAAACGGGTTAGGCGGAACCGTACCCGCTCTATGTCGTTCGGTAAAGAGACCTAACGGTACATGACACTTGTCGTTGGCATAGATGGAGGGTCTTAGACAGTGGCCAGAAAGACCAAATGCTCACGAGAAATTGCCGTCCAAGGGGCAGTGGTGAGACAACAGACTTTGACTGTGTTCACCGTGAATGTGCCCTGAGAGCACGAGGTGTATGGCCATGCGTGCCTATGCCTGTGATGAAGTGTTTTTACACTATACTGCTTGGTTATGCTAACAAAGTGCAGGGAAAGAGCATCGCCGCCCCGAGTTTGGGGCGGGATCATTATAATTTTGTCAGCATAGCTGGCCGTTGCTTTTATTTGCTACCGTGCGGTGGATTGTTGCTTGTAGGTGTTGCGGAGCCAAGTGGTAAATAGCAGGCAAAAGCCCTTGTTGCTGAGTTGGCCCTCGAAGGCTTAATTTGAATGTTTACTTGCATTATTCATGTGTGACCGACCTGCGTGCCGATGTTTGGAAAACAATGTAATTTGAGTAAATTATTGTAAGGCCATAAGGCCATGTACTTCTGTATTGTACGTCATTCTTGTTGAGTTTTGTAGTGGACATTCATGTTGTTGGCTGGGTTCTATTTTAATTGTAACTTTTAAATTGCTTCTACTAGAATGTACTCTGTGTATGGCATTGATTCTTAGTTGGATGGTTTCCATTGAGTTACCTTCTAGTCTGTCTATGGTATATGGCGTCGGGCCCCGGCCGTACCTACTGCCATATACTATACGACGGATAGGGGGTGTTACAACTTGTAACCTTTTGTTTCGAGAGATTGAGCCAATTAGCTATGAGACTTGCAGGTGAGCGAGACATTCCCCTACATCAACCTTTCGATGAAACCAGGGAACTTGCCGACCCCTTGGCCCTCGCTAAGTCCTCCACAGCCGCTTGTCGGGAGGAGCCGAGAACCTCTTCCATGCCAAGCGCCCCAAAGCGAAAACCGAGCTCCCACTCAGCCCCTCTTCTCAAAAAATCGAAGTCGTCAGCCGCGAATAAGGGCAAATCTGTCACACCGTCTCCTGCTGAGGTCCCCACCGAGATGCCTTCTGTTGCGGGTGAGACAGGAGCCGCCCAGCCCGCCGCAGAGGCCCCCACCGAGACCTCTTTAGCTGCAGCCGAGATGGGTGTCCTCCGGCTGCAGTAGAGAGCCCGACCGAGTCCTCTCGCATGCCGGTGCCGAGAGGGCACCATAATTTCGGCTTCGGCGATAAATAGAAGGATACGGAGGGCCTGCCTTTGCTCCAATGGGATCATACCACCAACCACATCGCGGTTTACACCCTTCTCCCTTCTTGGAGGGAACAATACTCAAGCACCGGCCACGCCTTTGCGCTAGGCTAAGGCCTCTACAGCCGGGAGGATGCCGACACATTCGACCGGACGACATCCCGAGACCTCGTGTTTGACGCTGCCCAGGCCCAACTTCGCGAGGTCCAGCTCTCGCATATGGTTGGGCGACGTACCCTTACCATAGAGCGCAACCTCGTCGATATGCTCCGGGCGAGGGATGCTGCGGCAGCAGAAGCTGCCACCCTGAAGGCTGACCTGGCTGCCGCCCAAAAACTTCTCTCCACTCGCCCGGCCGTCGAGGTAAGCGGGATCCTTCAATATTTCTCATCCTCCTAAGATTTTTTCATATATATATGCCTTTCGCTTAACCATACTGTCTCGCAGGATTCTGCGGAAGCCGAGCTGTCTCGCGCGAGAGTGGCCAACATCGAGGGAGAGAACCAGTTGTTACAGGCCGAGGTGAAGCGGCTGGAGGAGGCCCTGGCCATGGCCTTGGCCCGGCCGTCGCCTGAGGAGAGAGTCGAGGGCCACCACTACTCCGCATATGAAATCGACGTGATTGCTCAGGAGAACGCGCATGCCACCGCCAAGATGGTCATCGAGGAACTGTTGTTGTAACATAGGAATATGACTGTTATAACAACTAGGTTGCTATATTTTTCCCTTATAGCTGTATAAAATTTAGGGACGAAACTACTGTAAGGGGGGGTTGTAACACCCTAATTTTGACAGCAGAACTTTTGGTCGTTAATGTAGGGCGACAGTGGATATCGTCGGGGCGATAGCTATAGGTCTCAACGCCTAAAAGCGTTGAGTGAACTCGATGCACCCGACGCCTCGAAGCTTTGAGTGAACTACGCTCTTAGATAATGCAGGGCGATAGTGGGTATCTCCTGGATGATAGCAGGAAAGTGTTGAGTGAGTGCAATGCACCCAACGCAGCAAAGTGTTGAATGAACTCAACACACTCAATGCCTGAAAGTTTTGAGTGAGTTATTGGCTTGATGTCGCATGGCGAGAGTGTAAGTCTCCAGGAGATAGCGCCACGTGATAGGGACACATGTCAGATGGCCAGTCGGCGGCCAGTGAGCGGTGGTTTACTGGGGTCAAAGTTGTGAAAAAGCCGATGTTGCTAGGCGACAGTCGATATCGCTTGGCGATATAGCTAAATTTAGCAGTTAACTCAAATCTTGGCCTTTGATTCCTTTTTGACAAAATAATCCTGTGGTTGGGTCTGCGATGTTTCCTCCTAAAATGAAGACGTAGCAATCATTAGTCATAAAGACCGAGTGGGTATCACATCTGCTCCCCCGACGACTCCTCGACACCGGGCGGAGAAAGGAAAAAAGGGTACAATATATATGTGTAAGCAATAGTACAAAATAGGTGGCAAAGTGTTACACTGTAATATACAATAATATATACGAGCATTTTTACTATCAACAACAGTGTACAAGTAGGAATATACAATAAGAAGTAACTTAACTTTGAATGCTCATACAAACATATAAGTTAAGGATCAGCTTAACAGAAAAGAAACTCATCATATAAGAGTGTCCGTACAAACTTATATGATAAGGATCTTGTGTATGTAATGCAATGCAATGTTATGAATGACTTATGATGACTTACCCATGCTTACACACATGCAATTACTATGTCGACACAGACTTATAGTTCCCACTTTCCGAGCAGCTAGTTATTCTCTCAGGCGCCATCCGTCGTGGCCAGATGGTGATAGTGGAACAGGCTTTCCACTACTAGGAGAGCATCCACACTACCAAGCCTAGGACTCTATACGCCTCAACGCTAAGAACACAACAATGGAGCTCACAAGCATACTACGGCTCAGAGGGGTCTCGGGTAGATGTGCACCAAGAACATATCTCATACTGGCCTATCATCGTGGCACAGAAGGTGCCTCTATGAACACATCACAAAAGGACCAAGGCCAACCGCCCACTAGCACGGAGGGTGCCTTGGGAAGTAAACACCGAGGACCAAGGCCCAATCGTGCAAGTCTATCTGTCAACTCCGGTCAGTGTGACGACTAGCGCGCCTGTAGATCTGCCACACAATCCTTAACCCAAGATTATGACACCGCGTGTCAACTCAAACTGCATGCAATTTCATATGGCCTTGCCATCAACAATTTAGTGCTCAACAGCACCCAAGGGCGTCATACCAAGTCCCTTATAAACACATCGTTCCAGTGCCGCAACCACGCATGCACTTCCAACCCTTCCACATTTCCATACCACACAAGGGTTCATTATTGCACAGGTGGCAAGCCACCTTACACAACATATTAATCTCACACTATTACCTGTAGGGAGACACAACTCTAAGCAGTGGATTATTATACAAATTCATTTAATCATCATATCACATGGCCATGCATTAACCTCATCCAATTCCTTCTTAAAGTCAAGCATTCACAATCAATTATGCTTCCACGAGAATACCATTTGTACAATCAAACGTATTAATTTATTTGTTCTCTAGCTTACCCAAACCATTTGTTTGTCGACCTCCTTCAAACCATTGTTACAATCGTGTTCCACCAAACCATTTGTTTACTTAAGGGCTTATCAACTAAATCTCATCAATCATTTGTTTAGCACAATCACCAATAGTTTAAGTTCAACAAACCACATGCAAACCTCAACATTAATATACTATGACTTCGCTACCAAGTTCAAACCCAGTTCTACACTAACCCGAGAACAATATGTACACATGACTTGACTGTACAACAACTTCGACTGGACATTCCCGAGCCTACATGACTCGTATACAGACGTGTAACCATCTGTTGGAAAGGTTTTTCCAAGGGCTACGACTTTTGTGTTTAGTCGAAAGCCTAGATCTGGTCATATCATACTTGAAAATGGTCTTGAAGTTCGCTACGTACAGAAAATAGATTTCTGCACCCATCTTAAAACAAGATGAACGACATCAGTTCATCTTCTTCCTTTAGACATTTATTCAAAGTTATACACAAAACTTCCTCCTCCCTTTTTCACCCTCATTAGACCATTTCTGTTCATGAAACCAAGTCCACCATCTTCACAAGAAGAGTGGAGAGGTTGAAGACATCAAATCTCTAGGGCACAAGCCCTAACATGGTCTCTATCTAGGAGATCTTCATCTCACAAGTCAAACTCTTTTGAGTCGACATCTCTCCTAGAAAATAACTACAGATCTAGCACCAAGGGAGAGAGTAGGAAGCACACCTCATTTTTGACGATTCCGGCCATGGATCTCGTCACTCTCTTTGGCGGCATTTTTCTTCTTATTGGTGTTGTTCTTTACGGGGAAAGAGAAAGGAAGACTTTCCCAGGAAATCTGACTCTGACCACTCCTTATCTTCCATCGATTTCGGAAAGTAACAGCTAGAGCTCGGCAAGAATGAAGTGATGGCTAGGGTTTTCTCGTAAGTCTTCTTTTATAATGAGAAATTAGGGTTGAACCGCTTTACCACGTGTCACCGTGTTACTGGACCGCCCATTATTACATTTAAATATGTCCTTTTGAAAAGGCGCGTCCAATTTAATTCATTTGGCGCTAATCCCTAAAGTCTGGTTCAGACCGGGCATGTGACAGCAACTAGACTGCGCCAGAAAATCCGCTAAGTCAAAGTAATTGAGTAAGCCACCTTTACTCGACGAATCGTCGAGTGGCGTCGAGGGCACTCAACGCACTCGACGCCGACAAACTCAGAATAACACCAAGTAAAAAAGTGTTGAGTTTACTTATCCTTACTCGACGAATCTTCGAGTGGCGTCGAGTGCACTCAACGCACTCGATGCCTATATCATCCAGAATATTTTTAAGTCAAAAGCGTTGAGTGTGTTGAGACCACTCAACGCCGTGTCGACTCCACTAAACACCGTGTTGACTCCACTCAACGCCAACAATAATCCACAGCTTCTAAGTCAAAAGCGTTGAGTGCATTGAGACCACTCAACACCGCTTTGACTTCACTCAACGCCAACAACAACGCGCAGTTTTTAAGTCAAAAGCGTTGAGTGCGTTGAGACCACTCAACACCGCATTGACTCCACTCAATGCCAACATCATTCATAATTTCTATGTCAAAAGCGTTGAGTGCGTTAAGACCACTCAACGCCGCTATAACTTCACTCAATGCCAACAACATCGCACAGTTTCTAAGTCAAAAGTGTTGATTGTGTTGAGACCACTCAACGCCGCGTTGACTACATCATCGCCAACAACATTCACAGTTTCTAAGTCAAAAGCGTTGAGTGCGTTGAGACCACTCAATGCCGCGTTGACTTCACTCAACGCCGTCCGCAGCCAGAATGGATCTAAGTTAAAAGCGTTGAGTTCACTTCCATTTACTCGACGAATCGTCGATTGACATCAAGTGCACTCAATGCACTCGACACCTACAATTCTCAGAATAATTCTAAGTAAAATACGTTGACTTGTTGTGAGTCCACTCAACGCCTCAGCATAATTCATCAAATGGTGTTGAGTGGTGTTGAGTCCACTCAATGTCTCGGCTTTTTTGTCGAATGGCGTTGAGTGGTGTTGTGTCCACTCAACGCCCCAGAGTATTCGTCGAATGGCGTTGAGTGGTGTTGAGTCAACTCAACACCATGAGTTCAGAAAATATTCTAAGTAATAATTTCATCGAGTGGTGCTAAGTCCACTCAACGCCTCAGCATCCAGAGTATTTCTAAGTTATAATTCTGTTGGGTACATTGGTTCTAATGTACCTGATTTGAAGAAGCCTCACCCAACTCAATGATATACATCAAAATGTATTTGATGTGTTTTGAGTTTACTTGTGCAGGTTAAGTATTTACAGGAAAGAAGAAAAAGTTTCTAAGTCCATGTGTCGACACCCAGAGGGAAAGTGTCGACACTTAAGAAGACTTGTGTCGACACCCAGACAAGCAGTGTTGACACTTGGAGTAATTGTGTCGACACCAGGGATGCTGAGTCGACACCAGACAGAAAGTGTCGACACAAGGAGCTGTGTCGACACTCAATGAAGAAAGTACAGTGAAACAGTGTCGACACTTAACAGTTGTGTCGACACATAGTGAAGCTGTGTCTACATCAGAAAGTGTCGACACTTGGAGGCTGTGTCGACACTCAGCAAAAGCTAGCAGAGACTAAGTACAAGTGTTGACACCTAGAACAATGTGTCGACACACAGCAGAAGAGTCAACACTTGAAGTAAGTGTCGACACCCAGAATAATGTGTCGACACTTAGCTGAAGACTCAACACTTGAAGAAAGTGTCGACACAAGGAGCTGTGTCGACACTTAGTAATGATCAGCAAAGTTCAAGAATATTCTAAGTACAAGTGTCGACACTAAGGAGATGTGTCGACACTCAACCAGAGTCTCAACACAAAGAAGAATGTGTCGACACAAGGAGCTGTGTCGACACTCAACAAGTATCAACACTGAAGACATGTGTCGACACCAAGAAGCAGTGTCGACACTTAACAGTTTCAACACATGAAGATGTGTCGACACAAAGGAGATGTGTCGACACTTAGAAGAATTCAGCAAAATACTGAAGTACAAGTACTTGTGTCGACACGACACATGAAGAAGAAGTAGTGTCGAGATATAAAATCTACAACACAAGGAGTTGTGTCGACACCTTGTAGACTAGTGTCGACACTTAGACAACTTATGTCGACACTTGGTCTATAAGTGTCGACACTTAGAGACAGAAAGTCTCGACACTTACAGACAGTTACAGTTATTTCAAGAACTGACTGGATGACTTGACAGCTGCCATTCCAGCCGGTATACTGCACCTGTCAGAGTTGTCAAAAGACAGTTATGAACCGGACCAGCCGGTTACCATGAAGGAGGCCTATAAATAGGCCTATGCTGTCTACAGAAATGGATTGATGAAGTGGTTCAAGTGATCATTCACAAGAGAAACACACAAGAAGATCTAGCTTTCAAGTGAAGATCTAAGAAGTTGGAGAGAGAGCTCCATCCAAGAAATCAGTTGTTGGAACCAGACTGAGCAGAAGGGTTCAGATTTATTCTGAATCTTAAGTAGCAGAGATCAAGGATCAACTGCAGAAGGAGTCAATCTTATTGAGTTCTACTTTCAAGAAGCTTTGAAGAAAGCTAAGTCAGATTGATTTCAGCTGAGTTCTTCCAAGAACTCATCAAGAAACTCACATCTCATCTCTCTATTCTCTGAGTTGTTGAGTTAACATTATTGTATTCGCTTTTATCTTGTAGGATCCTTTGGATCTGAGTCTTGTAAGCCTGTAATTATAAAGGCTAAGGGTAGGAGAGTTTTATCTTTGAGTGTAGGCCTTGGTGGCTGAGTGTAGGCCTTGGTGGATGAGTGTAGGCCTTGGTGGCTGAGTGTAGGCCTTTGTGGCTGAGTGTAGGCGTTGTGGAAAAGCTGAGTTGTAGGGCCTTAGGCCTGAAGTGTAGGAGCCTGTTTTGGGTTCTGAGTTAGTGGAGAAGTTTGGCTGAATCTAGTACACTGCTAGATAGGCGAAGGGGGAAAGTGGATGTACCCAAAGCTTGGGGAACCACTATAAAACTCTGTGTCTACTGTGTGTTTGTGGATTGCTGTGATTGCTGAATGAGTGCTGTGATAAATTAGATATAATTCTGTGATATTATCTGTTTGCCGCCTAAAAAGTTAAAAAGATTTAAGTCACCTATTCACCCCCCCCCCCCCCCTCTAGGTGCTTAGGGACAATATCTTTCAAGTGGTATCAAAGCGAGGTTACTCAAAAGAGGACATAACAGTCTGAGTAGATCCTGTTGGCAGATTCAGTCTAAGTGAATTACAGAATCAAGAAAATCAAGAACCATGTGTTCTACTGAAAATCACAAGGAATTGGGATCCATGAAGCTACCTATATGCAGGAAAGAGATCTTTGGGATATAGAAGGAAAGGGTGAGACTTTTTATGGAAGCCTCAGACCCTAGGATTTATATCACAGTCAAAAAAGGGTCATATGTGCCCATGAAGGTTTCAGTCTTGGATGCCAATCAGAGAACACCTAAGGATTTCTCTGAAATGACAAAGGATGAAATTGTTCTAGCCACTATGGATAAGAGGGCTCAGAACATAATAGTGAGTGCCATAGATGATGTAACTTTTCAGAATCTGATACACTGTAAGACAGCTAAAGAGATGTGGGAAACTCTTATTATGTACATGGAGGGTTCTGAAGAAGTAAGGCAAGACAGAAAATCTTTGCTAAATCAAGAATATGAAAGTTTTAGACAAGGAAAAGCTGATAGCATAACTGAGTGCTATAAGAAGTTCTACAGGATTGTTAATGAACTCATGTCCTATGGCAGAGAGTTCAGTAATTATGAACTCAATGACAAGTTTCTAAGGTCCCTAACAAAGGATTGAGACACCAAGATCTGTGTCATTAGAGAAATGGTTAAGTTGGCAGAAATTTCTCCACCTACACTGTTTGGCAAACTGTTGTCTTATGAAATGCAGTTGACAGTGAGGAAAGAAGAGGAGAAATCAACAAGAAGTGAACATAAGGAAAGGACAGTGGCCTTCAAAACAGAAGCTCCCAGAAAGTACAGAGGTAAGTCACCAACTCCACCTCCAAAGATTGTTGAAACTGAGTCAGATGAGCCAGCAAGTACAAAGTCTGAAAGCAATGAAAGTGATGAGGATTTTGCTGCCTTCACTAGACATTTTCAGAAGTTCTTGAAGAAGAAACAGTGGAGGACAAGGCCTTCTACTTCACAGGGAAAAAAAGACTTTTACCAGAATAAAAAGGCTTCAAAGAAGGACAGGAAAAAGACTAAGTCTAGCAAGGCTACACTTTCAAAAATAGTGTGCTATTGCTGCAATAGACAAGGCCATGTTGTTGCAGATTGTCCAGAAAAGAGAAAGGAGTCTAGTGACAAGAAGAAGACTCATTTCAAAGGCAAGAAAGAAAAGTCATTTGTTACCAAAAAGGAGAAGACTCTGTCAGATATTTCTTCATCAGAAACTGAGTCAGATGCTGAGGCATATATAGGGCTGTTTGCTGAGGAGGAAGAAGAAGAGTTCATGCAAATTATGAATTCTATATCTTTATACTATAAGTAAACACCAAAAGAGCAATGGTGTAACATTCGTTTTCCCAAAATACCCCCCAACTTTGGTGTAACATTTTAATGTCAAAATACCCCTTAATTTTCTTATTCCTTTACCCATTTGTATGATTTTTTTTTTGTCATTTGATCATAAATTTTATTATTCCTCTACTCATTTGCATAGTTTTTTTTCTTATTCCCCTACTCGCCGCCCCACCAATGTTGCCGCCCTCGCCAATGTCGTCGCCCCCGCCCCCGCCCAATGTCGTCGCCCCCGCCCAATGTCGCCGCCCCCGCCCAATGTCGCCGCCCCCGACCAATGTCGTCGCCCCCGACCAATGTCGCCGCCCCCGACAAATGTCGTCGCCCCCGACAAATGTCTCCGCCCCAAACCAATGTCGCCGCCCCGCACGGGGTCTCCCGTGCACGACTGCTTGTATGAACAAGAAGACAGTCAGTGCCAAGGGCTAATGGCATTGACTAAAAGTGACAAAATCCTGGAGCAGCCAGGACCTAGTAAGGTACAACATTGTTCTTCCAGTTCAATTTCTTGTGCCAGTACAGAATCAGATTCATCTTCATCAAGTGATGAGAGTGTATCTGAGTCTGAAGAAGATATTCATCAGCTGATAGATGAATATAAAGTTCTATTGCAAGCTTATAAGAAGAGCAAGTCCCTAGCCAAAAGTCAGACAAAGGAAATTGCTAATCTCAAAGCTATGACAACTGATTCTGAGAAATTGTTTGATCAAAAGCTAAATGAGATAGCCAGACTGAAGCACATAACTATGATTCAGATGGGGACTATCACATATAAGAATGATCAAATCAAGAGTCTGGAGATTAGTCTTCAGAAAGAGAAGGACTTAGTTGCTAGGTTTTCTAAACCTAAGTCAGTCTTACCCATAATTGATGAATTTGTTCATCACAAAGGTAAAGCTGGACTAGGCTTTACTAAACCTACAAGGACTGTCCAGTCCAAGTCCAAGGGCAAAGCCCCAACACTCAACAAGCCAGCTGTGGATAAAACAGCTAAGACTGTACCTAAGCAAAGGTACAATAAGTTTGAGTGTTGGTGTTATGGTAAGATAGGCCACTTTGCAATGGACTGTTGGCACAATACTAGTGCCAAAGTTAGTAGCAAAGTGCCTATTGGAAAACCAGTAGGTAGCTTTGTCAGGATGCAAACTAACAAGTACCAAGGACCCAAGAATTCTTTGGGTTCTAAGGTTCATTAATCTGTTTTGCAGGTGAGTCCAAGTTGTCATGCCCCAATATGGTACTTGGACAGTGGATGTTCCAGACATATGACTGGAACAAGGGGTTTACTAAAGGACTACATACCCATCAAGGATGGTCCAAAAGTCACCTTTGGTGGTTCTGAAAAAGGAATCATCAAAGGGTTTGATAACATTTCTAGTAACTTGGTTACCATTACTCAAGTGGCTTATGTTAAAGGGTTGAAACACAACCTAATAAGTATAAGTTAATTAAGTGATGTAGGGTATGACATCTCATTTGTTAAGGATGGTTGTCATATCAAGAGGTCAAGTGATCAAGAGATCATTTTGACAGGTTATAGAAAGAGGAATGTCTACTGCCTAGACATTATGTGTGAGACCAATGGTTCTCAAGTGTGTCTTGTAGCAGATGAGAAAGTCTCTCATTGTGTCAAATGGCACAAGAGGCTAGCTCATCTAAATTACAATACAATTGGCAAACTCTTTAGCAAAGAGTTAGTGAGGAATGGTCCTCAAGTTAAGAGTGTTAAAGATGGAATATGTTCTGCTTGTCAAAAGGGTAAGCAGACAAGATCCACCTTTAGTATCATTAACAACAAAGATGTTGTGAGGTGTTTATACCTCTTGCATTTGGATCTCTTTGGTCCAATGCCAGTTCACAGCCTATGTAGGAAGGTCTATACCTTTGTAGTTGTAGATGACTACTCAAGGTTTTCCTGGGTGTTCTTCTTAAGACAGAAATCTGAAACACCTAGTGTCTTCTATAACTTTGTCAAGCAAATTCAGAATGAACTAGACAGTACAGTGGTCAAGATTAGAAGTGACCATGGTACTGAATTTCAGTCTGATAGTATGACAAGACTATGTGAAGACTTTGGGATCTTTCAAGAGTTTTCTTCACCTAGAACACCTCAGCAAAATGGCATTGCTGAGAGGAAGAATAGAACCTTGATTGAGGTAGGTAGGACCCTATTAAGTGACACATCACTACCAGAATATTTCTGGGCTGAAGCAGTTAATACTGCATGCCATGTCATTAATAGGACTACCATAACTAAAAGCCTCAACAAGACCCCCTATGAGGTTGTGAAAGGCAGGAAACCAAACCTATCCTACTTCAGGATCTTTGGTTGTAAATGCTTCATACTTAACAATGGAAAGTCTTACTTGACTAAGTTTGCTGCCAAGTCCCAAGAGGGAATTTTTGTTGGGTACAGCAACAACAGTAAGACTTATAGAGTCTACAACTTGTCTACACAAGTTATAGAAGAATCTGTACATGTAGTATTTGATGAGACTAAACTTATTAACAATGAGTTGTCTAGTAGTGTATGCAGCTCCACAGGTATAACAAAGAAGTTGGACAAGCTTATTATAGAAGAAGAACCTGCTGCAAGACAGCAAGTAGAAGATAGTGGCTGCTGTCCAGGGGGAGTACTACATGTACCTAGTGCAGAAGAAGTACAAGGAGTGCAGCAAGATGAAGGAACTGAAGAGGTTCAACCAGAAGTAAGGATGCCTCTAGCAAATAGGCATCTTAGAGATCATCCAGTAGAGCAGATCATTGGTGATCCAAGATAAGGAGTACAAACAAGGAGCAGAAATCTGAATGCAGCAATCTACTCCAGTTTTCTATCTCAAGTTTACCCAAAGAAGTTTGAAGAAGCCATTCTAGATCCACAATGGACTGAAGCAATGCAAGAAGAGCTGAATCAGTTCAAGAGGTGCAAGGTCTGGGAACTTGTTCCTAAACCCAAAGACCACAATATAATAGGAACCAAGTGGATCTACAGGAATAAGTTGGATGAACAAGGTGTCATCATTAAGAATAAAGCAAGATTGGTTGCTAAAGGATATATGCAGGAAGAAGGTATTGACTTTGATCAAACCTTTGCTCCAGTAGCCAGACTGGAAGCCATAAGGATGTTCCTGGCCTATGCAACCTTTCAAGGATTTAAAGTTTACCAAATTGATGTCAAGTCAGCATTTCTGAATGGTAATCTTAAAGAGGAAGTCTATGTGGAACAGCCATCAGTTTTTGTTGATTCAACTCTACCTAATCATGTCTATAGACTTAGGAAAGCTTTATATGGGTTAAAGCAAGCTCCTAGGGCTTGGTATGAAACCCTATCTAGTTTCCTCATTGAGAACAAGTTCTCAAGGTGGAAAATAGATAAGACTCTATTCCTTAGGGAATCTAGAGGCAAAGTAATACTAGTCCAAATATATGTATATGATATTATATTTGGGTCTACTGAAAGTAGCCTTTGCAAAAAGTTTGCAAAGCTAATGCAAAGTCAATTTGAGATGAGTAGTATGAGAGAGCTAAAGTTCTTCTTGGGTCTCCAAGTAAGACAGACTGAGAATGGATTATCCATATGCCAGTCCAAGTTCACCCTAGAACTCATAAGGAAGTATGGTATGGATTCATCCAGTACCATGAAGACTCCTATGGGGTCAAGTATGTCTATTAGCAAGGATGATGCAGGGAAACCTGTAGATGAAACCTTGTATAGAGGGATAGTTGGCTCCTTATTATACTTGACTGCTAGTACACCAGATATCATGTATGCTACATGTGTCTGTGCAAGGTATCAAGCCTGCCCTAAAGAGTCTCATTTGACAGCAGTCAAAAGGATATTGAGATATCTAAAGGGCACTCCTTATCTAGGCCTCTGGTACCCTAGGAATGAGGATTTTGATCTAACAGGTTATTCAGATGCAGACTTAGCAGGATGCAAAGAAGATAGAAAAAGCACTACTGGAACCTGTCAATTCCTAGGTGGAAGATTAATTTCATGGAGTAGCAAAAAACAAACAAGTGTGGCTATCTCCACTGCAGAGTCAGAATATGTGGCTGCAGGAAGTTGCTGTGCTCAACTTCTGTGGATACAACATCAGCTTGAGGACTATGGATTTCAGGTAAGTAGAACTCCACTCTTCTGTGATTATACTAGTGCTATTTCAATTGCACATAATCCTGTTTCCCATAGTAGAACAAAACATATTGAAATAAAATATCATTTTCTTAGGGAGCATGTAGAAAGAGAAGATATTTTACTAGAATATGTTAGAACAGATGATCAACTAGCTGATATGTATACTAAGCCCCTAGAAGAAGCTAAGTTCAATAGGTTTAAAATTGAACTAGGAATGATAAACTTAGAATAAGTTTATAGTATTGGCTAAGTAAAATAGTGTCGACACACAGAGTTGTCTGTGTCGAGACAGTATAGTGGTGTCGACACTTCAGGGAAAAGGTATCGACACATCTAGGAAGTTAGTGTCGACACTTCAGAATATTAGTGTCGACACATGACAAGTAGGTGTCGACACATCCAAGGTGGTGTCGACACTTAGGCTTTACTCAGTATTATCTAAGTACAGTCTCGACTAAATGTCGAGTTATGTGGTGTCAACACATAAATAAGTGTCGACACATATATCTGTTGACTAAAATTTATATCGACACATATGTGTCGAGACATTATAAGTCTGTGTCGACACTTATCGCCAGTGTCGACACTTATCGCCAGTGTCGACACAATTCAAGTTAGCTGCCCGCCTTTTCATCTTCAAACCTAGAAAGGTATAAATAGGGTTCTGCCTTAGTCTGTCGACACGCTTTCAAAAGTTTCGTGACCAAAACTTGTGTGTCGACACCTCTCTTCTCTCAGTTCAAATTCATCAAACCCTAATGGCGCCAAAGCTTGAGGAGAACATCAACGAAGGCTACGAGCTGGTGCGCAATACTTTTAATGATGCAGACCCGGAGATCCAGAATGTGATAACCCTAGTTGCCGACTCAGGGTTAGAATATCTTGTTTCAGAGCCTACAAAGATCTGGAAGAAGGAAGTCTTGGAATTCCTCAATGGAGCTAAGGTAGACGAAACTGGATTCAAGATCAAATCCAGGGTTCATGGTGAGAAGGTGAAGGTTTCACCTAAGAGCTTGAGGAAGATTCTACAGCTGCTAAAAACTAAGGAAGAAGATGAGGTTACTGCTTCAAAGACCAGGGAAGCTCTAACATGGTGTAGTCTGGATTCTAAGATGAAGATTGAATCTGTTTTTAATAGAAAGGGCATGAACAGCCAAGGGAAATTTCTGTCTGAGATTGTTGGCAAAGTAATCCTCAGTAAGCCAGGAGGGCATGATAGGGTATCTGCCCATATGTTCAGTGTTATGACAAGGATCATCTTCAATCTAAAAACTGATTGGTCTGTTATAGTTCTTGAGAAGATAAAGAAAAGCTTGAAGAAGCCAAATCTGGGCAGGATCATAAGTCTATACCTTGCTGGAAGTATTCAGAGGTTATGCACCAAGCTGCTGGAACAAAAATCAATCATATGAGGAAGATGGATTTAAGGATATTTTCTAGATGGGACAGGGTGTTGACTAAGGAGATGCCAACCCCTGAAAAGATAATTTCTGAAAAAGTATCACCTCCAAAGAAGAAGAGGAAAATTGCCCCAGTGGCTCAAGAGTCAACTAGCAGCTCTGGCAGTGAAGAGCATGTGGTCTTCACACCTGATGAGGATGAAGTCACATGCACTGCTGTAAAGTCTCCAGCTCCTCAAGATGTTCCTAAAATCCAGGGGGAGCCTCTAGCTGTAGATGAGCCAACTACTCTAGAGAGTGAGCAAGCTACAACCACAATACTAGAGGTAATCACTGAACTAAATGCTTTAGATTTACCTATAGAGGATACTGATTTGTCTGATGTTCATCAGCAAACTCAGCTGAATAGCCAAGTCCCAGATGCTGTCATAGAAGACACATCTGTTGTAGTAGAAGTTGTATCTGATCTAGTGGTTGAAGAGCCTAGAATTTCTCCTGCTCATTCTCCTCAAGAGTATACCATGGAAGATCTGTTCCTTAACCTGGATCAAACAGATTTTGACAAAGAAACAGCTGCTGAGGGGGAGAATGCTCCACTTGAGGGGGAGCAAGTATTATTTGTTGAAGAGACTGCAAGACAAGAAACTGAGAAGGCACCAGCTGTGCAGACTGAGAGGCCCCCAAGCCCTAAGGAGAGGGTAGAAATTGCCAATACATCAGCTTCTGAAGATGAGGATGCTGCAAGGGCAAAGAAGAAGAAATTTCAGGTCTTCAGAAGAAGGAGCCAAAGTTACAAGAAGGCATTACAAACCATAGCACCACAGCCTATAGTTCAGTCAGCACCATCAATTGATTACAGTGCACTGATGGTTGCTATGCAGATCAAGTTGGATGAGCACAGAAAAGCAATTGAGAAGTATATGGATGAAGGGCAGAAATCATTACAGTTTGATTTGGCCCAGGATATTACTGCTTCCACAAGGGTGGGAATGCAGTAGTGTACTTGGCAACTCATCAAGAGAAAAATAAAGGCTCAAGTAGATGACATAGCCCTGAAGCAAGGATATGTACTTGAAAATCAACTCAGAATGAATGACAATTTGACACAATCTCACAATGCCATCGTCACAGAGTTGAAGAATCTAGCTGCAGGGCAGACTCCAGCTACTGTTAAAGCAGAATTTGACAAAGTATTTCAAGAAGAAATAACTGCTGTTAAGACTGTCATCCAAGACTCACAAAAGATTATAACTGACAAACTCCAAAGGTTAAAACCTTTCTTTAAAGATGGAGTTAATTATTTGGATAATCAAGTGAGATTTCAAAAAGATGATGTGAGAGATCATATAGAAAGAGAAGTCATAAAGGGGGAGAGAGTTTTAGTCAAAGCTAGCTCTGATCATGTCAAGTGGATATCTAATTCTATCAGAGCTACACTGGGTTATCCTCCTCTTTGTGATGATGATAATGTTGCTAAATCTGGAATTCATCCTGCATATCTAGGAGGGGAGCAACCTGAAGTGGCTCAAGTCATCTACCCTCCTCCAGATTTTGATATGGTTCATGCTGACATACAATCCATATATAGCCCACCTGGGGGTAAGGACAATGTCATTATTGAAAAAGTTATTCAGCCAATATCTGAAGCCATGCAAGAGGCACTGCAGAAAGAAGAAGACTCTAGATTGTCAAAGAAGAGGTTTAGGGAACAAGCTGAACAAAAGCCAGACTTTGAGCAGTGGATCCCTACCTCAAGAAATACCATTTTGACTGCTGGAAAGCTGCAAAAGATAATGTGCATGATATGAACAAGTGGTTTTCTGAGGCTGAATGGAGAAAACATGAGTCCAAGCAGGAGGCTATAGTTCAATACAGAAGAAAGGCCAAGATGAGAAAGCTACCTCCTACTACCCAGGAGCCTAGCAAGTACTTTCTCAAGCCTTATCACTACTTTGAAAGACAAAAGATCAAAGCAGAAGAACAAAAGAAAAAGGACTTGAAAGGCAAGAAGCATGCTGATACTGAAGTTGCTGAAGCTCCTGTTCAAGCCAAAGTATAAGCTGGAAAAGGAATAGTGATCAAAGAGCCTGAACAGAAATAGAATTAGAATTTTTCTTATAGTTTACTATGTAAATTTTTTGATGTAAAACATTCTGTAAACTTCTGAAAATGAATATGACAAATATTAGAATAATGTGTTATATGTTAAATCTATTTCATATTTGTTCTGTGATGATGTCTATGTATACATGTTTGATTGATACATGTTTATGATTGTCCTGCTATATTTAATCCTGTTTTACATCATTTTGTATTTTTATTATGAATAGTGTATATCATTGACTAAGGGTTATGACTTCTCCAAATAGGGGGAGATTGTTGGGTACATTGGTTCTAATGTACCTGATTTGAAGAAGCCTCACCAACCTCAATGATATACATCAAAATGTATTTGATGTGTTTTGAGTTCACTTGTGCAGGTTAAGTATTTACAGGAAAGAAGAAAAAGTTTCTAAGTCCATGTGTCGACACCCAGAGGGAAAGTGTCGACACTTAAGAAGACTTGTGTCGACACCCAGACAAGCAGTGTTGACACTTAGAGTAATTGTGTCGACACCAGGGATGCTGAGTCGACACCAGACAGAAAGTGTCGACACAAGGAGCTGTGTCGACACTCAATGAAGAAAGTACAGTGAAACAGTGTCGACACTTAACAGTTGTGTCGACACCCAGTGAAGCTGTGTCGACATCAGAAAGTGTCGACACTTGGAGGCTGTGTCGACACTCAACAAAAGCTAGCAGAGACTAAGTACAAGTGTCGACACCCATAACAATGTGTCGACACACAGCAGAAGAGTCAACACTTGAAGTAAGTGTCGACACCCAGAACAATGTGTCGACACTTAGCTGAAGACTCAACACTTGAAGAAAGTGTCGACACAAGGAGCTGTGTCGACACTTAGCAAAGATCAACAAAGTTCAAGAATATTCTAAGTACAAGTGTCGACACTAAGGAGATGTGTCGACACTCAACCAGAGTCTCAACACAAGGAAGAATGTGTCGACACAAGGAGCTGTGTTGACACTCAACAAGTATCAACACTGAAGACATGTGTCGACACCAAGAAGCAGTGTCGACACTTAACAGTTTCAACACATGAAGATGTGTCGACACAAAGGAGATGTGTCGACACTTAGAAGAATTCAGCAAAATACTGAAGTACAAGTACTTGTGTCGACACTCAATTTCAGTGTCGACACATGAAGAAGAAGTAGTGTCGAGATATAAAATCTACAACACAAGAAGTTGTGTCGACACCTTGTAGACTAGTGTCGACACTTAGACAACTTGTGTCGACACTTGGTCTATAAGTGTCGACACTTAGAGACAGAAAGTCTCGACACTTACAGACAGTTACAGTTATTTCAAGAATTGACTGGATGACTTGACAGCTGCCATTCCAGCCGGTATACTGCACCTGTCAGAGTTGTCAAAAGACAGTTATGAACCGGACCAGCCGGTTACCATGAAGGAGGCCTATAAATAGGCCTATGCTGTCTACAGAAATGGATTGATGAAGTGGTTCAAGTGATCATTCACAAGAGAAACACACAAGAAGATCTAGCTTTCAAGTGAAGATCTAAGAAGTTGGAGAGAGAGAGCTCCATCCAAGAAATCAGTTGTTGGAACCAGACTGAGCAGAAGGGTTCAGATTTATTCTGAATCTTAAGTAGCAGAGATCAATGATCAACTGCAGAAGGAGTCAATCTTATTGAGTTCTACTTTCAAGAAGCTTTGAAGAAAGCTAAGTCAGATTGATTTCAGCTGAGTTCTTCCAAGAACTCATCAAGAAACTCACATCTCATCTCTATATTCTCTGAGTTGTTGAGTTAACATTATTGTATTCACTTTTATCTTGTAGGATCCTTTGGATCTGAGTCTTGTAAGCCTGTAATTATAAAGGCTGAGGGTAGGAGAGTTTTATCTCTGAGTGTAGGCCTTGGTGGCTGAGTGTAGGCCTTGGTGGCTGAGCGTAGGCCTTGGTGGCTGAGTGTAGGCCTTTGTGGCTGAGTGTAGGCATTGTGGAAAAGCTGAGTTGTAGGGCCTTGGGCCTGAGGTGTAGGAGCCTATTTTGGGTTCTGAGTTAGTGGAGAAGTTTGGCCGAATCTAGTACACTGCTAGATAGGCGAAGGGGGAAAGTGGATGTACCCAAAGCTTGGGGAACCACTATAAAACTCTGTGTCTACTGTGTGTTTGTGGATTGCTGTGATTGTTGAATGAGTGCAGTGATAAATTAGATATAATTCTGTGATATTATCTGTTTGCTGCCTAAAAGTTAAAAAGATTCAAGTCACCTATTCATCCCCCCCCCTCTTGGTGCTTAGGGACAATATCTTTC
This sequence comes from Platanthera guangdongensis, assembly GCA_039583875.1. NCBI lineage: Eukaryota > Viridiplantae > Streptophyta > Magnoliopsida > Asparagales > Orchidaceae > Platanthera > Platanthera guangdongensis. Next base: position 149,772,935 of record CM077155.1, on the reverse strand, counting down.
AAATTCATCGAATGACGTTGAGTTCACTCAATGCACACGACACCTTCATTTTCTAGAATTATTCTAAGTAAAATCTGCTCTATTTGTTGAGTACAGTCGACTAACTTGACTCTTCCCGAGCCTGAGTCAATTCTCTTGACTCAAAATGCGCGCAAAGGGCCTAGCGCGAAATGGGGCGTTACACCGGAGTGGTGAAATGCGCGCACCGATTTACTAAGGCTAGAAGGTTACAATGCCTTTCATGAAGAGGTGGATATCAAAATAAAAGTTGGAGCAACAATTTCAGGTTATTGCAATAAACCGTTTTCAAACACTTAATGTTCAGATTCAACCCTTTTTTCGCTCATCCAGAATTTCACTCCTATAGAATTTTAAGCACAGTCAATTAGAGTTATGTGGCTTCCTACCCTCAATAATTTTTATTTTTTTTATTATGTTTTTAACTATACTAACAAAAGTACATAAAATTATTTATATATATATATATATAATATAAGATGAGTTGCCTCCCACCAAGTGCCAAATTTATTGCATGACTAAAAATAAGATATGAAAAGTAAAACACAATATGCAGTAAATAAAATATAACTACTGAGTTTATTGTTTTCCCAACACGACTTATTTAGAAAATTTAAAATTCTAAATTATTGGACGATGAAAAGATAAATGTGTAGGTAACTGGTCTAATATCTGTGTCGGCAACGGGTATCGATACGACGATAAAACAATCACCTATTTCATAAATAATTATACGTGTTTATCACAGGTAGAGGGAACAAAAAATAAGAAGAGGAGGAGTGTTCCTCACTATTCTCACCATAATTTATATCCTTGCCTAGCAAGATATCATCATCGACAAAAAAGGTTGTAGGGAGAGAATAAAATGAAATGGGCCTCCACTATGGAGGAGGAATCAACCTCCTTACAAAAGGGGATACCCATCTCATCAACTTGAGAATAGTGCTCAATAACCTCCTGAAATATCTGTGACACATCAACTTGCTTGAGTTCAGATAATGAAAGGAGATTATGAAATAAAATAGAAGAAAGACATATATGATTTTTAATCATAAGAGTGATCCCGGTTTCACTCCTATAGCAGGTTCTGAAGCTTGATCGATGTCAGTATCGTAAGCATCGTAACAAAGGGTCTCAAGAACTCAAGGGCATTGGTGGTGAGTTGGAATTCCTCATCTAATGAAGAAGTGTATATCTCCTCATCAGGAAGGATGTCCTCTTCATCCCACCTCGGCACGTCATCGTGCTCCAAAGAATCATTCCTCTTTTCGGAGAGAACGACATCTTCATTGTTGAAACCGAAAACTCGGTCTCTTGTGGAGTTCACCCGTGGGGAAGGGTGATCGCACACCTACTTCTCTCCTGCAAGCAAAATGACAAATGAAAACTGACCCAAGGGCTCGGTGTGGAGGACCCACCACACACCCAAAAGATCATAGAGCGCTTCCCCTCCTTAGCCAAAGGCCGAGCTAAGACTACCTCAAAAAGCGCTAGAAGATTAGGGAACAAGTGAGCATCTAAAGCATGCCTTCTAAGATTCCCCTTGGGTCCTATTTATAGATTTCTGAAAACGGCCTGCAAATAGCTAACCTCCGCTGTTCCAAACAGCTATGTGCAGTCTAAGTTGGCCTGCCAACAGTGTAACTCCGCTGTTCTGAAAGGCTATGGGCAGGTCGGCGGGGACAAAATGGTAAAAATACCTCACAGATCAATGGGCGAGTAGCTCTCAACAACCTCTGCTAGGCAAGGGCGGCGAGTACGGGTCCGGGCTTCCCCACTCATGAGCCGCGAGTTCTCTCAGCAGTCAGGACTCGGCGAGTGGCGTGGGACTCGATGAAAGGTCCAGAGGACGACGAACACTAAGTTCCGTTCGACGAACGCCAAGCTCAGTTCGTCGAACGCCGAGCTCTGCTCGTCGAACTGAGTGGACTGGGCAGTACTCGCTGCTTTTACTCACCCCCGGCGAGTGCGGGCCTGGCTGGCCCTACTCGCATGCCACTAGTCGGGCTCGCCTGAGCAAGCTGGAGGCTGCCGAGCTCTGGCCCCCTTGGATCTCGCCCGAGACTCAGGAAAAGGGACCCGACCGGTCTGGTTCCTGGCGACCCCACTCGCCAGATACGGGGTTGTACATTCATCCCACTTTGGCGCAACCTCAGGTTCTGGATTATCTCTATGCGCAATATCTTCGACGGGATCAATAAAAATAGATGTAAAAAATTTGTGCAAAGAAGGTGGAGGAACCGTGATGATAGTATTATCATAGAATATGTGGGTTAGTTCCTCCATGGGTGAATATAAATTTGGTGATGTATGTGTATAAAGAGGTAGCTCTACGACGTCGTCACACAAATCATCAATGGGCATGATGGATATATCCCCAATACTTCCCCACAGACAAGGTGGTAATGCGTATATATCATCAGAAGGAATGCCAGAATGAGAAGAAGATGAGATGATTTGGATTTTTGGTTTGTTATCCTTCTCTCTTTGACGTTGAAATGCAATACAACCTTTCAAAGCATGCTCGGTGCTACGACAAAATAAACATTGTTTCTCATTTCTTCTCGGCTTTTGAGGGGTCGGACTGAAATGCGGAAATGTTGCATATTGTATGGACACATAATTATAAAAATTAGGGATATTGTATGAAGTATCATTGGATATTGGTAATCCATGGGGTGAACCTTATGACTTATAACTACAATCCCTATAAAACAACCATCATTGTCATGATTGAATGCCCCGCAACAATGACATTGAGAAAACAAAAACATGATGATGCGAGGGTAGATTCACCAAGTGGATATAAATATTTGCAGGGATCAACTACACACGAGCAATTTAAATGGATGAATCTACTTGGATTTTTTTTAAAAAAAGATTAGGAATAAATAAAATTAAACTGATTAATTAAAAAAAACTAAATCCTGACAAATAAAAAAAACAAAAAAAAACTTAAGCTCCAAATACTCAAGAGATAACTAATATTGCAAGAAAAAAATATTAAATTAGTTGCACTTCCCCATTAATGACACCAAAAACTTGATACATCCTAAATAGATTTACGTATTAATGTAAGTGCACGTGCCAAATCAAGTAATATAAAGTGAGAAAAACCGTTCTCTTTGAGAACTAACTAATTTATCGTTTGCAAGTACTAGCTCTATCTTTTCCTTAAATTCAAGCGGATTGATTTAGAGTGAATTTTTGATAGTGAAACAAAAATAATTACAAAACTAAATAACGCTTATTAAAGAATATTATTATCAAGTTGAAGAAATAGTCTTGGACATTGATTTCCTTTGCCTATTATGATGTGTTTTTAGAGTGAACCTTTATGAAATGCTTGATTACTATGTTGTAACGATTTCAAAGTGGGCGTCATCATCTCTTAATATCTGAAATACATTTACCATAATTCCCATAATTATCTCTATCTTAGGTAGAAAAAGAATAACATAAAGCGCATGTATCAATCTTGCTAATACAAGATGAAATCTTTTTCTATCTTTATGTTATATTGATATTTATGCTACACTTACGTCACTCCTCTCTTAAATCATGCAGCACAATATAAATATAGAATTTGGCTAAAGATTTACGTGATTGCTCTCTCGAATCTCGCCGCAATTTAAAAGAAGAATATTTAATCTAAAAATTCCACAAAATGAAAATATAGATTCAATAAAGTCAGTTCTTCAAACAATCATAAACGAGAAATTAAAATCACAACATTACAATAAAACAACATACTCTCAACATACAAGACCTAAAAATTTAGTTTATGATATAATGATGAAACCACGCAACAAGAAATATCTTACTAGACATGATTATGAAAGTTTAAACACTCAAGGAATTTAATTTCAAATCTCGCTCTAAAGTTTTCTTCCTTCTTGTTGGTATCTCCAAACCCTAGTCTTCTTCTCCTTCTCCAAGATGATGGCCTTCTAGATCTCTCCCTCTAATGAATCTCGTATATCTTTTTAGGCAAGAGATCACTCTCTTAAAAACATGCAACCCTCTCCAATAGATGCCTTCAAATTTTAAGTTTGGCGCAAAATTCGAATTTTAAAATTTAAATTCGTCCAGAACTTATTGCAATAACTTTTTCAGCTTGTTGCAATAACCTGTGCAGGCTAAAATATAAGTTCAACTTTACTTATCCAGATTGATTTTTTGGACATTTCCAGTAAGAAAACATAGAAAAATAGCAAAATTAGCCACAAATAATATAAATATGAATTTACTTATATTTTAACTCATTTAGATCATTTTTTCTCATTATTATGAATATTAAATCAAAATAAATAATTAGATAATTTCTTTTTGGGAAGTTATCACTCATGTCCTTGACTTTATAAGCTTCTTAGGACTTCTATGACTACATTATCCTCTCTATACAATATGGATAATAAACCTTGAATGTTAAATTACTTTAAATATAATTTTTTAAGTTAAATCATAAAGTGTTTCTCAACACAAGAGAAGTCTTAGCTCAACCCAGCTGGCTAGGGACACGTGTCAATCATCCAAGAAGGCAAGGACTGCCACTTAGGAGGATCCTAAGACTTGGAACTATTCTTTGCGGTAAATGATGAGGTGGAGGATTTTGATTGGTCCTTCTCCTTTAGATTAGGTTAGTGCAACCCAAACCAGCTCAAAGCAGCAGCTGACATCATCTAGTTAGGAGAAGTGCATCCATGTGTCACCCCTTGGAGGTTTGGATTTTGGTTTGGGGAGAGAAAGAAGGAGAAAAAAGGAAATGTGGGTGGGCTTCTTGCCTTAGCCCAAAAATCCAACACCCTTGTTGGAATTTGGGGCCCATATAGGGTTGAGATTGGGCACATGTGTGGGCATAGGTGGAGGTTTAGAGCAGGGCTTTAATTTAACTCCAAAATAGTGGTTTTGCGCCCATATGTGGGCATGGGTGGATGTCTCAACACAACATAATTTTTGGTCGTCCACTTCAGGAAACATTCTGGGTCATCCCCTTCATCCACCTCGCAATGAAGTTCGTCACTCCAGGAGGTATTTGAGTTATCCAAGGTAACTAGGAGGCGACATGCTCGTGCTATCTATAGCCGGCATAGCCTGAACAAGGAGCAGCCTCAGGACCCAGTGCAACCAATACCGAAGGCGCCGCCGCCGTGCAACATCTAAAATGATCGGGAGGATCCACATGGATCTAACTTAAGAAGAATTAGGAACTAGACAGGCAAGTCCTTGCATTTTTTTGCTTGATTTTCATTTTTTGTGTGTATTTAATGACCATCGTCAAACTCCACACTATAAGTTCACACTTATGCGCAAATGTTTATTCCTTTGATTATGTTTTAATTACTTCTAACTCTACTAAATTACAGAAATTCTCACAGTAGTTGATGCGAACTACCATGCTCGAAGCGTCCGCCCCTCACCTCTATAGTAGGTCATGGAACCTCCAGGGCCTTCCCTCTCACGGTTGCCAACGATTCATAACATCTACCCTTTACAAGAATTCTCGGGGCTAGTCCCCCCCCCTCACCGCACATTACCAGACTAGAAGCATCCACCCTTCATCGTTGTAGTAGGTCACGTCACCCCGACCCTCCTTCACGATTGCCAACGGTTTGAAGTGTCTGCCCTTCATTTGAACTCTGGGGATAGCCCCCCTGACCGCGTCTTCAAGGCTAAAAGCATTTATCCTTTGCCAATATAGTAGGTTACAACACCGCCAAGACCTGCCTCCTCACGATTGTTAATGGTTCAAAGCGTTCTCCCATCACCAGAACTTCGGGGCCAGTCAACCTAACCACACACTACCAGGATCAAAGCATCCACCCTTCGCCTCTGTAGTAGACAAGCCACTACCAGGGCCCGCCCCACATGGTTGCCAACGATTCGAAGAGTCTGCACTTCACCGGAACTTCAGTGTCAGTCTCCCTGACCACGCACTACCGACTCGAAGCGTCCTCCCTTAGCCATTATAGTAGGTTAAACAGTTTGAAGCGTCCTCCCTTCACCAGCACTCCGATGCTAGTCCCCCTTGACCGCGTACTATCGGCTCAAAGCATCCGCCCTTTTCCTCTATATTAGGTCAAAGTGTTCAAAGTGTCTGCCCCGTAATGATCTCCCCAGAACACAGCTCGAAAGGACGACCGCCGACACCCCCAGCACACACCTCGAAAGGGTCCAGCCACAACAGGTGTGCAAACCGTACACCCCAACCCCTCTTTATCCACAGGTTGGTTGTTGTTGGCCGCAACCTCCGTTTGATGAGAAGTAATCCAATTAAGCACTCCTACGAGGACTTCCTAGGAGGTCACCCATCCAGCCCAAAATAACTCTCATCTGAGCATGCTTAATTATAAAGTTCTTTCACTTATCATCACCAATTGAGCTGGGTGGACTCCTGGGAAGTCCTCGTATGAGTGCTTAACTGGATCACTTCTCATCAATGGGAAGATGCTACCTCCAATAACCCACCTGTGGATGAAGAGGGATTGAGGTGTATGGTCCGCAGATATGTTGAGGCTGAATCGTTTCGAGCTGCGTGTTGTGGGTGCCAGCGGTCATCCTCTCGAGTTGTGTGCTGGAGACTCCGCTGTGTGCAACCGCACACCGTACCACGGTCACATGACCGAAATAAGAAAAATTTGAAATGGAAGAAAATCAGAGGTGGAGCGGTAAATGAGACATACTTTATACGATACTTGCTCGAACTCGACTCCTCTGTAATCATAATTTGCCGCCTCCCTATTTTGCGCCTCTACCTCCTACTGCTCAGGCTGAGCTCGCAGCTCAAAACATCGGGGCCACCGTCGAAGAAAGGGGTAACCAAAAGGGGAGGGGCACCGCCGCTACACTGCACCGAACGATGGAGATACAAGGCGAGCTTTGACTATTTCCACACCCGAGCATGTGTCCGGATGTGTCCCTTCACTAGTCTCCCTATGATTGGTCAACACTATACATTAAGGCTATGTTTGAGGCACTATTTTGACTCCATTTCGGTTTCAAACAGGAGAAAACTAGATCAGTGACACGGTTTGAGGCACCGTTTTGACTCTATTCCAGTTTCAAATCGGACTGATGACTCACTTTTGAACTTGACCCATAGATCTCCATTTTTACTTCTCTCCAATTTGGAAGGAAAAAACGGTTTAAAAAGCATGATATATGAAAACGGCGTCCCAAACCGAGCCGTCGTGCCACTGGGCGGGCTCACCAGGCCGATGGGATCAGTAGTTAAACAAGGCGAAGCCGTGAAATTCGGGCCAGCGTTTAATACTAATAAAACTTCTGTACTCGGATTCTAGTTCGCTTGGATCGCGTCTCTTGCATCGCCGATCTTCTCCAACTCCTCTAGGGTTTTCTCTTGCTCTCACACAATGTCGGGGAGGAGCCGCGCAGCTCCTTACGGCATGAAAGGCCCTCCTCCATCCCTCCACTCGCCGCCGCCTCCCTTCGGCGGTGGCCCGATCCCCTTGCCTCCCGCCTACCATCGCCACCCTCCTTTCCTCGACGACATGCGCGAAGTCCCGCCGCACTTCGGCGGTGGTATTCGCGGCCCGCCGCCGCTTCTGCCCTCGCTGATCGATGAACGCCTCGCGGCTCAGCACCACGACATCCAGGGGTTGCTTGTAGACAACCAGCGGTTGGCGGCCACCCACGTCGCCCTCAAACAGGAGCTCGCCGCTGTGCAGCAAGAGCTTCAGCGCGCCTCTCATACAGTCGGGGCTGTACAGGCTGATAGAGATGTGGAGCTTCGAGAGGTGCATCCCTCTTCCTTTCTGTTTTTCTTAAGCCCTGCCTAGTTCTCTTAGGCCCCGTTCGTTTGCACAAACGTTTTCACAGCAGCTGGTTTTCGTTTCGAGTTTTTTGCGGTCCAAATGTAGGTGTTTCCCGCCCCAAAACAGACCTGTTGAGATCCGTTTTGCGTTTTGCGCTGTTTTGAGAATAGACGGTCGCTTCTTCACTTCTTCCCCGGCGGGAGACTTTCCACTGAGATCTTCCTCCGGCGAAGTTGCGGTTCTCACCGATTTTCCTCCAGGAAAACGAACGCAGCACGAGCGACGGTCTCCAGTATTCCTTCCTCTGGCCGTTTTCAGCGATTCTCCAGGGATTTTCTCCGGAGCCCTAGGTCCTAGGCCTCTTCCCTTTCCGCCTCTCCTTGGCAAGCGACAGTGAACACTAGCAGAAAGAACTGCAGCCTTGTTTGGCTTCCCCTCTATCTCCTCTCCTTTAGATGCAGTGCTCTGCGCATACAGAGATGATTTCCATTCATTAGCTAGTCAGCGAACGAGGCTGGCTGGCCACGGCATGTATGGAGAATCGACCAGGTACTTCCTGTAGATGCCGTCCCAGCCGTAACCAAGCAGCTGCAATAATAGCAGGGAGCTAGCTAGATCGGCCGTCTCCAGTTTTCATCGAGCCTCTCTTTCTCTCTTGAAATTCAGAACATAGGTCTAGAAAGAGGGCTTTGGAGAAGAAGTTCAGAATACCCAAACGAACATCAATTTTTGTTTTGGTCTAAAACGGACACCAAAAACATTCTCCAAACGAATATAAGTTTTCGTTTTGGCCAAAAATGAAAACATGTGTTTTCATTTTTGGCCAAAACAAAAACCTTCCAATAAAACCTGCAAATGAACGGGCCCTTACATTTGCTATTTTATCAAGTGTTCAATATAAATGTTCTATTTGCTTTCAGTTTATATTGTATGATTTTAATATTATTGTCCTAATTTGGAACTTTGGCACTAACCACACTCCAATTAGGTGGTTTTTGTACATTAGGCTATAAATATTAAATTTTGTCACTTTGCACCATAGAGTCTTTAATATTGTTATTTTGCATCCTAAATATTCAGGTAGGAGGATGCAAAATGTCAATATTAAAGCTTTTGGGAGATGCAGAGTGCCAAAATTAAATATTTTTGGTGCAATATGCAAAATCTTCCTAGTTGGAGAGTGCTTAGTGCCAAAAGTCATTCCTAATTTTGTAATTTTAATTTGGTCCGCATTAGATGTCGAATCTAAGAAGAAGATGATGATAACGAAGAGATAGTGTATTGTGTTATGCTATTTTATATTGTAATGTTTAATAAAACTTTTTGTTAATGCACTTTTTGAAACATTGCAATAATTGAATCTGTTTTGTACCCAAAAAATGTTATTAGTAAGGCGAATCTGCTAAATGATTAAAACATATGCCATTATTTATTAATGGGTAATATCGATGAAATTTATTCTAAAGACTTATATTGATTTCTCCCATCTCTTGGTCCAAGCTGTTTTGCATTGATGAGGTTTAATATCACAAGTAACACTCATCAAGAATGACTTGAGAATTATGATTATATAGTTGACCCCAAAGCATTTGTATATGGCTATTTAAGGTTATCCTAAAATGGTGAAATAAAAGTTATCCTAAATATAACGTGATTCATCGTACATATTTTCATGTGAGAAATTTTAAGGTCTTTTTATCGCTCTCCAGGTCACCTAATCCTTCTGTGTCCCTACTTCAATTTGATCAAGTTTCAAGGATGATAGACCTCCTCTTCAAATAAGGAATGCAATATTAATAGTTAATAGTGTTTTATATATAAATAAAATTTTAACTAAAAGGTTCAATAAATATTTATATATGGTTTATACAGTAAATGTTGACAAAAACATTAAAGAAGAAAGAAATTGATAAAATTTATCTATTAAAAGAGCACCCCCACGTCATAGTTAAAAAGAGAAGCCCAGTGCACAAAGCATCCCCCTGCATCGAGTGTCTGGGAAGCATCCCACCACAAGTGTGAAATGTAGGCAAATCTTACCCTGCATTTTTGTATGTCATAGTTAATGAAATTCATAATACATAAGCATAGGTAAGCTGTTTGGTTAGATAAAAGATAAGCTGACATAAGGATAATGAGTCATATGCATATGAAAAAGGTGGAGTCGTGAGAGAAGATACTTAGGAAGGAGGCATTGATGAGAGAAAGCATTCCATAAAAGAAAATAATGGATCATAGGGAGAGACTTGAAAATGCAACCCCAAAATTGCAAATCATAATTTAATAATCATTCAGATAACCATTGTTCTATAGCCACTTATAAAAATATGATTTCAAGATAAATTTCTGCCAAGCCACCACTTTGACAACCCCTTCCCTCCACCACCACCTCCACTTATCCTCACTCACATAACTAACTAGTAACCGCCTCGTCGAGGGAGGGGGTGTACCTTCTGCCTTTGCCTATAAATAGGACCTCATTATAACAGGTAGAAGGCAGTTCACACTCCATGAAGAGTCGCCCATTTGAAGATTTGGCGACCTTGCCTGCCTTCCCCCGGACTCGCACAACACTTGGTTTTACTCCTGGGTATGTGGAAGGACCTACACAATGTAACACGGCCTATTAGTCTAATAGTAAAATAGTTGTGATCTTTCTCTTGATTACTTCGTGCCTATGCCCCTAATTCAGGGGCAAGTAATCTCCGTCCATCCTCTTGCTCCGAACTCTATGAACCAAATTTTTCCAGTTCAACAATAGCCCTTAAACCCCCCTCAAACATATTCACCCAAGACTCTTCCCACTCCTTTCTATGCAGCCGACCCCCAATTATTCCCTGAAGGTCCTTTATGTTGCCGCTAATCGCAAAAAGTCCCTGTCCAGGACCTAAACCTATCTAGATTTCATTTCCAGTTAATTGGCTCCTCTACTGCGGGCTTGCCTTCCTATCCATAACCAAACATCCCTAATCTCCCTTATCTTCTTCCACCTTTGTCCAGCACGCCAAAGGTCTCTATCCAGCACCCAAGCTACCCAATCCAGCACCAAAATAGCCATGCCCATACATCTGAATCTCCTTCGGGAGTTCAAAATCTGTTCACCGTCATCTCTTTGGCCACCGACATCTCATCGGACAATCCACCAAGCCTTCTATTCCATAATTGGGTGAGTTTATCTCTTAGTTGTTTTTTTTAATTGCCTGTTATTTCACTGTTTTTAGGTAATATCAGTTTGTAATCTGTGTTAATATTGTCACGTGACTTGTCGTCTTTTGTTTAAGTTTTTATTTTCTAGCACTCTTACATGTGCAATGCATTACTTGTTCCTTGATAAAAATTCTACTTGATCATGATTGTTATTTCATATTACTTATAATTTCAATTATAGCAAGCTTAGTCGCCGGATACATCATATAGTCAATCTATACTTTTTCTAGACCCGTTCTGCATCACTAAGTCAATACTTAAGATGAGGATGAATTGGATCATAACAGTTTTAGGGAACAATTATTTTGACCCAATTGCATGAACAGAGCTACCAACAATGATATCCATCACTGTCATATTGATTCATTCTACCAAAAATTGCAACGATTGAACAAATTCTCCCACATTATGAAGGTTGATAGAGCCACCCATCTATCCCATAGGGGTTGAGAATAGATGATACTCCCCACTCCCTATGAAGTTTTTTAGAATTAGGGGTGTAAGTTGAGTTGAGCCGGCTCAAAAAAAGCTCGACTCGAGCTCGAGCCTGTGGAGCTCGAGCTTGACGAGCTTTAGCTTGATTACGAGTCGAGCTCGAGCGCTCTTATTGTTGTTCATGAGCTCGCGAGCCGGCTCACGAGCTTTTTAATTCTATTTTTTTTATAATTTTTTTTAAAAATATATACAAAATAAGGCTCATGAGCTAAAAAGCTCGTGAGCAGCTCGAACTTGACTCGAGCTCAGGAAGGCATTGAGCTCGAGCTCGAGCCAGGATAAAATGAGCTCGTTGTGCTCGAGCTTGAAATGATTAGCTCTGCTCGAGCTTGGAAATTTGGCCAGCTTGACTCGAGCTCGTCTCGTTTGCACCCCTAGTTAGAACTACCTTTGAAAGAGGTTGAATTTGAAATCGTTTTCAAATGAATAAAGAAAATATATGTGAAAGCTTTTTTAAGCCCAAGCTTTCGTCAAAGGATGAGTGGTGGAAGTTATATAAAGATAAATTCCAAAAATGAAAAGATAAAACAACTGAAGGAAAGTGTAAGGTGTTTAAGAACAGATAATGGAACTTCAAGAAAGAAGTGAAAAAAACAGGATGTTGGAGTGGTGCTAAAACTAATATATATTTTTTAGGCTGGACCAAATATCTTATATAAAATATAGAACTGCTTGCGAGATAGAAGTGTGGGCCAATCATTATATTGACATGAAAGTTATGCTCTGTGGAGTTTCTCTGTTATGACCAACCTGACATCTTTTTATGGGCAATGAAAGGTTTATGAGAAATCAATGAAGATGGAGTCAGAACTTCGTGCTGTTGATGCCATTAGGGAGGAACTAATACACGTTCGCGGAGACATACAAAAGCTTAATGCAGCTAGGCACGATCTCTCAACTCAAGTTCAGATGCTGACCCAAGACTTGTCTAGATGCTCAGCTGAATTGCAGAAAGCACCCGCAATTAAAGCTGAAATTGAAGCCATTAAGCAGGAATTGCAGCATGCTAGGTATGTTTGGGTTACTACTTCATCCTTCTCAATCCCATTATGGAAAATGAAATGTCATTTATATTGGCTAGTGTGATGGTGAGATAATTATTGCGTATAATTTCATTAGAATACCATTTTTTCATTGACGTTTTGTGTAAAGACTGAATGCTAGGAAATGTAAAAAAAGCTTTAAATATTTGTGTTTGAGGCTCTGTTTGGAACGACGTGTTAGAGTCATTATATATGTAATATTTTAATGTTATTGAGTTTAGTCCCACACCGCCTATCGATGTTGGGTGTCATGTTGTTGTTCCTATTTAATGCCCCTATGAGGATGAATATATTTGCACTTTCTATTTCATTTCTCCTTTCTACATGGTATCAGAGCGAACGTTCTGAAGACCTAAATAAAATTTTTTTCCCCCGCTTCCGCACTTTTCTCCCCCCCCCCCCCCCCGACCCGTGCTTCCGCTTCCGCTCGCCTGCTTGGGCTCGACGGGCGCTTCTCACTCCCCTGCTCCCGTCTACGGGATCAACCCTTGATTCCGGAGACGGGAGCGGGACATTCTCCCTGTACAGCTCTCCCGACGGATTCTTCTCCTGACGTCGCCATCCGCTGCTTCCGCCGCTGCTGTGCGTTGCCTGCGACATCGACAGCTCGACTGCTCTGCTTCTTCGGCTTGTCTTCTTCTCCTCCGACGGTGCTACTGCTACTTCATCTTCTCCGGCCCGACCTTCTTCTAGCCAGCTGCGCCTCTTGCCGCTACTCATCTTCTTCGGCCTGCTGCTCAGCCGTTTCTTCTTCTCCGGTCTGCTGCTGCCGCTGCTTCTTCTCCTACTTCTGTCTGCACCCGCTGCAGCTCTCTTCTTCTCCCGCATGGATGCTGCTCTGCCGCTGCTTCTCCGGCCAGCTGCTGCTGCAGCTGCTTCTTCTCCGTCTGCCGCTGCTGCTCTGCGCTGCTTCGTCTCCGACCCCGTCTAGGGTTTAATGTTACTGTTTTTTTCTTTAAGTTTTCTTGTTGTTGTGGTGTGTTAGTGTGGTCTCTTTACGATTTCGGCTCCTTTTTCACGTGATCTGGGTTCATGTACCCGACGAGGGTCCCACACGTGCACGTGGTCTACGTGAGGGGGAGTGTATGTCACGGCCTCCAGACATAGTCTATGCCTTCATGCACGTATTCCACGTGAGGGGGAGTGTTTGTGATAACGGCGACTCGGATGTCTCTTTCCCGACTCCTGCCTCAATCACACATGGCCCCCAGGTCAATCTCGTATGTTGTTTGTGTCTCCTCGTTGTTTTCTCTGGATTTGGTAGGGTTGGTTTGGCCTTTCGTGGTTGACCTAGTTTCCGCTCCGAGTGTATCCAGCGTGGTCATGGTCGGCTTTGTGGACCAACGTCGTGTGACTCTTGCCCAGTTGAAGTATCCCCGGTGACACGCGGTTGAGCCTCAATGACTGTTGTTTTGTCACACGTTGTCAACCTTCTTGTACCTTCCGTTTTATGTTGTGTTCAAGCTGTAGGGGCCCCCTTCAGCTTGAGGGGGAGTGTTAGAGTCATTATATATGTAATATTTTAATGTTATTGAGTTTAGTCCCACACCGTCTATCGATGTTGGGTGTCATGTTGTTGTTCCTATTTAATGCCCCTATGAGGATGAATATATTTGCACCTTCTATTTCATTTCTCCTTTCTACAGACTGTAATGTTTGAGAGGCTGTGAAGCAGTGGTAATGAACACAACCGTTATTGTTTACTTGTGCTGTGATCTTTTGTGGCATCTTTTTTTGCTCAAATCCCACTTTCTTAGGTCCTGGTTAGCACGACTGCCAAAGTTTGATCACACCTGCATGACTGAGGTGACGTTTTGGCCTAAAACATCATTTTTGGGAAAATAAAGTTTGTGACCATACCTACTCAAGTGCTACATGTGTCCACCGCTCTTCCAAAGAGAGCCTTAGTATAACACATGTAAAATTAATCATACCTTAAAGGTACATTGTTTATTATTTAACTTGGAATTAAACTTAGCCCTGTGTTGATGTATAGGTCTGCTATAGAGTATGAGAAAAAAGGATATGCTGAGAATTATGAGCAAGGTCAGGTGATGGAAAAAAATTTAATTCTGATGGCTCGAGAGGTTGAGAAGTTGCGAGCAGAGGTAGCTAATACTGAGAAGAGAGCTCGAGCTACAGCAGCTGTAGGAAACCAAGGTATGTACCTCATTTTTTCTTAGTAACTTTCATATCGAGCATTTCAAACGTTTATCCTAGTAGCGTTTTATCTCTCTTTCATATCAAGCTTTTCAAACTTTCATATTTGCTACATTTGAATTTGCTGGTGTCCAACATTAAATGTATGCAAAATGTTCCAGTTTATCTCTTATATTGTTCTTGTATAGGAGGTGTAGTGCAGTGTTTTGATGATATTACCTATTAGTTGCCTATGTATCGCTTGCTATGCCTTTTAATTTATTGCAATGTGTACACCATGGTGACTTTCACAAAAGGACTAATTTAAAATGAAGTACATTGTAAATGTATTATGCACATAGCTCTACATACATTATGGGAGAAATCAAATGATGAGTTTATAAAAGTTGAACTGATACTTATAACTGAGGCCTGATAGAATGAAACATGAAAAGTCACCGACATTTCATTAAAGAAAAGCTGGATGGTGAATTTATCTGCACACCTTATATGACTTCGCTGTCAGTTCGTGGATGTGCCTACCGAAGGATTAAGTAGTGTAGCATTTTGTTAGAGAATATATGTAAAAACCTCAAGATGGGGCAATCTTTGGGCTTTTATTCTCTAACACATTTCAAACTATTGTATCCAAGCTGGCAATAGAGAGCATCTATTGACTTGAATGGAGTTTGGCAAAACAATAATATTTTGGTGATTAGTAAATCAGGGTTATTTTATAGATCCATCATCCATTGCAACCCAAAATCATGATTGAAGGAGTGCCGTATCAGTACCGGAGAGCGAGGTAGCAGAAAAAGTTGCTCTTAAAACTGACATGAAAGAGCAACTTCTGCCTAATAAAGAGAAGACAGCCAAAACAGACGAAGTAATGACTTGAGGCTGTTTTTGAGAACGATTCTGTCAGACGGGAATATGTGCACCTTGTATGAATAAGAACCCCGTCTCTTCTTTCTCTACTGAGTTACATAAGAACACCGCCTCCAAGCCCGTCGTTTCCAAAGCCATTCTCGGGTGCACTTTCAGAATCTCTTTTCTGGCTTCTTTTATCCTTCTCTCACTATTCTTAGCAATGCTAGGAACTCATTTTCTGCCCTTGGCTGAGATCAATCTGAAGCAAAATTTTGGAATCCCTATCTGCTTCTTCCTCAGTTTGCTACTTCTGCTTCTTCCTCAGTTTGCAATTTCTGTTTTTTCCTCATTTTCTGCCTTCGTTTTTTTGCTTTTTGCTCTGCTTAACTATAAAATATTTCCCTTTTCTTCCTCAGTTTGCTATGAGTGATCATGATTCTGTCTAATGGAACGTATTCAATTACTAATATCGTAAACATAAAAATAAAATTTTGTAACTAGTGTCTAATCCGTGAAGTATTGCTAGAAATGCTAAAGTAGGAGGTTATGGTTTTTTATGTTTGAATATTGAGATACATTCGAAGAACTTATAAGATTAATTTTTTTTTTCATAGACTTAAAATTGTCTAGGTTTTTGGTAAAAACTAAATAGGATATCTGTCGTGTTTGCTAAGTACCTGAGAGACATCAAGCGTTTGTATATTCTGAAACGATGTATAAGAAATTCTCGGTCCGTTTCGCACGGCGACGGTGGTCGTGAACGTGTTGGTTACGAATCATTGTCCGTGAACGTCGGTTCTCACCTAAGTAACTCTATTGACTTTTATGTTCAAAATTAGTTTTTTTTCCTGGTTGTGGTCATAACTGCTGTCATGCCAAACACATAATTTATGACAATGACATTTTTGTCCAAACTCACCAGAGCAAAAACGCCACGCCAAACAGACCCTATGTTACAGGTTCAAATGTTACGGAACTACACGACGACGAGCCACCATGACAAGTCTACACGCGTCGGGCACGTATATCGCATGGGCCCACCGAGACCGCAGAAAATATTTAATAAAAAATAGGTTGCTATGTTTGTTGACGCATTTTTAGTATTTCCAGTATTTTCTAATTTCAGTATTTCCTAATTTTCAGTATTTCTTAATTTCCGTATTTTCTTTTTTATTCGCTCCTCGCCATTATAACAGGGCCGACAGATCTTGTAATCTTTATCTTTGAATGTATAAAGATTTCTAGGGTTGCTCCCTAATTTCGTCTCTTCTTGTCCTCCTTCATTCCCGCTCACCCCCACCGACCCTTCCACTTGCTGGATTCCACTTGGAATTCATTCGTGATCTATCAATTGGTCCGACCTGCCGCAGCGCCCGCTCTCGCCGCGGGTGCTCGAGCTTGCCTAAGGAATTCATAAATCTATCTCCCTGATCCACTGATGTAACAACAGGAAGCACACTCCCACGTCAGCTAGATCCAAGAGCCATGGTGAATACAGAGCGGCTTATACACAAAGGATGGAGATAGCGCCACATCAGCAATCCAGAACATTCAAGTATTATCAAGTGAACAAAGGACAACCGACAAAGCTTATCAACGGATATATTAAGTTACCATTAAACCCCGATGTATATAAATACTCATACTTACCATGAAAAGGGTTTTTAATGAGAAATAATGAAATTTAGTTTTCTAAATTAGTACCAAAAATAGGACTAGATAGTGTTACGCGTGAGCTTGCCGGATTCCGCCGCCGGCAACGCTTACATTGGTGTTCTCGTTGAGCCTTTCAATGTTCTTCCCATGGCTACCGCCGACCCTCCCAACACGACTGAAATCGGTGGTAAATAGCCAACAAGAACTTTGGAAGGAGTTGGATACTCGGAAGGCGCAACTATCTTCCCAGCAAACCAATTTTCAACAAGAAACATCCGTCAACATCTCTCGTATGGAGGAAGAACTTCTCAAGATTAACATGGAGATGCAATGTACGTCACATCAGGCAAGTAAAGAATTGCAAGATTTTCGTAAGGAGATAACCTTACTGCTCAAATCTGCAAGATCGCCATCTACCGAAGGTGGGAAAATTCGGCAGTCTCAGACGGATTGTGTCACGACGTCCACCATGTCCTTGGCTGGTTATTCTGGACCGCCAACGACCACAGCTAGTCTACCGACCATGATGAGCGCGCCTTCTATCGAGCAATACCTCCCACAGCCTCTGGTGAACAATCAGTTCTTGCCCACGTCGTCATCGACATCATTGCATCCATGACAGTTAAACGGATATCCCTCTACAAGAAGAGTTACAGAACAACAAAGTGAAATGCCCATATTTGGATTGCGAAATAACTTATCATCAATACACCCAATTCAAGATTTTCCGGCACAGAACATCCCAGCACAGTGGATCAACGATAATATAGTTAGTTGGCTTTCAACCACTTTCCCAATCGGGAGGTCAACACAATTCATCATATCTCCTCCAAGCAAACGACGATACCACAAAATTCTTTCAACCTCCACTCGGATCGTCAAATCCAGGTACATACCAGCCAAACAACACCAACACTCCGGACTAGGTAACGATTCCTTTCCCTAAATTTGGTTCTGGAGATCCAACCGACTGGATCACCAAGGCAGAAGCCTATTTTCGATATTATAATATTCCTTATAATCATTGCATGACTATTGTTGCGATACATTTAGACCCCCAAGCAACACGATGGCTCCGTTTTTACACCCTGATAATGCACATTTTAATTGGTTTGAATTTAAAACTGCATTGGCTTATCAATTTGGACCTTCTCTATTTGACGACCCGATGGGAAAATTAAAGCGCTTAACGCAACAACATTCTGTTCTGGACTATAAAGATCAATTCGAGGCATTATCAACTCAAATTAAGGGCTTATTTTCTAATCTTTTACAATCCATGTTTGTGTCCGGCCTAAAACCTAATCTGCGACATTTTGTTATTGCTCAGTGACCCACTTCTCTAGATGAAGCATTTGCCTTAGCAAAGCTCATCGAAGATGATGTTCACGACAAACCACCATTCACAAATTTCGTCAAATCTACATTTCATAAACAGACGGAAACCACTCAACAACCCCATCAAACTCCGACACATAAACGTTTAACACCCGCTGAATTAAAATTCAAGAGGGAGAAGGGCCTATGTTACACCTGTGATGAGAAATGCATGCCTGGTCACTGCTGTAAAAATAAGATCTCTTGTTTATTCCTAGACGATGACTATACGGATTTACCAGATCCACCAGACATAGATCAACCTGAGAAATCGCTAGCCTCTCCAGAGTCAGCAATTTGTTTTAATGCCATCATGGGTACATTTTCCGGGAAATCACTTCGATTTATTGGACACTTGTACTCAACACCACTTCACATTTTAATGTACTGTGGCAGTACCTCAAATTTTATTTCTACACGCACAACACAATTCCTAAGAGTCCCGATAATTGTCATTAAATCATTCCAGGTTCATGTGGTCAATGATGCGACATTGGACTGTAACAGGATTTTTCTAAACGCAGATATCTCGATCCAAGGACATACATTCCGAAAAAACTTCTTCATCCTTGATTTATTTGGGTCTGATCTAATCCTAGGAATGGTTTGGTTAGAATCCCTCAGACCAGTAACAACAGATTATAAATGTAAACAAATGACATTCCAACATCAGGACAACACCATCACTCTTCAAGGTAATGTTGATGAACCCACAACTCCAACTTCTTTCAGCCAAATCAATAAACTAATACACCAAATGCAATTTCTTCTTCATTTTGTCTCGTTTCCCTACAACCTAGTGCGCTAAACACCACAGAACAAATGCTACAAACTCCGCGAGAAATTAACCAACTATTAACAGATTACTCTGACGTATTTCAAACCCTGACACAATTACCTCCGAAACGCTCTTGTGATCATCACATTCCACTTAAACCTTCTGATACCATAGTAAAGGTCAAACCTTATCGGTATCCCCACTATCAAAAGACAGAAATTGATAACCTCGTTAAGGAGATGTTACAAAAAAACTTTATCTGCCCGAGTAATTTGCCATTTAGTTTGCTTGTATTATTAATAAAAAATAGATTGGTCTTGGCATTTTTGTGTTGATTTTAGAGCATTAAATGCCGTTACAATTAAGGATGCCTTCCCCATGCCCACAGTCGACGAACTATTAGACGAACTTCACGGCGGAACTATATTTTCTAAACTGGATTTACAATCAGGGTACCACCAAATAAGAATGAACCCCTTTGATATACACAAAACGACGTTTCGAATGCATGCAGGATTGTATGAGTTCATTGTAATACCTTTTGGTCTTACCAACACTCCAGCCACATTTCAATCATTAATGAACACCATTTTTCACTCCTTCCTAAGAAAATTTATCGCTATATTTTTTGTCATCTTAATCTACAGTTCCACACTGGATATGCATGTCAAACATTTAGCAACAATCCTAGAAGTGTTATTGCCAAAAAAAGTTGTTTGCAAAAAAATCAAAATGTAGTTTTGTCGTCACTCAAATCGAATTTTTAGGACATCATATTTCGGGACAGGGAGTACAACCTCACCCCGACAAAATATCGACAATTGTAGCTTGGCCAACACCGAAAACTATTAAACAGTTACGTTCATTTTTAGGGCTGGCTGGATATTACAAACGTTTTATCAAAAACTATGCTACCCAGCACCCACCCACACCGATTTACTGACTAAAGATGACTTTAGATGGACTACCCAAGCAACAAAGGCTCTTGAAACATTAAAATTGGCTTTAGCTACCACTCCAGTTCTTCAGATGCCCAATTTCACAATACCTTTAGTTTTGGAAACCGATGCCTCGGGATGTGGCATTGGCGCAGTTCTTTCATAAAATGGTTATCCGTTATCTTATTTTAGTAAGAAATTAACACCTAAGGACCAACTTAAATCAACATACGAAAGAGAATTACTGGACATTTCAGCTGCCTTAGATAAATGGCGACAATACCTCCTAAGAGCCTCTTTCACAATTAAAACGGACCACCAAACTTTACACCATTTACTTCATCAATTGCTAATCACACCAACTCAACAATGATTCCTTTCAAAATTGTTAGGATTTGATTTTACGATAGAATATAAGCCAGGAAAACATAATTTAGCTGCGGATGCATTATCAAGATTGCCTCTCACGACAGAACAAGTTTCTTTAAGTACACTAAATTGTTCCCTTCTCAAATGTCACACATTTGATAGTTTCGACAAAATATACCTCCAAGACCACCTTGCTCTAGCGCTGTAACGGTTTGGTTTGGTTTGATTTTTAAGCAAAATCGCAAACCAAACCACCCCTATGTGGTTTCAAAAATTTGGAACTGAACTAAACCGCTCAAACATTGAAACTGAACCGAACCATTCGGAATGGTTCGGTTCGGTTCGGTTTTGAGGTTTAAATAATGTGATACAAACAATTTTCTAACTGCAAACCTTAGTACATATTAACTGTGATCCCAAATCGCACTAAATTCCATGATGCACCTGGGGATGATCCTAATAGTTATGAGCTTGCAAGTGAATGTTGGACTCCAGTTCACATGGTACATCTTTAGTTGGAAAATCCAATGTTAATCTTCTCAGCTATAGTATTTTCAATGTAGAAATTGTTCGTCATTTCTTGTGTGTTTCTGCTCCATTTTAATTAATTTAGTCTAATAATTTTTATATAGTATAAGGATGAGGATTTATATTGTAGTAAAGTTAAAACTGATTTCACAATTATTGTATAAATTGAATAGTGGATGAAATCAAATCAAAATGTATTGTTTTAACTTTTTAAAAAACTGAGAAATCCCAATAATACTAGAAATGAGATTTTGTATTCCGTAACTCACGAGGCACACACGTGAATACAACTAAATTACACGATGGAAACCTATATTGAAATGTAATTAAAAAATTAAATGTTGTTATACACTTCGGTTCGGTTCGACTCGGTTCGGTTTGCCATGCAAAACCATGAACCGAACGGAGCCGTATGGTTTTTCTAAAATCAAAACTGTGGCCGAACCGCAACCTACTAAAACCGAACCAAACCGTGTGGTTTGGTTTGGTTGGGTTGGGTTTGGCGGTTCGGTTGGTTTTTGCTTACAGGCCTACCTTGCTCAGACAATTTTGGGAGATTTAAAATCAAATCCAGTCCTTCGACCTCATTGGACTCAACATTATAAAACTCTTTACTATAAAAATAAGTTATATACACCGCTTAGTCCTTTAAGAGAGGAGTTATTTTATGAGGCTCATAATACTCGATCCAGTGGTCATTTAGGAACACTTCCTACATTCCATCGACTAAAAACTTATTTTTATTGACCTGACATGCTTGATGATACTAAAACCTATATAAGAAATGTGATATTTGTCAAATGGGAAAAAATATGACAACGGGACCTCTTGGATTACTTAACCCATTACCACTTTCGTCTCAAATTTGAACTGATATTTGTATGGATTTTATAACGCATTTACCTTCCTCTAATTCTTTCACTAACATTTTAATTGTTGTTGACCGTCTCTCAAAAGTTGCACACTTTGCACCTTAAAAAAACCTAACGGCTACAATTGTAGCCCAAACTTTCTGGGATGCAGTCCGAAAACTTCATGGTTTCCCAGCATCAATCGTTACTGATCGAGATTTCGTCTCCCTCTCCAAATTTTGGAGGGAGTTATTCACACAAGCAAGGGACCAAATTAAGCTACAGTTTCTGCCTACCATCCTCAGACAGATGGACAGACAGCGTGTAAATCGGTGTTTGATCCAATATTTACGGTTGTTTGTTCATCACAACCCCAAAGATTGGTCCATCTGGCTTAGTTGGGCAAAATATTTTTATAACACCACATGCCACACATCCGCCGACATGACTCTTTACAAAGCCATGTACGACCGCCCACCACCTGCACTTGTTCATCACTATAGGATTTACCGCTCTTTACAAGCCATTCAAGACGATACACATGATAGAAATAAGATAATAAAACAACAAAAAAAAAATTTGCTACGCGCGCAACACCGAATCAAACAGATTGTGGATCGCTCCAGGAGACATGTAGAATTTGAGGGGGGCGATCTGATACTTCTTAAGCTCCAACCATACAAGCAGCTCACCCTCCATCAAACACAAACCCCACAGTTTAATCTCAAGTATTATGGACCGTATCTCATTTTTAAAAAAAATAAATCCACTGCAGTTACCAGATACCTGTAAATTACACCCAGTTTTCCACATCTCTCTTAAAAAATATATTCCCTCTACTACGAAAGTGGTACACTATCTTCCACCACTTGCACAAAACAATCAACCCGTCCATGAGATTTTGAGAATACTTGATGAACGGGTGATTTGGGTAAACCACCACCGCGTTCATCAAACATTAATCCAGTGGAAGGACCTAGCTCCTGAAGACAGCTCTTGGGAAAATATAACTACCCGACCATCTCAGGTACACGCACAACTTCGTCTTCGTCCTCAATCTAATACTACTTATTTGCAGGGCAAACCAAAAACAATGGAAGATGAACAACAAAAGCGAAGTGGGGGCAGGAACACCAGGAAAACAACAGCTGTACTGGGAACAAGGAAAGCGGAATTCTCTTCGGATCGAGCAGCGCCACCGGTCATTTGGTCAACAAACACTCCTTCCAGCACGATGTTAACCAGAGGACCACGACGTTCCTTGCGGTTGAGACGACGTCTAACCATCTCGGCACCATGGTGGCGTAACATTCCTCGCCGGCAACGCACTCGGCGCTGCATTTCACGACGTTTTTCTTCTTCACTCCAGACCAACAAGGAAGATATTTCAACAATACAACGCGGACGTTGTTTTTCAC
This sequence comes from Platanthera guangdongensis, assembly GCA_039583875.1. Lineage (NCBI taxonomy): Eukaryota > Viridiplantae > Streptophyta > Magnoliopsida > Asparagales > Orchidaceae > Platanthera > Platanthera guangdongensis. The sequence goes on along the minus strand of CM077155.1, from coordinate 149,749,473 downwards.
CCACGAGAGTGATGTAACAGCAGGACGCACACTGCCACGTCAGCTAGATCCAAGGGCCATGGTGAATACAGAGCGGCTCATACACAAAGGATGAGGATAGCGCCATGTCAGCAATCCGGAACATCCAAGTATTATCAAGTGAACAAAGGACGGCTGTCAAAGCTTGTCAACAGATATATTAAGTTACCATTAAACCCGGATGTATATAAATAAGCATACGTACAATGCAAAAAAGTTTTTAATGAGAAATAATGAAATTTAGTTTTCTAAATTAGTATCAGAAATAGGACTAGATAGTGTAACGCGTGAGCTTGCCGGATTCCGCCGCCGACAATGCTTACAACTGACCCGCACAGCACTCGATCCCCGCCGACCCGCGTCATCGCGACACAACCATGTTTCCGCGACACAGCACTCGATCCTGCGTCGCCATAGGAAAGACGAGTAACCTGATCGTAGCTGTCGTTCAGCATGACGCGCGACCCAGCCGACGCGCTGTTCACCCTTGCCGGACATCACTGCCACCAACACCGATCCGCCACGTCCTGCCCTCCAGCAACCAGATCGGTCCGGTCCACCTCCTCTAGCAACCTGATCGGCCTCCGGCGTTCTTTCTGCACTCGATGCGCCCCGAACTGTCACAAATCCTCCTCCAACAACCGTCTGATCCAGCCGCACCCCAACCCCACCGTTGCTGCCCTTCAGATCTTTCGCTGCCCAGGGCCTCTGTTCTGCATCGTTCTCTTCTCGGCGCCTGACCCCGCTCCGCTCTAGGCATCGACCGTCCTTCGTCTGTGCCGCAGGGCTTTTGTCAGCCGAATCTGCTTCCCCTTCCGTTTCTGCTGCATAATGGTCGCCGCCCCGGGCCTCTATTCCGCTATGCCGACCGTTGTGCCGCCACGGACATCGCCGACATCACATCCAACCTACATCCTGGGCACCGCGGCTACCGCCCAATCCGCCATTCCCGGGCCGCTGTTTTTGCTGTCGTCGACCACCAACCCTCGACTAGATTTCTCTTACCCAGCTGCACAAATCCTGGCCATATGCGCCTCCCTGCACGCCAAAATCGATCGTCTTCTTGTGTACCACAGACGGGCTTTTGCAACCCCCCCACGAGGTTCCTTGCCCTAAGCCGTCTCCACCACGACTGTCTCCTGCACCATACAAAAGTTTTTCAACCATGTCACTCTCCACGTTCGCTAATGCACCACCTCTCTCTACGGTGGTCGTCCCTTCGCCGCTTCCACCGGTCGCATCACCGCCTCTTCTGCCGCCCCGTCCGGTAAACTCGCCGCCCCCTCTACCGGCTCTTACTCCGCCGGCTCCAGTCTTGCCACTCCCTCTGATCATCTCACTGTCTCCTCTCTCGGCTCTCGCTCTGCCGGCCTCTGCCCCGCTGCTTCCACTAGCCGCATCACCGCCTCTTTTGCCGCCCCGTGCCCCGCTGCCCCCGACGGATTCGTTCCTACTGTCGGCCGTCGCGTCTCCGACATCCTTGTAGTGGCTGCTCACCACCGCCCCACCGACCATGCGGAAGTCATTACTTCCGCCTCCTGTCCTTCCAATTGCGCCGCCGCTACTCACCAACATCGCCGCCACTGCTACGTGCTACGTTCTGGCAGTAGGTCAAGGTACCAGATGATCCAGCCACCTGCTTGGTAAACGAGCTTGAGGGCAAGCTCGTTTTGAAGGAAGGATGGAGTGTTATGGGTCCAATTGTTGCTGAAATACACGACGACGAGTCACCATGACAAGTCTACACGCGCCGGGCACGTATATCGCAAGGGCCTACCGAGACTGCGAAGAATATTTAATAATAAATAGGTTGCTATGTTTGTTGACGCATTTTGAGTATTTCTAGTATTTCCTAATTTCCAGTATTTTCTAATTTCAGTATTTTCTTTTATATTCGCTCCTCGCCACTATAACAGGGCCGACGAACCTTGTAATCTTTATCTTGGAATGTATAAAGGTTTTTAGGGTTGCTCCCTAATTTTGTCTCTTCTCGTCCTCCTTTATTCTCGCTCATCCCCGCCGGCCCTTCTTCTTGCCGGATTCCTCCTGGAATTTATCCGTGATCGTATCACCCTATGACATACCAATTGCTCTAAGATAAGAAACTATTGCACAACCACTAATCAATTTACCTGTAATCTTAACAAACAAATTCAATCCATCCACTTAATTCTAAATGCAACTGAACAATGAAATTACTTCAACTTCAATTTCTAAGACAGAATTCTTGCTAGAATTGAAATTGGGCCAATTCTAATACCAATTCCTACATCCCATTTCTTGCCAAATGAATGGAGCTTTAGTGTTCTACGCAATAACAATTTATAATTAATTACTCATTAGTAGGAGTTATAATATCTCCATTTTACTGAAAATTTGGTAACTAACCTTTGGTTTCTCAGCTGGAGGCTATGGTGTGAACTACGGGAATCCTGATCCAAGCTATGGAGGAAACCCTTACCCTTCTGGTTACGGCAATAATCCTGTACGCATGCGTCACACTCTAAGAAGTTCAAATTTATTTTTTCGGAGAATTTCAAAGATAGTTTTTGTTCTTCTTCTTGCTTGCTTTTTTAGGTTCCTGGAGGTGCAGATCCTGGAGCTCAACATGGGGCAGCTGCATCTGCCGCTGGGCATGGATCCTGGGCTTCATACGACATGCAACGTGCTGCTCACGGTCGGAGATAAATTTATGTTTTTGCCACAGTTTTTCATGAATGAACCTTAAAATCCAGCTATCAGCTTTGTAGATCACCAACCCGAAGCAGGTTCTGAAGGAATTGACACATGATGGTGAGAATTTCATTATAGTTATTTTGACCTTATCCTTTTTCTTTTGATTTGTGGCACGGTTGGCTTATTAATCTCTTGAAATGTTAGTGAGTCATGTTTCCTGGCTTTAAATGGAATTACTATGCCAATATGTCATACACTGTGCTTCTATTTTCAGTCATAGTGATAACTTAGGCTCCGTTTGAGGGGACTTATTTTACTGTTTGGTTCATCCGGTCGTAACCGCTTGACTGGTGAAAATAAGTCCCCCCCAAACGGAGCCTTAGTCAGATATTTATATTTTATACACAAGTGTATCAAATGGGGCGGTGGGGTTGTCAAAAGAAAAATATGAACATGTTTAAGTAGGTGGAGATAAGGAAGTCAGGTAGATTCAGTGTACAGGATTTGATGGGTGAGATGGTGATCTCTGGGAAGGAGATCCAACTATTGTTGGTTAAGGAGGCGTGATCAAATTGAGTTTGAAGATTTGGACTGTGTCAACCCTCCACGCCGGAACAGCCAAACCAGACGGAGGCTTAGAGGTTTGACATTGTATTTTGTTGTGGTTGGAATGTCCCGGGGCCAAGTTGATTAGTGGTTTCATCATAAATAGGGCTATTCCACATTGTAGCGTCGGAACGTAGAGGTTTAGGTTGGTGGTGCCGCAGTTGGTGGTGGTTGGTTTGTCCCAAAGCTAAGTGTAGCATCTATTTCTTCACCGATAGGGCACTGCCCTTACATAACAGAGCATCTAAAAGAGGTTAGGGTTTGTTTGTTTGAACGGAATTAGAATTGATTTCAAAGATTGAGATCAATTCCAATTCCTTTAAGAATTGGAAAAGGAATTGGAATTGGTCTAAATTTCATTTTTGTTGTATGTCTAGACAATGGAATTGAGCATGCGGAAATGGAGTGGTCATTTTTTTGCTATTCAGATGTAATTGTTGGAGATCTATTGATCAGATCGACAAAATGCCTTGACAAACAAATTTGGGATAATCAGAAGTGTTTTCCCAAAAATTTGAGGAAAATTCGACAACATTCATTTTTTTTTCTTGCGGTTCATTATAAATTGTAGGAGATCCGACAATTGGTGCGATTAATCGTCACCACCAATCGTATGGAAATGATGCGAAGTTTCTTCAAAAATGATGATTATTGGACAATTTTTTTTTTTTACAATGATCTCCCGAAGTTGGAGATTCGACGACCAAATTGATGAACTGTCACCACCGGAGGTCTTGGAGTGAAGGGAAGAAGCTTCCTAAATACCGATGATGATCCGACAACTTTCATGTTTTCGGCAACGACAATTCGGTGGCGATATCCAAAGATCTAGAAATTAGATCGACGAACCGTTACTGCCAGTTATCTCAACACTGTAGAAGATGCAAACCTCGAATTATGAGGGTGATTTGATGACTTTCATTTTTCCGAGAGGCAGCGTCACCACCGTCTTCCCCTAATCAATTTTTTTTGGTGAACTGAATCAAACTCGACAAACTATGAGAATGCTAACCACTTATCAATGAGAAGAGCTTCTTACGTATATTTGTGTGCATGGACTGAATTCTCTAATTTCTATATAGATTGGAAAGAATTTGATACAGTTCAAACTGAATTTCATGGAATTCATTGTCAATTCTAGTTCCGCGCTTCAAGCGCACAATCTGAGAGCATAATTAGAATTTCATCTCCAGTTCCAATTGTAAGCCCCAACTCCTTCCAAACTAACAAATCATTAGTGCTTAGGACTCTTGTCATACCTTTTTTTGTCGTCCATGGGGCAAGGTTTGGCTGATACCAGAAGTGGAGTCACACGAATCCTAACCCGGCGATAGATGAGCAAAGCGTGAGGTGAAATATCAACCTGTTTATATTAATCTGTACTATCAATTACCCAAACCTCCCCTGAGAGTTAGCAGAAGGCTGCACCCCTCTATCTTTTGACATTACAAAAACCGCCCATGTAAGCTATATTTCATAACATGCATACACAAAATTTCCCCTCAAGAACTTCTCTTCAAGGGGGTATTTTTTTTGCATGCATGCGTTATGAAATGCAAATTTTCAGGGGAGGTTTTTTGTAATTTCAAAAGATAGAGGGGTGCAGCCTGTAATTTTTCAAACTTGGAGTGGAGGCCCCGGTAAATGACCCTTAGGCTGCGTTTGACGCGGATTATTTGCTCTGGTGAGGTTGGACAAAAATGTCGTTATCATGTCAAAATCTTATGCCTCGAACTAGTTTCTTTTTTTGGTAACAATAGTAACATTTGTCGTACCAAGCATACATTCTATGACAATGATGTTTTTGTCCAACCTCACCGAGCAAATAAGCCGCACCAAACGCAGCCTTAGGCTTCGTTTGGCATGGTGGTGGCGGTCATAAACGCATGGGTTAAACCGTCATTCATGAAGGATCACCTAACAAACATCATCCGCTTGAACATAAAAATGGATGAAATTTCTCAAGTGAGTGTTAACGAATGATAATTTAACCCCTCATATTCACGACCGTCACCATCGTGCAAACGGGGCCTTAGTCTTTATATAAAAGATAATCAAAGCCCCCAATCCATTTGTACAAAGTACAGTGGCTGACTTGGTGATTCATGGAAAAAAGATCCAATGACTGCTAACATATGTTAACATCCTCTATGAACGTCCTAGATCCACTCTACGAGGGTGGTTTGTAAATATTTTTCTATTTTTTTTGTTTCAGGATGTTGAAGTCGTAGTATTTTTTGGGTGTTATGTGCAAATCAAGTTCGGATATGTGCAAATCAGGTTAAGTGCGAACCAAACTAAAAAATCATAAATATTTGTGAACCCGTAAAGGGCTGGTCTGCACATAGCTGTTCGGGTAATTTTTTTTGAAAGAATGATTTGCACATATTCAAAGCTGGTTGTATGCATATCTCTAGAGTGTTCTAGAGATGCATGAAATAATCTACATAGTGCGGAGAATTCTAGAATCTTCATAGTTGTTTAGAGAAAATGACAAAAGACTTGTCATTTTTTATGAGCGCTGTTATGTGCAGATCACATTTGGCTATGTGCAAACAAAAAAAATCAAAATTAAATTTACTGTTTCTTTATAAACTCTAGGTGCAGCTCAAGAAAAAAACACTGGCCTCCTGCGCGGCGCCGTCCTCCTCCGGTCAGGAAAGAAGAAGACGGATCTGGATCATGATCTACGCCGCCATCGCCGGCATCCTTATTTCCGACATCAAGCTCGTCGGGCGCAACGCCCTCCTCCCGCCAGGAAAGAAGACGGATCTGGATCCACAAAAAATTGAATCTTCTTCTTTGTCATCAAATCAGAAATGGCATACGTTTTGAGAGAGTAATAAAGGCGTTGGGATGGAGAGCGAAAGCAGGGGTGGGGAGGTTGAGAAAGAATAGGAAGGTTCCTTCTCTTTCTCTCTCTTCCCCGGTTGACCGGTACAGTACACGAAATGGTATACGTTTTGTGAAAGAAGAGGAAGTAAATGTTTTTCCACCATTTCCCTGTTGATGGAGGAGATGACTGGATATTTTTGGGGTTTGCAGAGGGGCATTTGTGGCACCACATTACTTGTATCTTTTGCTTTGGGAGGAGGCGGTTTGGTATGATTTTGTTTGGTTTAGGGTTTAATTTCCTTCTTCCCTCCTTTCACTGTCATTCTCTCTCATCCGCTCTCATCCTCTGCCCTCTTCTTTCTCTTCCCTTTCACAATAATTTGGCAAGAAAAGGAAGAGAGCGCACAGGTTTTCTTCGTTTTTAGTTAAGATGTTCTGCTGCATCTGCTCTGCTTAATAATTGGCATTCCCTTTCCTTGCTTAGCAGAGTTCACATTTGGGTTTGCACCTAACATTTGGGGTTGCACTTAAATTTTTGGGTTTGCACCTAACCTTGGTTTGCACATAGCCAAAATAGGTTTGCACTTAACATTGCTCTAAAAATATATTATTGACTTGTTTATTTGGATGTGCTGAATAGATATCGTCACTCTCCACTCATATTTTTTTTTTGTGAACATCATCATCTTATCAAAGTCATTTTTTGTCGTCCCTACGCCGTTTTTGGCATGTAAATAGTTAATATTCATTGCTTAGAGCCTTCGACGAGAGAAATTCAGTCTCACGATCACGAGCATGGGATGAAAGATCTTCATTTTACAATGTGCCGAGCGAAAAATTTGATCATGGGCCTGCGAAATTTCTTGCATGCCCTAAAAACCTATGCCATTGACCAGGGGTGGGAAGCTTGCGGGGAAGCGCAAGTGGGTGGAAAAAATTCAATTGAGAATTTAATGTATATTTTTATACTCATTAATTGTTTTATTAAAATAGTTTAACTTCTATAAAGAAATCTTTTCTTAACATACTATGTAATCATGGAGGCTCTTTCAATAAACCTGGACCGTCCGATCTTATTTGATCAGAACATCTCAGTCTTTGGATCACACGAACAAATTTGAATCGTCCGTCATAATTTTTATAGGACTCCTAAACCTATAAGAGTAAGGTGTCTTAAACCCAAGAATTTACTAGGGCACCTACTGTACGGCGTGAAATCACAATTATTTTTGTTGTTTGGATTTTTTTTAATTAAACAAAAAAACAAATATTTTTAAATTTCAAAATTACAAAGATAACTTTAAACAACCGATGAGAACATATGAAATTAACAATATCTCAGTTGCGGTCTAACTCGATGCCCTGGTCGGATGGGAATAGCCTGCACCGTCTTAGCTCTCGGATCGGTCGAGCGCGCACACAATCCATGAAATAGAGATCGTACATACGAAGTTTTTACGTGGAAATACTACTCAACTGCGTAAAACAACACGTGACCGGGTCTGTGTCGGTCAAAGTCCATTATATTCTTCTGGTTACAACTTTCACGGAGAAATGAGGGCGACAGACCGCTTCTCATTACACTTTAGAGGTGAGGGAGAGTTTATGGCTCGCGACAGACAACAGGACGCTCCGCGTGAGACTGTTTGCTGGAGAATTGTGGACGTATGGGGCGCACTTTGTTGCTAGGATCTTTCCATTGCTACTCGTCGGGGGCTTTGGAGGATTTTGGCGAAAAGGCGGTGGCCTGCAGGAGGTTTGCAAACTGCTGGGAGAAGGTCTGAGGATGACTTGAAGATGTCTTAAAGATAGCTTGAAGATGGCTTGAAGGTGACTTGAAGATGACTTGAAACTGGCTCGTAGCTTGAAGATCGATTGAAGGTGACTTGAAGATGGCTTGAAAGTGGCTCGTAGGGAGAATCCGGAAGAGCTCCGGCATGAGGAAGAAGAAAACTGAGGAGAAAAAATGTCAGAAATGAGGAGGCCTGAGGCTCCTTTGATAGCCTCCAGGAGGTGGTTACGGTGGTTATGCGGCTATCCGCACACCGTAACATCCAATATAATTATTTTTTGTATAGTTGTAGGTGTGGAATTAAATCATTAATCCCGCCACATGCACACCACTTTATTAAATAATAATAATTCTTCCCCACTAACCACAACGGTTAGTGGGTGGTTACCTGTGAATTTAATGACAATGATCGCATCTAAGCGATCAGAAGGTGGAGAAATTATGCTACAAATCGGCGGCCAACCCACCTGCGGTGGTTGATTGCCGGAGAGGGGAGACAAAGGGCCGTGGCCAACAAATTGGCCGACCACGGCGGGAGAAAATCGCGGTCGCGAAAAGTGGACGCAGGGAGGGGCGACCAGGGAGCGGCTGCCTCTCGAGGACGGCACCCTGCGGCCGGGGAGGCCTCCGCAAGAGGAGGGACGACCATGGAGGCGGCGGCCAAGGCGGTGGCCCCTTGCGGGGCGAGCCGCTCGGCTGCCCCCGCAGGGATATTGCCCTGCGAGAAGGGGTGGCGACGAAGGCCGCTCCTTGCGGGGAGAGCCGTTCAGCCTCCCCTCTCGTGGGTGACATCTCATAAGGGATGGCAGCGGTGGCGACCGCCACATAAGGGAGGCTGGCGGTGGTGGCCGCCCCCACTCGGCCGCCTTTTCACGGGCGGCGGCCACCCTTAGGGGGAGAGCCACTCGGCCGCCCTCCTTGCGGGCGACATCTCGCAAGGGAGGGTGGCGGCGGACAGCCCTTCCGGGCGGCAGCGGCGCGTGCGAGTCGCTTGACGTGGGTCGTAACGACGGTTGGGTGAGTGCACAGAGTGAGGTCGTGCGTGATGATCGCGTGTAGCGATTGCGTGTGCGGCGGTCAAACCCATGATCCCACTAACGTTATGCGGATCATGGGGAGAAAGGCTAGCTGCACATCAATTCTCTTATTAAAAGGAAGCCCACCACTATCATTTGTCCCTGAAATCCTAGGTGCTAGAGACTGATACAAGTGAAAAAAAAGATTTCTTCCATTAAACACCTCTGGCAATGACAACGACGATGGTGAACGGAGAAAGGCCGAAGACGGCAGACGACAACGTTCCACAAGCTCCGGTAAAATGTTAGAACGGACGGAAAATGGCGGGGGCCGACGTCGGGACACGTATCCGGATACGGGCGCGACCAAGCCCGCGCGCACGAATGCAGGTGCGCGCGGCTATGACCGTGCGTGCCCGTACCTGCGCGCGCATGGCCTATGGTGCGCGCGCACATCTGACTGCACTCGCACCGGGGAGCGCGCGCGTTCGGCCCTAGGGACGCGCTCGAGTGTGCGTGCACCTGATCGCGCTCACAGCTAGGCGCGCGCGCGTGCCGCCCTGAGTGCGAGCGCACGAGCTCGGGTGTGCGCGCACTACCCTAGGTGAGCATGCGCTACCTAGGGTGTGCGCGCGCACCTGATCGCACACGCACCTGGGCACATGCGTGCTCGCAGCCCTGGGTACACATGCGCGCATTCGGGTGCTTACGCGCCTGTCTGCGCTTGCCCCGGGTGCGCTCGCGCTTGCCCTGCTCGCGCGCGCACCTGACCACGCGTCCCCCTTGGTGCGTGCACGACGTTGGGTGTGTGCGCGCACTTGGTGCGTGCACGTAATTGGGCGCGTGCTCCCGCTCCGGGCCGTGTGCGATCTTGGCTCCCTGTGCGCGTGCGAGCTCCAGAAGACATGTTCCTGCGCGTGGTGGCATGCCTTGATGTGTGCGTGTCTATGCAGGCGCCTGTGCTTCTGATATATGAGGCTTTTGGGCATGTGTTCATGATCATTTGAGATCTTCATGAGTAAGTAGGTTGATGGTGACGATGCTGATGCGACCGTGGATTCCCGTCATAGAAAGTTCGTGGATTGGGACGGTCGTTGCCGCAAGCTCGAAGATGGGAGTCTACCACGACATTTCTTCGCCAACGCCACCGCCTCTGCATGTTTTGCTCGACGTCCGCCGCTGCCAATAAATAAAATATATAATTTTAATTTCGTTATTATTTTAATTTCATGTAATGATGAGTGCCTAGAACCATCAAGGGTATTTTAATTTCATGTATTTAAATTTTGCATTGTTTTTTTATTTCATGATAGGTGCATATAATCATCATAGTGTCATTTTGAATTTTGAATTTTGAAGATGGAGTGTTGTAATCCTATATATAGGCCATAATATTTGTCAAATTGTTTAGATGAAGAAGAAAAAATTGAAACCCTAAAATTTGGTCTCCATCCTCCTCCTCCAAGGCAACTTCGGCCTCCTCTCTCTCTCCCTCCTCCTTGGCCGCCGGCCACCTCCCTCTCTCCCTCTCTTTTCTCGGTTACCTCTCCTCCTCTTCCCTCTCTCGGCCACCCCAAACTCCACTACCAAACTCATCCACCAACTCCTCCACCAAACCCGAGCCACCAACTCCACCACCAAACCCGAGCAACCAACTCTTCCACCATCCCGAGCCTCCACCCTCTCCACAAAAAAAAAACCGGCCACCACCTTTACCTTACCCCATACCCGAGCCCTCCTACACCCCTCTTGAAATTTCGGCCAACCTAGGGTTTGCCCTAGCCGCCACCCACTATTACTTGAGAAAAATATTTCCTACCACCTTTTCTCTCTCCTTCCCATATATATATATATTGGCTTCTTCAAGATCACTCCCTCTCTAGGGTTTTCTTGCAAAAGGAAGAACGGCCGGCGTCTTCATCAACCGGTGCAGATCCGTGTGTTCTCGTGGAGAATAGAAATCATCCACCGTCGTGAGTTTTTTCCTCCACTTAATATTGTGGACGGACTTTCTTGGGATTGGATAACGATTCCTACATCTTGTGTGAATTCTTATAAATTATTTTGTGAGGTCTTGGTGGAATTAGAAGGCTAGTTTTGTTCGGTTTTATATTGAAATTAGCGCTTAATAAAATCTGAATTTTTCAAGCATTTATTTCCCGAATATTTTTCATAAAATTGGAGCGAATAAATCTCGAGAACACTAGAAGAAATCGAGTTCTTCACCCATGATTTCTCCTTGAGTTCAAGTGATTTGGTATACCCTTATATTAATTAACTTTGGGATCGATTATGGCTTAATTTTTAAATCACTTATTTAGTTTGGATATTCTTTTATTGGATGTGTGAACATGGCACATAATTTAGTTTGGATTATGGCTTGAGCGAATATTGGCATATAGCCCTTGTTAAATCTAAAATAAGGGGTAGCGTCCCTTTGCGTTGATTAATTATTTAATATTGGAAATAATATCATTAATTGCTCCGGGTATCCGATAGTGCTAAGTAGAGAAAACGTGCACTAGATATTTTAATTTAATTTTCAAACCTAAGAACACGTGTTAATCCGTCGAAACCTTGGGCCTGCATCAATTTGGTATCAGAGAGAGTTCACGTCAATTTCTTAATTGGCACCCTCTCCCTTTTATTATTTTTGCCGACACGCACTTGTCTTGCACATTTATTTATCGAAATTAAAAAAAGTTTTAAATTTTTTTTTCTGGTGTGCCAATAGCGGTCTATATTTTTTTTTTCAACAAAAAAATAAAAAAAATTTATTTAATAATCTTCATATTATTTACAGCAAGAAAATAAAAAAAATATATTTTTATTACCTTAAGTAATTAGCGGGAACAATTACATCTTTGAAAATTAAATAGGGCCAGGTTATTTATTCATTGCATGTGAACCGGTTCCGGGTGAGTTTTTCCCTCCGGTTCTCACTAGAAAATGGCCTATGACGTGTATGCTAGAACACATGAACCCACTTATGACGGGTATGACTATTTGTATGCTAAAGTCGTGTCTAGTCCGACCCCAGCCTTGCCATCATACCCTAAGAATTCTAATCTTCCCCAGACTTATCTATTCTCCTATGATGGTTATGAGGATCCCAATTTTTTTAGAGAATGGCTTAAGTGGGTAGAAAACTATTTTTATTGTCATGAATGGGATGACCACCAAAAGGTTAACATCGTCCGAGAGCGGTTAATAGGTCGAGCCCGCGTGTTTTGGTTAAACGAAGAACGTTGTGTTGGTAGCTATAAAATTTCTTGGCCGTACATGCGTAGCCTCCTCTCGGATCACTTTGATCCCGCCTACCTACGTACTAATAACACCACACCCGTTAGCAAAAATAGCTTCGTCACTAGACTCGTATCTGCTTATAGGAGTGAACCTATGCCTCAGGATAGATCCTATCCCCATAGAGGTAGTAATACCCAAAGTGTGCATATTCCCACCTCTAGGGAACATAAGCCATTTAGACCCCAAAATTTGAACTCGAAAGAGGTTACTACTAGGGTGTCTGCTCCTTTAGCCTCGTCGTCTAAGCCCCCTGATATAATGACTGATACCGATAAGGATGCTGATGTAAATGTGATATCTTTTGATTAGGGTTTGGTCACATGGGGCCTACAGCAGGGCCCAAGGTAGTCTAAGTCAAACCAGCCCCAAATTAGGGTCCTAGCAACATATTGATTCCACCACTGCATCCCTAACCCTAACACCAACCTAAGGGAACCATAAGCCATATCACAAGGCCACCAATTGACTAGAGTTGACCCAAGTCAACCCTAGTCTTAATTTGGTCAAACCCACACCTAAAGGCCCAAATAGTCCAAGTGGGGCACCACCATGGCCCAACCCAAGTTGGGTGGTGTCATAGGGCCCATGACCTTCAGGTGGGGTCAGCCCACTCATCAAGTTGACCAAGTCAACCCTAAAAGTCAACATAGTAAAATTGAAGCCTAAATTGGAGAAAGTGTGAACCAAGCCCACTCCCAATGGATAAAGCCCACTAACCATGGCCCATGACCTGCCCGAGTGGTCAAAGACAACTCCTACCCCTCTGAATTAGGAAAGAGAATGCATGTATGGGGGTAAAATGGGAATTTTAGGAGAGAGAATGTGGAGAAATGAAAATGAAGGCCATGTGGCCCTCCTTCTTTCTGTCCAAGGCACCTGGAAAGCTTCCACAGCTCATTCCAGAGGGAATATGCTGCTGGATGGCCACTTGGCACCATAGGTGAAGCTTCATAAGCTTGGCCGAGCCCCACCTTGAACCTAACTCCCTATACAACCACTCCCAGCTAAAAGCAAGCCCACCATCACCTTCAATGAGCTCAGGCGAGTGGAAATCGACATCTGAAGCACTGCTTTTGCTGGAGAAACCAGGAAACGGGAAGGACTCGCCGGAGCAAGCTCGACCATGGCTCACCGCAGCCAAACTCGCCGCCAATCCTCAATTTCGGTTCGTTTCACCTCACCTCTCATCGTACTAGAATCCTATATCGACTAGGCGAGACATCGGGCTCAATTGAGCCCGATACCATGTGAGCAGAGAGCAAAAATCCGAGCTTTCTCTTCTTGCTCGGGATCGCCGGAGGAGCCCCCTCCGGCAGCCTCACCGCCGGGAAAAGCTAGCAACCACCTCAACGAAGGTGGTGACAATAATCGTCGGCAGTGGCGCCAGCCCAGGTGGCTGGAATTTGCCAGCAACTATGGCCCAGGAAGAAGAAATCGCAGTCGTTGACCACCTGGGGACGATGAACGGATGCCGTCCATCAGATTTGATTTGATTAATGAATTATTTTGTTATGAATAGTAAATCATATATCACACTTTTATACTGAACTTGCATGTTAAAAATAGGCCTCTTAAAGGCAAATTCAGACCCAGACATCACAATGAAAATTGTAGGCCTTAGTCTTACCTTCGATTTTCCACCCAAAATTTGAGATTTGGAGCAGTAGGACTCACTGTGGGACCAATCTACTAGGACTGGTCCTAGGCTAGGGCAGAAATTTGATTGAACGCCCATGCCAAAATATTAGTCCACATGAAACAAAATTTTGGGTATGTGCTTGATTAGGTCAAACTTAGACCCTGTAAAAATATGAGAATTTTTGGAAGAAAGTTTCTTATAGTTTTTGTGAAAATACATATAATTAAATTAATTAAATATTTGGAGAAATCCAACTCTAAATGACCCCAAATTTTGGTGGCATGTACATTGGGTCAATATCTGATTATGATAAAAATTTCACCCTCTTTGGGCCTCTGCATGTTGGGTAAACCCACTTGCATGAGTTTGATGTATATAGGATTGGGGTGCCTTTAACAAAAATTTATATAACAGGGATTTAGCCCATTTGGAACATGAAAAGTCTATCAAATCTTGGTCAGGGGATTATTAGGGTGAAACATACCTTCAACAGAAGTAATGAGATTTTTGGGATCAAAAATCCCATTATTTGGAATTTTTGAGTATTAGGTCATTTAAAGACAAAATTTTGAAAATTGGGTTATTGATGAGTTTAAATACTCAAATTTGGTTAAGAACTCAAGGGAGTCATATTTAAGTCCTGGAAAATTTTTTGTGTCCGTTAGATGATTATATTTTGGAATTATGTAGAATTTACAATTTTGCCCTTTTATGGTAATTATTTAAAAAATGATGGAAATTCAGCAGGAATATTATGGAAAAATTCCTAGTGTTTTAAATATGTATTTGTGACCTTGTGTAATTTCATGAAATTTTTGGATGTGTCTATAGGTTTAAAATCCAAATAATGACATTTTTGTAATATTTGTCATATGAATGTTGGTAAACCAGATTACTGTTTTGGACCATGAATTTTTGTATTGGTATTATTTAAGCAATTTACATCTGCAATAATTTTCCTAGAATTTTTGGAAGCATATTTAATGTACTTCATTTGTAAGTGGTCAATTCATAGATTTAACACTAAATAAAAATTAAATGGAAATATAAATGAAAAAATTACAATTCTTGGAAACCAGTCATAATTAGCCTAGGTGATCATCAAGAAAATTTATTAGATCAGGGGGAACATTTGATATAGTACTTCTTGTATAAAGTGACATATGCCACTTAATTAAAAGATTTAATTTAGGGTCTTTATGACTTGGAAAAATAGTGAAAACTCCACATAATTAATATCATATATCATACCATTCATGATAAATGGTTAGGGTCACTTTGGCCAAGAAATTGGAAGTCTTACTCTCTGGGAGGTATTAGGTCATGGGTCGCGTCTAGCTCAAATAGTATATACTACTAGGACCATAAGGGAATGAGAATAGACATCGAGATGGTAATTATTTTGGGAGAATAAACCTTGGTTGACCTACTATAGGTCATTTCTTGGTTACGAGCGATGGAGCACAAGTCCTAGGATAGTAATTATAACAAGGTCCGGCGGAAGACCGCCGCCCGTCTATTAACATCTTAAGTCATTAGGACCACTCTAGAGTAATAATGAGAGCAGAACAAGGATTATGGGTAGATATCAATAAAAGTAATTATCCTTGCAAAAGGGAATTTTGGGATTAAACCCATCGTAGTTCCTAGTGCCCTCGAGAGCCCTTCACCGGGCATGTCTTGGGCAGTCTTGAGATTAACCCTAAACTACTAGGTGTAACTGACACTAGACAAGAGTAGTCTAATAGGTTAAGGCATTGTGGTTCATTCTCACCCGGGATGGGTTTGAGGGATTTGAATACACGCACAAATGTGCATTCTCACCCGTGAGGGTTGGAGGGATTCAGAACTAAGGCGCAGATGTGCATTCTCACCCGTGAGGGGTTGGAGGGTTTCAGGACGGTTTGGTCCTGCGAGCTGCAGGCTCGGGTTGGAATATCTTGCATGTGCATAAACTTGTGGCGGGTTATGCGGTACTGGGCCAATCGTCACACCGATGGCAGTACGGTGGCTCTGGCGAGGTGTGATGGTTTGAGGGGCCAGTGGGTTGTTTTACGCTGCGATTTGGAGGACGATCCCCAAAAACGCACACTCGACCAAAAAGACTGGTGGGTAGCCAGCAAATAGTACGCAGAGACTCTAGAGTGCACCTAGGACGTGTACAGAGGCGTATGCGAGGTCTAGGCCGGGTAGTGTGATACCCACATAGGAGTGGAGACGCCCACTCCACTACTGTCGTAGCCACAATGGTGGTACCAGAGAGTGATGCTAGCTCCAAAAAGTAGGAACTAAAGGTCTGTGATCATAGAGTCGTGTACGTGAGTTGCACTTGCATGAAGCATAATACACATGCATATCATTCATTCATAACTAGGTCATACGCACTATGGATCCTTATCATATAAATTAGTATGAGCTATTTTATATGATAAGTTATATTTCTGGAAACCTTAACTTATAAGTTTGTATGGACATTCATATAAGTTAATGTACTTTTGTGATGGTAGTAGTAGCTTATTACATTTGCCGTCTTTACTTAGTTTTCCTGCAGTACTTGTTTATTTACTGCACTTTACCTATTCCTGTTCAGTTCTTTTACTTTCATGCACTATATATATAGAAATGCTAGAATAGAGATATTGATGTATATATAATTGTTAGTATAGTTCCATTGTAGATATTGATGTATATATACTTGTCAGTATAGTTTCATTATCACCTGCTCCCTTGTTTTACCCCTTGTTGTCCTCCGCTTCGTCCTCCCGCCCGATGCCTAGGAGTTGCGGGGCGAGGTGCGGAGGAAACGAATTAGTCTTTTGACTAACAGTCGGTGTGACCAATCATTTTAGGAGCTCGAGGAGATGGAGCACCATCAGGACGAGGTGACAGGACATGAGGAGCTGATACCACCACCACCTACTACTACTGCAGCCCGACGTCAGGTGGGACGAGATCTTTGAGGATAGTGTAGCTTCCGCTTGTTGTTATTTATGAGAGAGATATTTGACATCATGTACTGGGCATAAGCCCCTTTTTATCTACTTTATATACTCATGCTGTACTGATGTACTATATTTATTATGGGATATTAGTGTGACTTGTGGACTAGTGGTTGCTTTATATACTGTTTTTACTTCTTACTCTCTTTTGACCAACAGGTTATGTGATCGTTCTAGCCTGCAGAATCGGCGTGTTGCGGTTTCGGCTAACCCGTGTGTTAGTGCCATCATAAGACGGCGGTTCTGGGCATAACATCAAGTTACCTCCTTGGTAAGGGGGAGGGGTCTTACAAACTGGTATCACCTGAATAAACGATCATAAGAGAAGAAGTCCACAACACTAGGCCACCCCGCACAAGCATTAGTTTGCGGACAAACTATGCAGCAGAAGCAATGGTGTGCCCATGTGTAAAACGTCACATAAAACAGTCCACATAAGCAATGAGTTAGGTCAATTCTAATATAAACCTTACCTTTGTGCAACCTCCCAGGGTCGCCGTACCATAGAGTGTGGCTCCTTCCCCTCCGGATCCCACTCCTTTTCTACGGACAGAGATGGGCCAGACCTTGACGGCCATCCTTGAGGCCTTCAGGGCCCAACAAGTTCCGGCACCGCTGCCAAATCCGGGATCAAACTGGCTGAGTGCGTTCAAGAGTTTGTCCCCGCCCATGTACCATGGGACGGAGAACACAGTAAAAACGGAGGAATGGCTCGAGGCTATACATGAGATGCTGGCAGGCATCAGCTGCCCTATCAGTGAGGCAGTTCATTTGGTGACTACTGCACTGGATGCCCATGCGAAGAGGTGGTGGAAGTCCACGATGGACTCCACCTATGCAGATAGAGATCTGTCAGAAATATCTTGGGAGGAGTTCGATAAAGTATTCTTGAACCACTTTGTGTCCACCACGGATCGAGATGAGTTAGAAGAGAGGTTATTGAATCTCAAGCAAGGGACCAGATCGGTGATTGAGTACCAGAGGGAGTTTTCCCACCTTGCCAGGTTCGCGGGGGTACATGATACAGACAACAGGAGGTATGCCAAGAGATTCTATCGGGGCCTTAGAGATGACTTGAGGCAGGCCCTATTGTCCATCTCTCACAACACATCAGCTCAGATCATCGAGATGGCCAAGAAGCATGAGGCGGACCAGCTGATGGTGCAGAACAGAGAAAAGAGGCCACATGATGGGTCGTTCTTTGGGGAGAATAGCCGGGGCTTGCAGAGGGGCAGAGTCATTAGGCACAAGAGAGGTAGGGGACGTTATCGTCCCAACTATAAGCAGGAGCAGGGACCCCCTGCAATACCAGCTCATCCACCACCACAGATGCATGGCCAGATGAGGCAGGTTGATCGTGGTCAGCGACCGATAGTTTGCTTCACGTGCCATCAGCCGGGTCATATTAGATCAGAGTGCCCACTTCAGTTTCGTGCACTCCCTCCTCCACCTCCTCCACCTCCTCCACCTCCAGTGATCCCTACAGTACAGCAGGGCCGAGGTCGAGGCCGAGGCCGAGGCCGAGGCCGAGGCCGAGGCTGAGGCCCGTTTGGCCAAGGCAGGGGACAGGAGCAGATGTATGCATTGGACCTCGCTGAGCCGAGGAACCCGGAGGAAGTCATCACAGGTATATAATTTATGTTACGAAATTACGACATTTTCCCTATTATTACTATTTTACATAATCATGACCATGAAGAATGACTACCCATCTGAAACTCAATCAACCTCAGGCATAGTATTCATCAGCGGCAAGCCCGCGCACACACTATTTGATACAGGTACGTCACACTCATTCGTATCAGAAGACTTTGTGGAAGGATTGGACAGCGTAGAACTATTCACAGGCTCGATGATGAGAGTGAGGCTACCTGATGGATTAGTACTACTATCATCTGCCAAGTGCAATATGGAGGCAGAAATCAGCGGGAAGACTTTTGAAGCGCCTGTGATGATTCTGAAGATGCCAGATTTCGACTTGATCTTGGGCATGACTTGGTTATATTGGAACCATGCCCAGATCGACTGCCTATCGAGGAGGATCACCCTGAGGCACGGAGACTCCCAGGTCATCGTCGAAGGTATTAGACTTGTCTCTTATCTCTTATTATCATCCGTACAGGCGGTCAAAGCCCACAGGTAAGGAGAGGAAGTGTATATTATCTGCTTCGAGATGGCGGGAGCAGAGACTTCTATTATGGATATACCAGTGGTTCGGGATTTTTCTGACGTGTTTCCGGAGAAATTGCCTGCATTACCACCAGCTAGGGACGCGAACTTCTGTATTCAGTTGGTGCCAGGAGCTAGGCCCGTGTCTCGGGCGCCGTACAGGATGGCCCCAAAGGAGCTAGCGGAGTTCAGAATGCAACTACAGGAGCTGGTAGAGTCAGGGTTTGTCCGACCGAGCTCATCACCGTGGGGAGCTCCGGTGTTATTTGTCAAGAAGAAGGATGGCTCCCTACGTCTCTGCATCGACTACCGGGAGCTGAACCAGTTAACGGTCCGGAATATATACCCCCTACCCCTGATCGACGAGATGTTTGATCAGCTTCAGGGAGCCTTCTGGTTCTCTAAGTTAGATTTGAGATCGGGGTACTATCAGCTGCAGATCCAGGAGGAGGACATTCCGAAGACGACTTTTAGTTCCCACTACGGATTGTATGAGTTCACGGTGATGCCATTTGGGCTCATGAATGAGCCTTCTGCATTCATGAGCTTGATGAACCACGTCTTCGAGCCCTACTTGGACAAATTCGTTATAGTTTTCATCGATGATATACTGATCTACTCCTAGACATAGGAAGACCATACTCAGCATTTGGCCTTGGTTTTGGGGAAGCTGAGAGAGCACCAATTGTATGCAAAGTTCTCGAAGTGCCAGTTCTCGCTGCAGGAAGTGGCATTCCTAGGAGAATGTTCAGGATCTGCTCTCTCTGGATGACTTGTCGATTTCTGGATGAAGACTTCTCTCCTTGTTGTTGGTTTTTTATCTCCTTAGCAGCATCTATCTGATGATAGAACATGTCTTTATATAGGCTCCATCCGAGGTTACCGACTGATCTGGTTCATAACGGCCTTCTGACAGCTCTGACAGCTCTGACAGTTACAACAGCATTGTTAGTTATGACATCTGTCAAGTCTTTAGAAACTACATTATACTTTGACTCAACAGCAAAGTGTCGAGACAATTCTTCAAATATGTCGACACAAAAAGATCATGTGTCGACACAACTCTTGATGATGTCGACACAGCTTTCACAATGTCGACATAGCTTCTCTTTAACTTCTTGACACAGCTTCAGGGGAATGTGTCGACACAAGTCCTGTGTGTCGACACAATAACTCCTTGTCTCGACAAAGTTGGTGTCGACAAAATTTTGGTGTGTGTCGACAGAAGTCCTGTGTGTCGACACAGTTGTTGTCGACAAAATTCTGGAATGTGTCGACACAAATCCTGTGTGTCGGCACAGTTATTGTCGACAGATTTTTTGTGTGTCGGCACAGGCCCCTGGTGTCGACACAGCTTTTCCCAAGTGTCGACACAAGTCCTGTGTGTCGACACAATCTGGCTCCTGGTGTCGACACAGCTTCTCCCAAGTGTCGACATAATTCTTCTCAAGTGTCGACACAGCTTTTGTCAAGTGTCGACACTTGTACTTAGAAACTTTTTCTGCATTTCCTTAACCTGTACATGAAACTCAAAATAATATCAAATACACCTTGATTAATATCATTGAGTTAGGTGAGGCTTCTCCAAATCTGGTACACATTTTACAATGTACCCAACAATCTCCTCCTATTTGGAGAAGTCATAACCCTTAGTTAATGATATATATCACTTTATAATAAAACACAGAACATGATGTATAAGAGCATTATTTGACAGGGTAATACATAAACAAAACTACCATATTATATCATCACAGAATATGATAACATATAAAGAACATGAATCAATGTTTTGTTGAACTACAAAAAGTTTCTAAATCAACAGATTACATAGATTTTAAAACTAAAGATTACAAAGTTCTAAAATCTAGTCAATCTATTCTAGGGCTGATCAGACTCCTTGATTACAATGCCTTTGCCAGACTGAATCCTTGCTTGTACACTAGCTTAAGTGTCTTCAGCTGGCTTCTTTCCTTTAAGATCCTTCTTCTTGAGATCTTCAGCCTTAACCTTTTACCTTTCAAAATAATGATAAGACTTTGGAAAGTATTTGCTTGGCTCCACAGCAGTAGCAGGTATCTTTCCAGCTTTGAGATCCCTTCTAAAATGAAATATGACATCTTGACTCTTCTGATATTTACTCCATTCTTATTCTGAGTACCACTTGCCCCTACCATGCATGTTGTCTTTAACTGCTTGCCAGACAGTGATAATTATATTCCTGGAAGTGGGACTCCATTTTTCAAAATCAGGTTTTAGTTCAGCCTGCTCTCTAAACCTTTTCTTAGAAAGTTGAGCTTCTTGCTCTCTTTTCAAAGCAGCTTCAGACATCTTAACCTTCTCAATAACCACATTCTGAACCTCCTGAGGAGGACTGTATATTTGTTGAACAACAGATTGAATTCCTTCAAAGTCATCAGGTGGATAAATGATTTGAGCCACTTCCTGCTGAGCCCCTTCATTGTAAGCAGCTTGAATGCCTGACTCAGCTGTGTTGTCATCATCACACAGGGGTGGATATCCAAGAGTGGCTCTGATAGTATTAGTTATACATTTAGCATGTTCAGAGCCTGCATTAACTAACACTCTCTCCCCCTTTATGACTTCTCATTCAACATGGTCTCTTAGATCATCCTTTTGAAACCTTATCGATTAGCTAGATAATTTGTTCCTTCTTTGTAGAATGATCTGAACTTCAGCAGCTGATCAGAACTTACCTTTTGAGAGTCTTGAATAGCAGTGCTAATATCAGTCAAATTTACTTTGAGTTGTTTATCAAACTCAGACTAGATAATTTGCTTTGAGTTGTTTATCAAAATTAGCTGATCAGAAACCTTATCTGATTAGCTAGATAATTTGTTTCTTTAGCAATATTTGCAGTAAAAGTAGTTGCTGTATTCTTAAGTTCTGTGACAATCACATTTTGGGATTCTGTTAGATTGTCATTCATTCTTATTTGATTTTCCAGAACATAGCCTTGTTTGACTACTATATCATCTATTTGAGTTTTGGCCTCTACCTGTTGCTTTGCTAAATATACTACAACATTATCTCCCTTATGGAAGCAATCTGTCATCTCTTTTTCATGCAAATTGACCTCAAATCTGATTGATTTGATATCTTGGGCCAATGTAGATTGCAGTTCTTTATGACTCTCATCTACATATTTCTCAAGAGCTGCTCTTTGCTTATCCATCTTAACTTGCAGTGCCACCAACAGTGAGCTGAAGTCAACTGCTGGAGCTGGTGGTTGGGAGACAGTCTGTAAGGCTTTCTTATAGCCTAAGCTCTTCTTTTTTGAGGACCATCAGTTTCCTCTTCTTGGCCCTAGAGGTTGTTTCATCTTCTGAAGTTTCTGAGGAACTTGCTATGTCCATAATATCTTTTGGACTAGAGGGCAACTCCTTCTCAGTTCTTGGCTGCTCCCCCTCAGTACTTGCATCTTGTATGTCAGGAAATAACTCTTCTAGAGTTACATCTTGGTTTATTTGAACAAGATGAATAGCTTTCTCTTTCTCAGTATATTCTCCTCCTTCAAAGTCAACGGTGTCTTCCATGGTAATGTACTGATCTCGGACATGACCTTGGATATTTTTATCAACATCAGTCTGGAGCACATCCAGTGTATCATTCACAGTATCCATAGTAGTTTGATTGATGTCTTGAACTACCTTAAGTATTGATTGAGTTGCTCCTTCACTATCTAATTCAGTTGTTTAAGCAGTTGGCTCTTGTTCATGAACTCCCCCTGAGGGTAAAGCCTCTTATTGAGCTGAAACTGTAGAAAGCTCATTGGCTCCCCATTGATGAGGCACTTCCTGTACCTGAACTTCTGAGATGTTGGTGGTAGGAATCTGCTCCCCTGTACCTGATCATCATCTACAGTCTCTGGAGCAGGTGATTTTCTAGCATACTCTGGTCTTTCCTCATCTAACTGAAGACCACTTCTTCTTTTGAATCACTGGAAGATTCAGTTATCTTGTGGATTGGTTTCTTCTTTTGTTGTATCTGTTTTGTTTATTTCGGTGGAGTAGAAACATCCTTGGTCAGGACCCTTTTCCATCCAGATAGTATCCTTAAATCCATTCTTCTCATATGATTTATCTTAGATCCTGCTGTGTGATTCATCATGTCAGGAATATTCACAGTCAGATATAGGCTTAGTATTTTGCCCAGGTTTGGTTTCTTTAAACTTTCTTTGATCTTTTCAAAGATCACAGCAGACTAGTTTTGACCTTGAAGATGACTCTGGTCATTAGCTTGAACATATAAGCAGATATCTTTTCATGTCCTCCTGTTTTGCATAGAATTACTTTTCCTATAATTTTAGAAAGAAATTTTCCCTAGGAGTTCATTTCCTTTCTGAACATAGATGATCCAATCTTGGTGGTGGGATCCAGTCCACACCATTGGATAGCTTCTCTAGTCATGGATGATACGACTTCATCTTCTTCTTGAACCCTTGGCAGTTGTAGTGTCTTCCTCAAACTCTTCAGGGTGAGTTTGACATTGGTTCCTTGAACGGATGACTTAATTTTTAGGCTCGTTGAATCCAGTGTTGCTGCTATGTAGAATTCAAGAACATCCTTCTTCCAAATCTTGGTAGGTTTTGAAACCAAGTACTCTAAGCCATTCTCTATGATTAGGGTAATCACGGCTTTGATGTCTCTAGATCCACTCGCAAAGGCATCACAAACTAGTTCATAGCCTTCGTTGATGTTTTCTTCCAGCTTTAGCGCCATTCAGAATGAGTGAGAGAGAGAGAGAAGAAGGATGAAGGTCTGTCGACACAAAGGATTAGGTCTCGAGAACATTGAGAGCGTAGTCGACAGGGTTTTACTTCCACTTATTTATATGTTTTCTAAACAAGGAAGGTCAACAGGCGGGTTGAAATAAACCTATTGTGTCGACATTGTTGGAATTGTGTCGACACAGACTACTAAAGTCTCGACAGAGAATTACTATTATATGTGTCAACACCAATTGCAATGTGTCGACACAAATAATGTTAAGAGCTTACAGTAATCTCTGTGTGTCGACACAGACGACTGTATGTGTCGACACCAACATTTAAGTGTCAGTATGGCTAGGTGTCGACACCAAATTCTGAGTGTCGACACAATCTTCTGGATGTATCGACAGAATTTTTCTTATGTGTCGACACCATCCATTAAGTGTCGACACCTTTGTCTTTAAGTGTCGACACAGATTTACTTAGTTAAATTTGTCATTCTTATTCTATGTTCAGCATGCCTAATTCAATTTTAAAATAATTGAATTTAGTTTCATCCAGTGGTTTGGTGAACATGTCAGCAATTTGAAAATTAGTATTGACAAATTCTAAACTTATATCTTCCTTTTCTACATGATCTCTAAGGAAATGAAATCTTATTTCTATGTGCTTAGTTCTGCTATGTGAGACGGGATTTCTATCAATAGAAATGACACTAGTAGAATCACAAAATAATGGAGTTCTACTTACCCGGATTCCATAATCTTCAAGTTGATGTTGAATCCATAACAGCTGAGCACAGTAGCTGCCTACAGCAGCATATTCAAACTCAGCAGTGGAAATAGCCACACTTGTCTGCTTTTTACTGCTCCAAGACACCCATCTTCCTCCGAAAAACTGACATGTGCCAGTAGTACTTTTCCTGTCTTCTTTGCATTTTGCAAAGTCTGTATCTGAATACCCAGATAGTAGAAAATCTCTATTCTTATGGTACCAAAGACCAAGATTTGGTGTTCCCTTAAGATATCTCAAAATTCTTTTGACTGTAGTATAATGAGACTCTTTAGGGCAGGCTTGATACCTAGCATAGACACATGTATCGTACATGATGTCTAGTCTACTAGCAGTTAAGTATAAAAGGGAGCCAATTATCCCTCTATACAAAGACTCATCTACAGGTTTCCCTGCATCATCTTTGCCTATAGGCATACTTGACCCCATTGGAGTTCTCGTGGTGGAGGCGGGCTCCATACCATATTTCATAATCAACTCCTTGATGAACTTAGACTGAGATATGGACAAGTCATCATCAGTCTGTCTAACTTGGAGTCCCAAGAAGAATTTCAGCTCACCCATACTGCTCATCTCAAACTCCCCTTGCATAAGTTTGGCAAACTTTCTACAAAGGTTATTTTTTATTGATCCAAAGATAATGTCATCAATATATATCTGAACTAGGATCATCTTGCCTTTTAATTCTCTAAGGAATAAAGTTTTGTCTATTTTCCCCCTTGAGAATTTGTTCTCAATGAGGAATGTAGACATGGTTTCATACCAAGCCCTAGGGGCTTGTTTCAAACCATATAGTGTTTTCTTAAGCCAATAAACATAATTAGGATAGAGAGAGTCTACAAAACCTGAGGGTTGTTCAACATAGACTTCCTCTTTTAAGTCACCATTTAAAAATGCTGACTTGACATCCATATGGAATACCTTGAACCCTTGGTATGTTGCATAGGCAAGGAATAGCCTTATTGCTTCCAACCTTGCCACTAGAGCAAATGTCTGACCAAAGTCTATTCCCTCTTCCTGCATGTAGCCTTTTGCTACCAGTCTTGCTTTGTTTTTGACTATGATCCCATTACATCTAGCTTGTTCTTGTAGATCCACTTAGTCCCTATGACATTGTGATTCTTTGGTTTAGGAACCATCTCTCATACTTTACATCTTCTGAATTGATTCAGCTCCTCCTGCATTGCATCAATCCAGTTTGGGTCTTGTATGACTTCTTCAAATTTCTTGGGTTCCATTTGGGACAGGAAACTTGAGCAAAGAACTGTGTTCAAGTTCTTGCTCCTTGTTTGAACACCATGACTTGGATCACCAATAATTTGGTGTGCTGGATGATCCTTTAGGTGTCTTATTGCTGGAGGCAATTTATCTACACCTTGATTTCCTTCAGTTTCCTCAACATGCTGTACTTCATTTTCTTCATCAACAGCTTGTGGGTCTTGTACTCCCCTTGAAAAGCATCCATCATTTTCTTCATCATGCCTTACATGTTGGTCTTCATTAATGGTTAGCTTGTCCATCATTTCCTTCAAACTTGTAGAGCTACAAGATACACTAGACTGCTCACAATTGAATAGTTCAGTTTCATCAAAGACTATATGAATAGATTCTTCTACAACTTGAGTAGTCAAGTTATAGACCCTGTAAGCTCTACTGTTGTTGCTGTACCCAACAAATATCCCTTCTTGGGATTTGGCAGCAAACTTAGTTAAATAAAACTTGCCATTATTAAGTACATAACACTTGCTACCAAAGATCCTAAAATAAGATATGTTTGGTTTTCTCACTTTCATAATCTCATTGGGTGTCTTTTTATGACTTTTAGTGATGGATGCTCTATTGAGAACATGACATGCAGTGTTTACTGCCTCAGCCCAGAAATATTCTGGGAGAGAAGTGTCACTTAGTAGTGTTCTACTAGCCTCAATAAGAGTCTTATTCTTTCTTTCAGCAATACCATTTTGCTGAGGAGATCTAGGTGAGAAGAACTCTTGAAGAATCCCTAGTTCTTCACAAAATCTTGTCATGCATTCAGACTGAAATTCAGTCTCATGGTCACTTCTGATTTTGACCACTGAACTGTTAAGTTCATTCTGAATTTGCCTAACAAAATTTTGGAAGACAGTAGGGGTTTCAGATTTCCGCCTCAGGAAGAAAACTCAAGTAAATCTAGAATAGTCATCCACAACTACAAGTGTATAGACTTTTCTACCTAGACTATGAACTGGAATAGGACCAAATAGATCCATATGCAGGAGGTACAAACACCTCACAGAATCTTTGGTATCATGTCCATGAAAAGAGGTCTTAGTCTGTTTGCCCTTTTGGCAAGCTGAACATACACCCTCTTTTATGCACTTGAACTGAGGACCATTCCTCACTAACTCCATGCTATAGAGTTGGACTATAGTCTTATAGTTAAGGTGAGCTAGCCTCTTATGCCATTTGACACAATAAGATGCTTTCTCATCTGCAACTAAACATATAAGAGAATTCTTATTCTCACAATCAAAACTGAGACAATAAACATTTCCTTTTCTATAACCTAACAAGATGACCTCTTGATCACTTGTCCTTCTAATCTAACACTCGTTCTTAATAAATGAAGTGTCATAACCAAGATCACTCAGTTGGCTTATGCTTATTAGGTTGTGTTTCAAACCTTTCATATAAGCCACTTGGGTGATAGTAATTGAGCCATTAGAAATGTTACCAAACCCTTTGATGATCCCATTTTTAGATCCACCAAAGATCACTTTGGGTCCATTCTCAATGGGAGTGTAGTCCTTAAGCATCCTTCTTGTTCCAGTCATGTGTCTGGAACAACCACTGTCCAAGTACCATATTGGGGTATGGCCACTTGGACTCAACTGCATCAAATATAATTACTTAACCTTAGAACCTCAATAAGTATTGAGTTCTAGGTTCAGGTTAGTCCGAAACTTGACTGATTTCCCTGCAGTCTTTCTAACAGGTAAACTGATATTTTTCCTGACACTGGTGTTGTGCCAACAATCTATGGCATAATGCCCAACCTTGCCACATCACCAGCACTCATATCTATTGTATATTCTTTTAGATACAGTCTTAATAGCCTTGCTGTCAGCTGTCCTTTTGTTTAGTGATGGGGCTGGTGCATCAAATACCATGATTCCTGAAGAACATGGTGTGTTTGTACATGGGTTGCCCTATTGACATTTGCACCCTTGTCATTCAGAATACCAGGCTTACTGTGACCATGTGTAATGTCATGGTCATACCTGTTAGTGGGCTGCATCACTTTCCTAAAAGCAATAGGGGGTTTGAAGGCTTGTGGCTGAACTGGAGCTTTGCCTTTTCTTTTAGAATTTGCTGCCCTAATTCTTATCTTAAAACATAGACCTATCTTACCCTTTTGTGCAATGAAGTTATCAATCAAAGGTAAGACAGACTTTGGCTTTGAGAATTTAGCCACAAGTTCCTTTTCTCTTTGTAGTCTGACTTCCAGACCCTTGATCTGATCTATTCTTGATGAGTAGCTCATAAGATTTGAGCTTACCCAATAGAGCTTCTGTGGTGATCTCATTCAAACTTCTGGCATCCTTGATTGACCTGATTCTTGAATCCCAAGTGCTAGGGAAGCATATTAGAATTTTGTCATTAAGTTCAGTCAGTGATATCTCCTTATCCAAAGTCCTGAGTTCACTGACTATCAGACTAAGTCTATTGTACATATCTCCAACTGATTCAGCTTCTCCCTTCTTGAAATTCTCATATTGAGATATGAGGTGGGATCTCCTGTCCTTTCTCTCATCAGCTGAGCCTGAGACTATTTCAGAGAGTTTATCCCAGATTTCCTTTGCTGAATTGCATTCAGACACCTTTTGAAAGATGTCATCAGACATGCTCTGGGATAAGATGTTCATAGCCTTGGCATCAGCTATCTTCCATTTCTTGATATCAGCATCTGTTCCTGATGGAGGTGGAACAACATTTGTACTTGAGTTCTCTGGAGGTCTTGGACAGACTGTCAAAACAGAATTAAAAATATCCTCGTCAATAGAATTCATATATAATCTGATCCTTGCTTTCCAAAGTGCAAACTTGGATAGATTGCACACTAGAGGTCTGGTTCTAGCATAATCTTTGTTTTGGGCCATGATTTATGAAAACAAAATCTAATAATAAACTCAAAAGAAAACAAATCTAACTAGGAATCTTTGGGTTCAGGTGTTAGCCTGTGCAACCACCAAGGTGTGGTATGTTTAACCAACCTGCCTCTGATACCAATTGAAAGTGCAGCTAGATTTGATATACTCTAGAGGGGGGTGAATAGAGTATATGATGCTTGAAAACTTTTTACAACAATTATTGTAATCTGAGTGAACAGGGAAGCAACTATTAAATCTAATCACAAAATAACCTACAACAGAAATTAATCACAGATCTAAACTAATCACAAAACAATCACAGCCAGAAACAAAGGATAAAGACAAGCAAGCCAGAAGACACAAGGAGCTATAGTGGTTCCCCTAAACTTGGGTACATCCACTCTTCTACCACCCTAGGTAGGAATCCACTGCAGGATGAGTTGATCAGGTGTCCTGGGCACCAATGAGCTTTTGATAAGGTGCTCAAAAACCAAATCAGATTTTTTGATCAGGTGTCTTGCTACCAATGAGCTTTTGACAAGGTGCTCAAAAACCAAGCTCAAACTTTTGAAGGGAGTTTGAAAAACCCTTTACAGAGATGGGGATGAGAGATTTATGGAAGTCTTCTCTTTCTCAAAGCAGCTGAGAAGACTATGTGGATTTGATGTTGTCAAAGCTCCTCCTGAGTTCTTGAGATGTTCAGGAAATGAAGCTTTGCTGTAGGGTGATAGGCCTTCAGAAGTTGATCTCCAGCAATTGATGATTTTAGCAATAGCTGAAATGTTAGGTGTCTGGAGTCTTTGAAAGATGTTGGCCTTGAACACTTGAATCAAAGGTGATCTGAAGATTTCAGATTTGTTGATCTCCTTTTGTGTGTGTTCTTGAGAGAATTCTTTGAGACAGAGAATATTTTGTTCTTGTTCTTCTTGTCTGTGTTCTGAGTGATGGAGAGATTCAAAAATCTTGTATTTTATTCTCTGGTACTGAATAGAAAATCATCCTCTGTCAAGAATAGTCGTTGGCCTGTCATTAATTGCATCCTTAATTGCAATTGTCTTCTGGAGGAAAGTCCAAAGAAACATTCCTTGATAATCCCTTGAAACTTGGTACAGAAATAAATGAAAACGGCTAGAAAATCTTCTGAATTAATTACTGAATAACTCCTGAATTTGAATTTTGAAAAATCCTTTAACTCATCAGAAAACGTCGAACTGAGCTCTGCTATCGTCGAACTGAGCTCAGCGATTTGGACTTAGACAGCAACAAAAATCGTCGATCTGAGCTCAAAGGTCGTCAAACTGAGCTCAGAGATAGAGAACCAATACTGAGTCAAGATCGTCGAACTGAGCTCGCAGATCGTCGAATGGAGTTCGACGATTTGTTGAAGTTGAGCTCAGCGATCGTCAAATGAAGTTCGACGATCTGTCGAAGTTGAGCTAGACGATTGTCGATTGGAATTCGACGATTCGTCGTGCTGAGCTCGACGATATGACTTAGTCTCAAACTAAAAATCCTTGGTCATGAGGGCAGCTTCCAAACCTAAACTTTTAACCCTTAGACTCAATTCTAATTGACCTTTAGATCTATACAGGAGGTCAAAAACAGGTTTCCTAGAGATATAGTGATCCTGACCCAAATTAGTAATAGGGTGTTCCAACAATCTCCCCCTATTTGGGTTAGGATTACTATTTACAGAATTTGGAAAAATTAAATAACAACATGCAAAACAACAAAACAGAAAAGAAATAAGCTGGACATTGCAGAACCACAGATATATATCATCCCAGACAATAAATAGAAATCAGAGATCAAAATGATTGTCACCTTACATAGTTATTTCTTCTCCTTGCTCTTTATAAGTTTGATTTCTCTATTGGGGTTAAGAGCTTCCTTTTTGGATCTTGTGTCATCTGCTGCACCTAAAGAGGTTTGCTGTTTGGGCCTTGGATCTACAGCTTCAGGATGCAGCTCCATATATCTGTCAGAGTCAAAGAATTTACTTGAGCCATATCTTTCCAATTCTCTCTTTCTCTGTTCAGACAATGTAGTGATGTTGGAGGAGTCTCTGCCTTGCTCTTTAGCTTTCTTAATTTGGTCCAGTGCAGCAAGCTCTTTCATCTTGGCAGTCCAAGCAGTTGGATTATTTTCAGGATCTTCAAATGGCACTGGTGGCTCATATCTATTTGATGGATTATCTTGAGGTGGTCTGGATGAAACTACTTCCTTTAGCTTATAGGGAAAAGGACCTGAGGTTGTGTCTGATGAGGTTTGTCCTTCCCTGGAGTAGGGATGTTGCCTTGAATAACCTTTTGAATAAACCTGGAATTCCCTTTGATTTCTTCTATAGTTTCCTCTTCTAGATTGAGAACCTCTAGACTGGCTTCCCCTATGATAAGATCTTGCATGTGGCTGATAGGGGGTTTGGATTTTGGCAGAGGGTTGAGCAGCTGAGCTTCCACCTGCACCTGCATCAGGAGGAGGTGGTGGAGGAGGATGAGAATGATGAAACTGGGAAGATCCTTTCTCATACTTCCTCTTCTTCTTCATGGCTTTAAGTTGATTCTTTGAATACTGCATCCAGTGCTCAGTTATGGGGCAATCATGAAGAATGTAATATGGTATGTCATTGTTGTCCTTGACTTTGGCTGTAGGTACTCTCTTCATGGCTTTGCTCCTTGCCTTTCTTTTCCTGGCAATAGTGGCAGAGGAGTCATCAGAATCAGTCTTGAACTCAACACTTTCAGAACTTTGCTCATCATAAAGAGCATCAATATTTTTCATCAAGTCTTTCTGTAGTTGAGTTGAAGCAGATGTAGCAGCAGAGGTTGGAGCAGCAGATACAGCACTTGTAGCAATTGAAGTTGAAGCAGAAGCAGTAGCAACAGACACAGAAGGTTCTGGAGCAGCACTCTTAGAAGGTATGACAGCAGTAATAACAGTAGCAGTTGGGGCAGCAACAGTTTCAGATGAAACACTTTCAGATACAACAATATCAGCAACATCAGGAATATTATCAGAAAACACAGAAGGCTCAAAATCATGTGCCTCTGTCATATGGATATCATCAGAAACTGGAACAACAGTAGCAGCAGCACTGACAGCACTAATAGCAACAGATACATCAACAATATCTTCAGCAGGAGGGGCAGCAGCATCAGTGGAAACAAACAGCTCAGCAGTGAACACTGTATTTATGAATGAATGAATGATGCTGATGTCACAGCTAGAGAAGGGCACAATGGCCTTGGACAAATCCTCTGATGGCTGGAGTGCAACTGTCTCTGGAAGACAACTGAAGTAGGCTGAATCAAATACTGAAAACAGAGACCTGAGGTCTATTGAAAAGACTGCAACTGGAGGGGGAACTAGAGCTTGAGGAAGAACAGCAGCAGCAGCAATAAAAACTGAAGAAAAAGCAGGCAAGCTAACTTCATAGGGCATCTCCCCCTGCCTAGATTCAGATAAGGCTGGATCAAGGCACACTGATGAAGGGGTTGCCTGAGGGAATAAGGAGGAGAGCCTGGCAGAAAGAGCTGCCACTGACTGGAGTAATGGAGCCAAGGAGGTCTCCAATAGAAGAGATAGCCTGGGGGCTAGCAATTCATATATCCTGTCAGCTAGGGCTGGAAGATCTACTTGCTCAGCAGTGACTGGAGCAGAGGTAGAGGATGGAGGTGGAGCTATTGGTGATGGTAGTGGAGAACTGGTGTATTGGGGAAGAGATGGTTGAGGTGTGAGTAAAGTGGTGATGGAAGACAATGGGATTGAGATAGATGGTGTGAAGGTGGGTTGATCAATGATCTCTTGTAGAAGTTCCTGGTAAGATGTTGATGAGGAGGGTAGCTCAGGAGGAGAGGAGGGTGAGTCATCCATGAAGGAATCATCAATAAGATTGAAGGATGGAATTGTGGATGTTTCAATATCTGGTGGAGGGTAGGAATATAATGGATGGAATGGTTCTTCTGTGACAGTTGGAATTGGAGATGGTATTGATGTTGGAGAAGGGCTGGAGATGATGATAGTGGATGGAGTTTGAATGGTGGATGGAACTGGAGAAGATGGAATTAGAGTAGGAGGAGAGGCAGCAGCAGGCAAGTCATCTGCAGGGGCAGAGACTTGGGGGGAAGTGACTATGACAGTCCTGGTGCCTGAAGGTGTGCTTGCAGAAGGCCTGCTGGGCTTGATGATCTGCCTGTCCCATTTACCAAATAGGGCACAGGACAATCTCTTAGATGCATTAATGTGTATCCCTGATGATACAAGCAGAGTAGGGCATTTGTTCTGCAGAAAGAGGCCTAAAATCCTCCCAAAATTCACAAAATTCTTATTAATTTTCTTTTTAATCAGGTCAAAGAAGACCTCTCCCCAGTCCAAATTCTTCTTGTCCACTATGGCTCCCATTAAGCATAGCTGATACCTAGAAATGGTATCATGTGCTGAGTGCTTAGCCAACAAAACCTTCCCAACTACATCAGCCAGGAATCTATATTCCACAGACAGGTTTTTCTTCAGCAGCTTGCTAGGGTTAGCCTCAGAATGACCCATTCTTGCAAGCAAATCAGCAAATTCCTCTCCAGATAAATCAGCAGAATCCCTTCCAGAGCTTAACTCAAAAACTTCTGTCAGAATAGTTGGGGTCAAGGGTACCTGGGTGCCAGAAATTGATCCAACTATGGTGTTTTGATCCTGGTTGTGGGCAGTGTAAACCCATTCCTTAATCTCATCAGCAACAAGTTTAATCCTGGTGGTCATAATAGTAGCAAGTTTCTGCTCCTTGAACAACTCCAAAATGTCCTGGAAAACTTGATCTGTTGTGCTGAAGGACTCCATGTCAATGTCAAAGCCGGCATCAAATTTCATGGCGGCAAGAACAGCAACAGAAACGACCATTGTTACCTGCAAAAATCAACAAACAAAACGACCAAGTGCAGAAATGTTTGGAGGGAAAGAAAGTTTTTGCAGAGAAATCGAAAGCGCAAAAGGAGAACGACGGCGAAAAATGAATTTTATATTAGGGTTCGACGCAGAAAAGGAAAGATCGTTGAACTCAGTTCGACGATCGGGGCTTCTAAAGGAATCTGAAAAGTCTGCAATATCGTCGATCTCCGTTCGACGATATTGGAGAGCGTCGAGCTCTGTTCGACGATCGTTCAGAGAACAAAATCGTCGAGCGCCGTTCGACGATCGTTGACCGGAAGAGATAGTTCAGACTATCTGAGAAACGCTGAACTCAGGTCGACGATTTCGGAAATCGTCGATCTTCATTCGACGATCTGGGGGAAAATCGTCGAGCGTAGTTCAGAGTCCAGAAAAACACTCTAGACACTAAGAAAAATTAAGATATTTGCCTAGTCTTGGTCAATTTTTAAACTTTTAAAATCTTGGATATTATTTTAGACTTCCTCCATCTAACATTCCTAACTGATTTAGGAAGAAGGTGTGTTTCTTTTCATCCAAGGGCTTGGTGAAAATATCTCCCCTTTGTAAATCAGTTGGGATATATTGCAGTTCAATTTTATTCTTCTCAACATTATCCCTTAAGAAGTGATGCCTAATCTCTATGTGTTTTGTCCTACTATGGAGGACTGGATTTTGAGCTATAGAAATAGCACTGGTGTTATCACAAAAGATTTTAGACTTCTCTAAGTTGTAGCCATAGTCTAGGAGTTGGTTTTGAATCCACAAGATTTGTGAACAACAACTGCCTGCAGCCATATATTCAGCTTCAGCAGTTGAAGTTGACACAGAAGTTTGTTTCTTACAAAACCAAGAGACAAGTCTGTCACCAAGGAACTGACAAGTTCCACTGGTGCTTTTCCTGTCAATTCTGCATCCAGCATAATCAGCATCAGAAAATCCAGTTAAATCAAATGCTGAATCTTTTGGATACCAGAGACCTAGATTTGGACAACTTTTAACATACCTGAGAATCCTCTTTACTAATGTTAGGTGTGACTCTCTAGGGCTTACTTGGAACCTAGCACATATACATGTAGCAAACATTATATCTGGTCTACTAGCTGTAAGGTACAGTAAAGAGCCAATCATTGCTCTATATGTTGTCTGATCAACAGGTTTCCCATGTTCATCAGCATCCAATACAACATTAGTAGGCATAGGTGTTTTCATACAAGATGCTTCAAGACATGCCAAATTTCTTAACCAATTCATTTGCATACTTGGTTTGAGAAATAAAGATGCCTTCAGCATGTTGTTTGACTTGCAATCCTAGGAAGAAGGATAGCTCACCCATGCTACTCATTTCAAATTTAGAATGCATTAGGTTGGAAAACCTTCTGCACAATTTTGAATCAGTAGAACCAAAAATAATATCGTCTACATAAATCTGTACTAGTAGGGTATGAGACTTATGGGTTCTAATGAAAAGAGTTTGGTCTACTCTACCCCTTATAAATCCATTTTCCAAAAGGAAGCATGCTAGGGTCTCATACCATGCTCTAGGAGCTTGCTTGAGACCATATAATGCTTTGTTCAACCTAAAAACATAATCAGGATAAGTTGGAGAGATAAAACCTGGAGGTTGTCTGACATATACTTCTTCTTTGATGTCTCCATTTAGAAATGCACTTTTGACATCCATCTGATATACCTTGAAGCCTTTATGTGCTGCATAAGCTAAAAATATTCTGATGGCTTCCAATCTTGCAACTGGTGCAAAAGTCTGGTCATAGTCTATTCCTTCTTCTTGAGAATATCCTTGAGCAACTAGCCTTGCCTTGTTCCTTACAATTACTCCTTGATCATCCAGTTTGTTTCTGAACACCCACTTTGTTCCAACAATGGAGTGATCCTTAGGCTTTGACACTAGTTCCCACACTTTGTTCCTTTCAAATTGATGCAACTCTTCTTGCATTGCAATGATCCAGTGTGGATCTTGCTCTGTACCTTGAATGGACTGAGGTTCAATTTGAGATAGGAAGCAGGTATGCAACAGGTTTTGGTTGACCTGATTTCTGGTTTGCACACCAGCTGAGATGTCTCCAATTATTTGGGAAATTGGATGATCTCTTGATGTTACTAAATCAACAGGGGGTGTTGATTGTTCACCAACCTGTGTTGTTGTTTCCTCTTGTGGTACAACAACTGGCTCTTCAAGTTGTTCTTCAATATGTTGAATACTTTCTTCATCTTCACTGCTTTCCTCTTTTTGAGTAACCTGTAACTTGTTCAAGTCTTCAACAAGAGAATGTTCCTGCAAAGGTTCTATGGTAGAAGAGATCTTCTCCTTGAAAGACATGTTAGATTCATCAAATGATATATGAACAGATTCCTCAATTTTAAGAGATGATTTATTATAAACCCTATAAGCCTTACTGATCATGGAGTATCCCAGAAACACTCCTTCATCAGCTTTAGCTTGAAATTTTGCTAAATATTTCTTGTCATTATTATGTATATAGCAAATACAACAAAAAACTCTAAAATAATCAACTTTAGGTTTCTTCCCTTTGAGTAATTCATAGGGAGTCTTACCCTTTAGTTTATGTATCAAACTTCTATTCAGCACATAGTTGGAGGTGTTCACTGCCTCTGCCCAAAAGGATAGAGGAAGGTGAGCATCTGACAACAATGTAGTGGCAGATTCAATAAGGGTTCTATTTTTCCTTTCAGCTACCCCATTTTGTTGAGGAGTTCTAGGAGCTGAGAAAGTATGTCTGATCCCTTCACTCTGACAGAACTCTTGCATAAGAAGAGAATCAAACTCTGTCCCATGATCACTTCTGATCAGGGCAATGTGAGTATTGAACTCAATCTGTATGCATTTGAGAAACTCTGTCAAACACTTAAAGTTATCAGACTTCTTCCTCAGAAAGAACACCCATGTGAATCTAGAGAAGTCATCTACAACTACTAAGGTGTAAGATTTCCCTCCTAGGCTTTGTACTGTGATGGGTCCAAAAAGATCCATGTGTAACAGATACAATATCCTAGGTGAATCACTCTTATTAAGTGACTTAAAACTATTTTTAGTTTGCTTGCCTAATTGACAAGCCTTGCAGAGTCCTTCTTTCTTGTAGGGGCTAGAAGGTAGTCCTCTAACAAGGTTGTCCTTGGATAGCCTAGCAATAGTTCTAAGGTTTAAGTGTCCTAATCTCTTATGCCATAAGATATTAGGTCTACAGACAGAATTGAACAGGCAAATATCTACATCTGTTGAAAGAAAATCTACTAGATAGATATTACCTTTCCTTTTACCTGTCAACACAGTTGTGTTGTCCTTTGACTTGATTTTGCATAATGCTTTGCTGAAGGTCACCTGGTAGCCTTCATCACATAGCTGACTGATGCTTATTAAGTTGTGCTTCAGTCCTTCCACATAAGCTACCTTCTTGAATGTTACTGATCCAATCTGGACTGCACCATATCCTTTAGTTTGTCCAAAGTTTGAATCACCAAAGATAACTTTGGGTCCAAGCTTGGCTCTAAAGGATGTGAGGTTGTCCTTGTTTCCTGTCATGTGCTTAGAGCACCCACTATCCAAGTACCATTGCTGGTTTGATGTTGGATAGGTCTTCACCTGCACATAAAATAATTCATTTGTTTTTGACCCAGTTTACCTTGGGCCTAGGTTGATAACCTTTAAACTCTGAAATAAAAGACATCCCAGGTTGACTCTTATAACCTTCAGGATGATATCTCCTTGGAGGTATTATCCATTCAGTATAAGGGTTAAAGATTTGGGATGAAGGACCCCTAGGATTGGATTTTGATTTGCCCTTGAAAGAATTTCCAGAGCTCTGACCTCTGTTCGACGATCGTGGAGCTGCGTTCGACGATCTTGGGTCAGATCGTCGAGCTCCGTTCGACGGTCGACTGTGGCAGAGTTCAGGAACTTGAGATCGTCGACCTGAGTTCGACGATTTTGCCTGAGATCGTCGATCTGCGTTCGGCGATCGTCGAGCTCCGTTCGACGATTTTGCTGGAACTTAGTTTTCTTGGGCAGATCAGAATTTTTCCTAGCTACCTCTACAACTCCCTTTCCTTTATCAGAAATGAACTTGATTGGAGTTGTTAGAACTATGGGTTGGCTGGATGAAGCACCCAAGCCCAGTGTACTATTAAATCTGGAGTTCACTGTGCTTGTGATGTCCATCAGCTTGATACTTCTCCCATTAAGGGATTCTTCAAGCTTCTTGGCCTCAGATAGCTCACCTTTCAGTGAAGCTATCTGCTCCCTACAACACTCCAACTCCTGAGAGAGTTTGAGGTTTTCTGACTTTAAGATATTATGTTCAGATAAATGATATCTGAGAGAGATAATTTCTTTCTTAGATTTTAGCAAGTCTAAACATAATGCTTTAAACTCAGATTTAAAGTCCTCTGAATTGAAATCAAAAGAACTGATTACCTGATCTTCTTCAAGTTGAGTCTGACTCTGACTCTGACTTCTTCATCTGAATTATGTTGAGAGGCATTGATTGCCATCATGCAGAACTCCTTCTCTTCTGCATCATCTTCATCATCACTGGAACTGGATGAGGCTTCTGACTCCTCTTCAGTCTCACTCCAGGATTCAGCAACAAATCTCTTTCTTGTGTGTTTGTTTTTGCTTGAGGAGGGCTTCCCATTGCCATTCCTCTTGAAGTCTTTCTCCTTTCTTCTTTCTTTCTTGTCCCTTCTGTCCTTGTTTTTGTTTTCTGGACAGTCAGGAACAATGTGCCCTGGTTTCCTGCAACCAAAGCAGACAATTTCCTTATTATTAATTAACTTATCATACCTTGGCTTATCATGCTCCTTGTATGATCTCTTTCTGAAGTCCTTTTTGGCCATCTTGTAGAATCTTTTGGCCAACAGACTGAGCAGTTCATCATTGCCTGTGACTTTGTCTTCAGGCTGATCTTCAGTTGCCTTGAAGGCTATTGTCTTCTCTTTTCTTGTGGCTGGTGAGGCAGCCT
Organism: Platanthera guangdongensis; assembly: GCA_039583875.1. Taxonomy (NCBI): domain Eukaryota; kingdom Viridiplantae; phylum Streptophyta; class Magnoliopsida; order Asparagales; family Orchidaceae; genus Platanthera; species Platanthera guangdongensis. The sequence goes on along the minus strand of CM077155.1, from coordinate 149,710,846 downwards.
TCTGTTCTTCTTCTCTATTCTTGATGAGTAGCTCATAAGATTTGAGCTTACCCAATAGAGCTTCTGTGGTGATCTCATTCAAACTTCTGGCATCCTTGATTGGCCAGATTCTTGAATCCCAAGTGCTAAGGGAAGCACATTAGAATTTTGTCATTAAGTTCAGTCAGTGATATCTCCTTATCCAAAGTCCTGAGTTCACTGACTATCAGACTAAGTCTATTGTACATATCTCCAACTGATTCAGCTTCTCCCTTCTTGAAATTCTCATATTGAGATATGAGGTGGGATCTCCTGTCCTTTCTCTCATCAGCTGAGCCTGAGACTATTTCAGAGAGTTTATCCCAGATTTCCTTTGCTGAATTGCATTCAGCCACCTTTTGAAAGATGTCATCAGACATGGTCTGGGCTAAGATGTTCATAGCCTTGACATCAGCTATCTTCCATTTCTTGATATCAGCATCTGTTCCTGATGGAGGTGGAACAGCATTTGTACTTGAGTTCTCTGGAGGTCTTGGACAGACTGTCAAAACAGAATTAAAAATATCCTCGTCAATAGAATTCATGTATAATCTGATCCTTGCTTTCCAAAGTGCAAACTTGGATAGATTGCACACTGGAGGTCTGGTGCTAGCATAATCTTTGTTTTGGGCCATGATTTGTGAAAAAAAATCTAATAATAAACTCAAAAGAAAACAGATCTAACTAGGAATCTTTGGGTTCAGGTGTTAGCCTGTGCAACCACCAAGGTGTGGTATGTTTAACCAACCTGCCTCTGATACCAATTGAAAGTGCAGCTAGATCTGATATACTCTAGAGGGGGGTGAATAGAGTATATGGTGCTTGAAAATTTTTTACAACAATTGTTGTAATCTGAGTGAACAGGGAAGCAACTATTAAATCTAATCACAAAATAACCTACAACAGAAATTAATCACAGATCTAAACTAATCACAAAATAATCACAGCCAGAAACAAAGGATAAAGACAAGCAAGCCAGAATACACAAGGAGCTATAGTGGTTCCCCTAAACTTGGGTACATCCACTCTTCTACCACCCTAGGTAGGAATCCACTGCAGGATGAGTTGATCAGGTGTCCTGGGAACCAATGAGAACTTTTGATAAGGTGCTCAAAAACCAAATCAGATTTTTTGATCAGGTGTCTTGCCACCAATGAGCTTTTGACAAAGTGCTCAAAAACCAAGCTCAAACTTTTGAAGGGAGTTTGAAAAACCCTTTACAGAGATGGGGATGAGAGATTTATGGAAGTCTTCTCTTTCTCAAAGCAGCTGAGAAGACTATGTGGATTTGATGTTGTCAAAGCTCCCCCTGAGTTCTTGAGATGATCAGGAAATGAAGCTTTGCTGTAGGGTGATAGGCCTTCAGAAGTTGATCTCCAGCAATTGATGATTTCAGCAACAGCTGAAATGTTAGGTGTCTGGAGTCTTTGAAAGATGTTGGCCTTGAACACTTGAATCAAAGGTGATCTGAAGATTTCAGATTTGTTGATCTCCTTTTGTGTGTGTTCTTGAGAGAATTCTTTGAGACAGAGAATATTTTATTCTTGTTCTTCTTGTCTGTGTTCTGAGTGATGGAGAGATTCAAAAATCTTGTATTTTATACTCTGGTACTGAATAGAAAATCATCCTCTGTCAAGAATAGTCGTTGGCCTGTCATTAATTGCATCCTTAATTGCAAATGTCTTCTGGAGGAAAGTCCAAAGAAACATTCCTTGATAATCCCTTGAAACTTGGTCCAGAAATAAATGAAAACGGCTAGAAAATCTTCTGAATTAATTGCTGAATAACTCTTGAATTTGAATCTTGAAAAATCCTTTAACTCATCAGAAAACGTCGAACTGAACTCTACTATCGTCGAACTGAGCTCAGCGGTTTGGACTTAGACAACAACAAAAATCGTCGATCTGAGCTCAAAGGTCGTCGAACTGAGCTCAGAGATAGAGAACCAATACTGAGTCAATATCGTCGAACTGAGCTCGCAGATCGTCGAATGGAGTTCGACGATTTGTTGAAGTTGAGCTCAGCGATCGTCGAATGGAGTTCGACGATCTGTCGAAGTTGAGCTAGACGATCGTCGATTGGAGTTTGACGATTCATCGTGCTGAGCTCGACGATATGACTTAGTCTCAAACTGAAAATCCTTGGTCTTAAGGGCAGCTTCCAAACCTAGACTTCTAACCCTTAGACTCAATTCTAATTGACCTTTAGATCTATACAAGAGGTCAAAAACAGGTTTCCTAGAGACATAGTGATCCTGACCCAAATTAGTAATAGGTTGTTCCAACACTTTGGCTTTGAGAATTTAGCCACAAGTTCCTTTTCTCTTTGTAGTCTGACTTCCAGACCCTTGATCTGATCATTTTTGAATATAATTGTTCCCATCTGAATAAAAGTTATATTTTTCAGCTTGAGAACCTCATTCATCTTCTGATCCAGCAATTTTTCTGAATCATATGCAGCCAACTTAAGAGCAGCAATTTCCTTAGCCTGGTTTTTGACAAGGTTTCTGTTTCTCTTAAGTGCATGCAACAGATCACCATACTCATCAATAAGTTGATGTACATCCCCTTCAGATTCTGAACCATCCACATCTCTTGATGCAGATGCTTCTGATTCTGATCCAGTATAATAATCAGAAACTGATGAAAGGTTGTTTACCTTAGTAAGACCAGGCTAATCCTGGCACTGATCTTCTTCAGATATAGCCATCAGCTCTTTACAATGAAGATCAACCCCATTGATAGAATCCAGCATTTGCAAGATTTCTGTCTCCTCTGAATCCTCTTCAGTTGTAAACAGTCCAATATTGGCTTCAGCTTCAGTCTCAGCTTCAGAATCTGATGATGAGGAATCAGTCCAGCTTTTCTCCTTCTTTGCAACAAAGGATCTCTCCTTCTTACCCTTGTTTTGCAGTTTCTTCTTGTCATTTGATTCCTTTCTTTTGTAAGGACAGTCAGCAACTACATGTCCAGGCTTGTTGCAATAATAACAAACAATCTTAGTAGAAGTTAATTTACTAGGTTTAGTATCATACCTGTCTTTTCTTAAAGATTTCCTTTTCTGATAATAATCATCCTTGGACTGTGAGGAGGATGACTTGGATCTTCACTATTTTTTCTCTAAGAATCTTTGAAATTGCCTTGTGAAAGCAGCAAAGTCTTCATCAGAATTGAGGTTGTCTAATGTGTGATTGTCAGAATTTTCTGAGATGACTTCAGTAGCTTTCTTAGGAGGAGATGAAGACATCCTCCTATCCTTCTTCATGGCTTCAACCTTAAAGGCAACTGACTTCTCTCTGTATTCAAACTTATTGCTTTTCTCCTCCTCCTTTCTAGCAGTGAGCTGCATCTCATAGGATAATAGTTTTCCAAATAGAGTTGGTGGAGGTGTATCTGCAAGCCTGGCCACCTCTCTGATGGCACATATTTTAGTATCACAGTCCTTGGTTAGAGATCTAAGAAACTTATCATTGAGCTCATATGTGCTAAACACCCTTCCATATGACATTAGCTCATTGACTATTTTGAAAAACTTCTTGTGACACTCAGTATGCTGTCTGTTTTGGCTTGTCTAAAACTTTCATATTCCTGATTAAGCCTAGACTTCTTGTGCTCTCTCACTTCTTCTGATCCCTCCTTGTAGACATTCAAGGTGTCTCACATCTTCTTGGAGGTTTTGCAGTGAATCAAGTTTTGGAATGTTGAGTCATCTATAGCACTAACTATTATGTTTTGTGCTCTCTTATCCATAGTAGCTAAGATGATCTCATCCTTTATCATTTCAGAATAATATTTTGGAGTCCTGAGATTTGAATCAAGAACTGAGATTTTCATAGGAATGAATTGCCCTTCTTTGACTGTAATATAGATTCTTCGGTCAGATGTTTCCATAAACAACTTGACTCTCTCTTTCCAAATACCAAAAATTTCTTTCCTACAGATATATAATTTCATGGATCCAAGTTCCATGTGATTTTCTCCTTAACCCATTTTGTTTAAATGTTAACTGCCTTACAAATCAACTCAGACTGTTAAGTCTTTTCTTGAGGAACCTGGCTCTGATACCACTTGAAAGAATTGGTTTCAAGATATCCTAAACACCTAGAGGGGGGGGGGGTGAATAGGTTCAATTCTTTTTTCCTTAAGGCAGATAATCTTTTTACTATTAGATCACAGATTATTCAGCAATTAACACATCACAGTTCACAGTACAGATTAAACAACACAGCAACACAGAAGACACACAGTTTTATAGTGGTTCCCCAAGTGATGGGTACATCCACTTTCCCCCTTTGCTTATCTAGCAGTGTACTAGATTCGACCTAACTCCCTTCTTTCTTCTCAGATTCGCAGATCTTACAACTCAGAACCTTGAAAGATCCCTACACCTCAGACTTCAGCAAGTCTTACAACTCAGATCCTCCCAGAGAATCCTACCTCAGAGTGAGTCCACACTCTTACAACTCAGGCAATTAAGCCCTACCTCAGCCTCTTCCACAAGGCCTACAACTCAAGCACTCAAGCCCTACTCTGGAGTGATCCTCTGAGTTGTATGTCTAAATTTATAAAGGCTGAGGTAGGGCTGAGTGCCTGAGGTAGGAGATTAAGTTCTCTGAGTTGTAGGCCTAGGAAGAGGCTGAGGTAGGGCTTAATTGTCTGAGCTGTAGGAGTGTGGACTCACTCTGAGGTAGGATTCTCTAGGAGGATCTGAGTTGTAGGACTTGCTGAAGTCTGAGCTGTAGGGACCTTTCAAGGTTTTGAGTTGTAAGATCTGCGGATATGAGAAGGAAGAAGGAAATTAGGCCGAATCTAGTACACTGCTAGATAGACGAAGGGGAAAGTGAATGTAGCCATCACTTGGGGAACCACTATAAAACTGTGTGTCTTCTGTGTTGTTTATTCAGTGTTGTGAACTGTGCTGTGTTGAATAATCTGTGATATAACAGTAAAAAGATTATCTGCCTTAAGAAAAAGAATTGAACCTATTCACCCCCCTCTAAATGTTTAGGACATCTTGAAACCAATTCTTTCAGGTTGGTCTGCTATAGGTCATTTCTTGGTTACGAGCAATGGAGCGGAAGTCCTAGGATAGTAATTATAACAAGGGCCGGTGGAAGACTGACACTCTTCTATTAATATCTTAAGTCATTAGGACCACTCCAAAGTAATAATGAGAGCAGAACATGGATTATGGGTAGATATCAATAAAAGTAATTATCCTTGCGAAAGGGAACTTTGAGATTTAACCCATCGTAGTTCCTAGTGCCCTCGAGAGCCCTTCACCGGGCATGCCTTGGGCAGTCCTGGGAATAAACGCGTAATAGGTGTAACTAACACTAGACAAGAGTAGTCTAATAGGTTAAGGCATTGTAGTTCATTCTCACCCATGATGGGTTTGAGGGATTTGAATAAACGCACAAATGTGCATTCTCACTCGTACAGGGTTGGAGGGATTCAAAACTAAGGTACTGATGTGTATTCTCACCCGTGAGGGGTTGGAGGGTTTCAGGATGATTTGGTCCTGCGAGCTGCAGGCTCGGGTTGTAATATCTTGCATATGCATAAACTCGTGGCGGGTCATGTGGTACTAGGCCAACCGTCACACCGATGGCAGTATGGTGGCTATGGCGAGGTGTGATGGTTTAAGGGGCCAGTGGGTTGTTTTACGCTGCAGTCTGGAGGACGATCCCCGAAAACGCACACTCGACCAAAAAGACTGGTGGGTAGCTAGCAAATAGTACGGAAAGACTCTAAAGTAATAATGAGAGCAGAACATGGATTATGGGTAGATATCAATAAAGTAATTATCCTTGCGAAAGGGAATTTTGGGATTAAACCCATCGTAGTTCCTAGTGCCCTCGAGAGCCCTTCACCGGGCATGTCTTGGGCAGTCCTGAGATTAACCCTAAACTACTAGGTGTAACTGACACTAGACAAGAGTAGTCTAATAGGTTAAGGCATTGTGGTTCATTCTCACCCATGATGGGTTTGAGGGATTTGAATACACGCACAAATGTGCATTCTCACCCGTGGAGGGTTGGAGGGATTCAGAACTAAGGCATAGATGCGCATTCTCACCCGTGAGGGGTTGGAGGGTTTCAGGACAGTTTGGTCATGCGAGCTGCAGGCTCGGGTTGGAATATCTTGCATGTGCATAAACTTGTGGCGGGTCATGCGGTACTGGGCCAATCATCACACCGATGGCAGTACGGTGGCTCTGGCGAGGTGTGATGGTTTGAGGGGCCAGTGGGTTGTTTTACGCTGCGGTTTGGAGGACGATCCCCGAAAACGCACACTCGACCAAAAAGACTGGTGGGTAGCCAGCAAATAGTACGCAGAGACTCTAAAGTGCACCTAGGACGTGTACAGAGACGTATGAGAGGTCTAAGCCTGGTAGTGTGATACCCACCTAGGAGTGGAGACGCCCACTCCACTACTACCGTAGCTACAACGGTGGTACCAGAGAGTGATGCTAGCTCCAAAAAGTGGGAACTAAAGGTTTGTGATCATAGAGTCGTGTGCGTTAGTTGCACTTGCATGAACCATAATACGCATGTATATCATTCATTCATAACTAGGTCATACGCACCATGAATCCTTATCATATAAATTAGTATGAGCTCATTTATATGATAAGTTATATTTCTGTAAACCTTAACTTATAAGTTTGTATGGACATTCATATAAGTTAAGGTACTTCTGTGATGATAGTAGTAGCTTATTAAATTTGCTGTCTTTACTTAACTTTCCTGCAGTACTTGTTTATTTACTGCACTTTACCTGTTCCTGTTCAATTCTTTTACTTTCCTGCATTATATATATAGAACTGCTAGAATAGAGATATTGATGTATATATACTTGTTAGTATAGTTCCATTGTAGATATTGATGTATATTTACTTGTTAGTATAGTTCAATTGTCACCTGCTCCCTTGTTTTACCCCTTGTTGTCCTCCACTTCGTCCTCCCTCCCGGTACCTAGGATTTACGGGGTGAGGTGCGGAGGAAACGACTTCGTCTTTTGACTAACGATCGGTGTGACCAATCATTTTAGGAGCTCGAGGAGATGGAGCACCAGCAGGATGATGTGACAGGACATGAGAAGATGATACCACCACCACCTACTACTACTACTGCAGCCCGACGTCATGTGGGATGAGTTCTCTGAGGATAGTGTATCTTCCGCTTATTGTTATTTATGAGAGAGATATTTGACATCATGTACTCGGCATAAGCCCCTTTTTCTCTACTTTATATACTCATGCTGGACTAATGTACTCTATTTATTATGGGATATTACAGTGACTTGTGGACTAGTGGTTGCTTTATATACTGCTTTTACTTCTTACTCTCTTTTCGCCAACAGGTTATGTGATCGTTTTAGCCGGCAGAATCGGCGTGTTGCGGTGTCGGCTAACCAGTGTGTTAGTGCCATCGTAAGACGATGGTTCTGGGCATAAGACCGGGTTACCTCCTTGGTAAGGGGGAGGGGTCTTACACATAGAGCCACTAAGGACCCACTGTTGGCAGTCAAAGGGGTTAAGTTGACCTAAGTCAACCCAAACCCTAAATGGGTCAAACTAGCCTACTTAGGGTCAATTGACCCTCCCCTAGCCAAGTGGACCCCACCCATGCCCTCCTAACCATAAAATGAGGTCAATGGGTCACTAAGGACCCATTGTGGTCAACCCAAGAGTCTATGTTGACCAAAGTCAACTCTAGCCCCTAATTTGGTCAAAGTACCCTTCCTAAGGGTAAGTGACCTCTAAAGTGGCAATACAACCCTACCCAACCCTTCCTAGATCTTAATGGAGGTCAATGAGTCACCAAGGACCCATTGGGGTCAACCAAAGAGGCTAAGTTGACCCAAGTCAACCCTAGCTTCAAAAAGGGTCAAAGTGCCCTAACTAAGGATCAAGTGACCCCCAAGAAGCCCAACCAACCTTACTCAAGTCTTCCTAGACCTTAGGGGAGACCAATGGGTCACCAAGGACCCATTGGGGTCAACCCAAATGGTCATGTTGACCAAGGTCAACTCTATCCTAGTGTTAGGTCAAACTAGCCCAAATGGGCTAACTCAAGCTCAAACCCAAACCCACTTGGGATAACCTCATTTTTATTGTGCATGTGGGTTAGATGGGCTGCCAATAGGCTAGGGAGATGAGAAAATTCGTTCATGATGACTAGGAGAGAGAAAGCTCCATTTACCCTGTAATGGAGGAGAGAGAAAGTGGGGAATGAAGGCCATTCATGGCTTGGAAGGACAAAGGCCCTCTCTTCTTGCTGGAATCTTCCTCCCTGGTTAGTTAGGGGAAGATTAAGGGACTTTCCAACCCTTTCCAGTGGCTGGGTGCAGTGGATCCTCCATGGTCGAAACTTTCATTTTAAGGCCATTAATGGTGGAGCCAAGTTAGGCCCTTCCCCTCCCCCAATTGATGATCTTAAAAGCATCCCTGGACTCAGAGGAGGCATTTCCACACTTTACCTAAAGGAGCCGCGCACCTTGGTAGTGCTGTTGCAGAACACCCGCAAGCTCCACCACCGACCATGGCGCACCACCACCACACTCGTCGGCAAGCCCGGTTAAAGGTCCTCCTCTCTTCATGGGTTAGATCATTAAATCTTTTAGGAGAGAAATCGGGCTTAATTGACCCGGAATGGGTGAGAGAAATTTCAGAAATTTCATGGTTTTTCAACCACTCGGGTTCGCCGGAATCCGCCCCTCCGGCGGCCGTGCCGCCGCCCGACGATAGCCCCCACCTCAACGAAGGTGGTGGCGGTGGTGGCCGACCAGGGAGGTGGTTGGATGGCCGGGAAAAAGGCTTGCAAGTTGTTCTAGGTTCGGGCAATCCCAGCCCTTGGCTGGAGGAAGAAGATGACCAGGAGGCGTTGGATCTGCTTCAAGATTCGTGCCGGATCATATAGATTTATTTTGATTTTTTTTGTATTTTTTGTCCTGTTTACTGGGCTGTCCTAAATTTAATATTAAAAATACTTAGTGCCCCCTACAGGAAATATGACCAACATAAAAATTGTATCCCTTGAAGTCTAGTTTAAATTAAAATTGATTTGAACCAATTTGGGTAAGTGGTTGGACCACAACACCCATTTTAGTGAAGACTATACCTAGGCTAGACTCGAGACTATTTTGAGTTCCCCCATCAATCCATCCATCCAAATGACTTGAAATTCTGGATGGGCGTCATTATCACCTATACCTAGAACATATCCAAAATTGGGATTTTTTGGAAAACATTTCCTAAAGTTTTTGTAGAAATGTAATAAATAATGTAGTAATTATTTAAAAGGTCTAATGACCTCTAAACCCTCCCAAATTTTGGTGAGGGGTCCTTGGGGTATCCATAAGGCCCTGGTTGAAATGTCTTTGGAGATGGTTTGAGTTGAAATCATGCAAACCCTAGCCTTGCCATAATAAGGCTATGTAGGTCAAATAGTGCACTTTGGGTTTTGAGTGGCCAAATCACCTCAACAGAGGTTGAAATTGGGGCCACTGACTTGGCATGGCTTGTAACACCTTCGCATGGAAGATGGGGTAGATTGGGGTGAGTTTTACATATGACCATGACCAAACCCTAAGGATGGTCTTTGGTGCCTTGTGAAGGGCATGTGGTCAAAAGACCTTGTATGGACTTGAAACTTGGTAGGGAGGGTACTAGAGTAGCTAGAACCCTCAGGTAAAACTCTTATGGGATTTGTAAATAGGTAGGCCCCACAAAACCCTAACCCTAGTTTAGGGCACAAAATTTATAGTGATAAAATAGGTGACCAAAACTCATTGAATAGAGATGAAACTTGGGTAGTGTAGTTCTAGAGTTAGTATGAACCTTTGAAAATTTAATTGGGAATTTTGGATCAACAGTCTTAGTACTTCCTTTGTAATGCATGAGTTAGCCCTACTTAATCATTTGGTTATTGTGAACTCACTATCCATTGTAAAGTCATGAAAATTTGGCAGAAGAAGATTTAGACCTTTAGGAGAGAAATGTCAATTCTAGGGTTAGATCCAGTAAAACAAGTAGTGTTTGAATTTTATTGCGAAAGGGAGCTCTGGGCGTAATCCATTATAGTTCCTATGCACTCGAGAGCCCTTCACGTGAATACTTAATTACAGTATAACTACTTCACACACCCCACGAGAGTTGATTAGGTTGTTTTGATTGCCATCCGAGCGGTTCGTTCGGAAGGTAGATGCACGGACGGACATCCGGAGAGTAGCAAAAGGTTTTGGATAAAAAAAAGGTGGTGGGTCTTCTCGGACGGTGTCACACCGACGTCAATACTCGGCGGTTGGGACACTTAACCAAAGAAAGTCTGGTATAGTCTAGCATTAGTATCAGATATCATATGTTGATAGAAATTGTGAAACTCAGTCAGTAATGATTTTAGGTCAATATGATCTGGTGGAGATTTTTGTTATAATTTTTAAATACTCTACTTGCTTACTCTACTTGCTCACCTTACTGTATACTATTATAGAACTGCTAGACTAGTTCCACTGTCACGTACCACTTTGTACTCTTCACCTTGTAACTTCCCTTTCCTCCTCCCGGCCCGGTGCCTCGGAGAAATGGGTGGAGGGGTAGGGGATGATAGGGCTTAGTCTTTATGACTAATGGTTTTCGGACCACAATATTACAGGGGCTCTGGATGGGAGACAGGGACCAGCAGCTCAGGGACCAGCACCTGCGGAGTACAGTGTGCATGGAGGTGGGCAGTCTAGTACCGGAGTACCAGCGACCAGCTCCGTGAGTGATAGTCTTTTTATAGCTTCCGCGAGAGATTGTAGCAAGGATCTGATGTACCGGGCTTAAGCCCGTTTATATTTCTGTTTTGTTACTTCACAACACTCTCTTTTCTACTTATGGACATGTTGTGATTTCTCTTAAAATATATGACTTTTGTGGACTCAGCTATTTCATTCCTGAATACTGCTCTCTCTATGATGATCGAAAAGGCCGGTAGAATCAGCGTTTTGTAGTGGCGGCTTTCCCGAGTGTCGGGGCCACCGCAAAATGGCGGTTCTGGGCATAAGAACCCGAGTTTGAAAAAGGAAAAAAAGGGGGTCTTACAAGTGGTATCAAAGCAAACCTCGATCGAAAGAGAAGTAGTCTATAACAACCTTAGGCCACCCCCGCGCGAGCTTAGTTTGCGGACAAACTAGCAGCGGAAGCAGTGGTGGGCCCATAAGGGAAATCACATGTAGAAGTCCATTTTCTCCTCCTTTTATTCTATCGGTACGCTATTTAAATGTTGGAATTTTCCTTATAGCCTGTGATGAATCCTACTCCACAGCAGGGGACAACTCAGGCTCCGAATATAGTTCCACCTCCGCCGGCTCCAGTTCCGTTTCAGCAGACGGAGATGGGGCAAACGTTGATGGCCATCCTGGAGGCCTTCAGAGCTCAGCAGGCCCCGGCTCCACAGCCAAATCCCGGGGCCAACTGGATGAGTGCCTTCCGGGCACTTTCCCCTCCATCCTACCAGGGGACGAAGTTGGCAGTCCGCACTGAGGAATGGTTGGATACCATCTATGAGATGCTTATGGGGATACGATGCCCCACTGAGGAGGCAGTTGCTTTGGAAGTCTCCTACTTGGAGTCGCACGGGAAGAGGTGGTGGAAGTCACAGCTGGACACCACCTTTGCGGATATGGATTGCGCAGATATCTCTTGGGAAGAGTTCAGAGCGGCACTTCTGGGACATTTTGTGCCTCAGTCGGTGAGGGACGAGCTGGAGGATAGGTTCCTGCTGTTGAAGCAGGGCAATAGGATAGTGTTGGAGTATTACCAGGAGTTTCCACACCTAGCCTGTTATGCGGACTCTTATTAGTTGGATGACGCTGGCTACGCTAGGAGGTTCTACAAGGGGTTGCACGATGACATGAGACAGACCCTCCTCTTCGTCTCCGAGGGAAGCTTGGCCAGGATTCTGGAAATGGCTAAGAAAAGGGAGGCAGATCAGCTTACGGTCAAGATCCGGAAGAGGCCGGCTGACGATGCAGTGATTGGAGGACGTAGAGACCGTCCTCGAGGCCAGGTCATCGGGGAAAGAAGGAACATGCACTACTAGAAAACAGACTTTTGGCCAGGGCAAATTTCCCTGGCAAAAAGTCCAAAACCGTGGTTAAAAAGTTTTAGCCACGGTCTAGCCACGGGAAAATTCCGTGGCTAAAGTCGGCGTGGCTAAAACTTTTAAGCCGCGAATCGGTCGTAGCAAATAGTATTAGCCATGATAAAAAATGTCGTGGCAAATAAGCCAACTATTAGCCACGGTATGAAACCCTGACTAAAAGTAAACTCATCATTTTTAAAAAAAAACTATTTGCCACAGTTACAGGCCGTGGCAAATACTAATTTATGTTTTTTTAAAAAACAAATACATTCAAAATACTGTAATACAGTTGCAAATACTGTAATACAGTTGCAAAAAAACACATTCAAGTCACATGACAGCGACTCCACACATCTTATTGGTAATAATCTGCAACCTCAGTTTTCATTACTATGACCACCATCTCTACAAGTTTATCCATGAGCAGAGTTTGCAACTGAGCCCACTGCCTATTGATGCTACATATATGTCAGATGACCTTCAGATAACCCATTCACAAGCTAAAAATTTCATAAGCTACTCACTCATCCTTTGTTAAATTTTATCTCATTTCAATATTTAGCTTAATAACGTGAGAAATCACAGAGTAGATGGAAAAGAACATCCTCAAGTGGTACCAATCAGTCATTGGCATTCGTGCAAGTGAGATAGAAGAAAAATGTGTCAAGTGTTACAAACATTATTATGGCCAGGTTGATTAACTTTATGGAGAAGCTTCCTTTCTGCCTCAGAGGCAGCTAAATATGCCTTCAATTTTTCTTCCATTGTCTGACACCATCAACATATCAATCAACGCAGAAGTAGCATCTGCTTCACTTACAAAATAGCTTCAGGTTGCCTAACACAGTTGTCCTGTGATCATTTGTAGTTCCAACAGCTCCTCATTCATGTTTCTTGCTTTGACGATACAATGTACATTCCGACACAATTAGATTTATCACAATCTTTCTCTCCAACTGCACTTTCTGAGATTCTTCAACTTTAAGCCACATTTAGATTTTTTGGTACTTAAAGAGTATGCTTGGTAAATGTCTACTGTTCAAAAATAATGGTCATAGATTTGTTGAAATCTATATTGATATTCATGGTTCAAATTTAAACAGGAGATCTACATGTAACTACTTAACGGCAACATCAGATAGACACTATTGCAATACTTATTACTGAGCCAAGCAACAACAAAATATGTTAATGGCAACATGAATTGGTGAACACTTCAAGGATACCTAGAATTGAACATACCAAGTGAAAAATGTTTTTTTGGGGGGAAAGTAGGAACAGATAAAGCATAAGAAGGGAAATAAGAAATAACAGATTACAAGGTTTATATTTATTAAAGAAGCATCCATCTTGTCATATCATCAGAAATAATCTACAATTTGATCAGCAGATGTTAGCTCACTTTTCCAATATAAGGGACTAAGGGGGTATAATATAGCCTGAACTTCTAAAAATTAGCACCAAAAATGATGCAAACTTCTTTTCTTTACAAAAGCACTTGTCCGTATAAGAAAACTAGTGGTACGAAATAGAACAAAATGAACTTCCAGAGATAACAAACCACTTCACAAATAGACTTCATTGAAAAATATTTATGGAGTCTACCTCAGATAGGCAAAAGAACAAACAGGTTGTTTGCATGGAGGATGAGATTGCAGAATATTCAATGAAGAACACATTGAGTTGTAAATCCTCTCCTGCGGCATAGCTCCTTTTCTTTTCGAAAGAGAAATTATTTGGTAGGAAGGTGATATCCTATTATGCTATTCCCCCAAAAGTTGAAGCATGCATAGCCTGAAGATGTGAATCTATGCGCAGAACCTGGCGATGGTCTTTTACGGGCTCATAAGAAGGTCGACCTGCTTGGGAGTGGAGCACCCTCTTACAGCCCTCTACTTTGGCGAACTCTGGCGCTCCGTGGTTTGCCTGTGAGAAATAGACAGAAGGTTTTGAGAAGAAAAACGATGAAGAAAAGGTAGAGGAAGTAGAAGGAAAACAATCTTGAAGGAAGGGGATGCTCACCGCGAAACCCTACCCGGCGACTACTTCTCTTGCACAAAGGATGTAGCCGAATTGCAGGCCATGCGAAGAAGAGAACGTGAAAAAGGAAATGGAAGAGGAAGGGACGTGGATTAGAGGGTTAGGGCACGTGCGATAGATGTGTCTATGGAGTCACCGAGAACGTCGTAGGAGGCCTCCGACCCTCCTATTCACTGCTCTGTTGCAGCCATCAGAAGGATAATCGTCATCCGACAGCCTCAGATATGGTGCTTGGTGGGATGCCTTGTCTGATCTTGGCTATTCACATTTCTTCCATGAAAGAGAGAAAAGGAAGATGATCGCGATCTCTTTGGTTTCAGGCGATATAATATAGTATTTTTTAGCCACGATTTCGTCAAGGCCGTGGCTAATGATTTGGTTTTTTGCGACGAAATTGTTATCTGTGGCTAATACTTAATTATTAGCCACGAAATATGAACCGTGGATAATACTTAACTATTTGCCACGAATTTTGACCCTAGCAAAAAAAAGTGTAGCTAATACTCATTTTTCTAGTAGTGGGGGATTAACCCCGTCAGGAGATTGGACCGGAGCAAAGGAATCAGGGGGTATTGGCCTCCTAACCCTTACAGATGCTGGAGATACCGAGGATAGCAGAGCAGGCATCAGTGTGCTTCCATTGCAATCAGCCGGGGCATTTCAAGAAAAATTGTCCCATGAGGCGAGCACCAGCACCAGCACTTCAGGGTGCCCCACCTCCTCGGTAGTTTGGGGGCCGAGGACACGACCGGGGACGGGGATATCAGGGCAGAGGCCACATGCCAGAGAGGGAGCAGGTGTACGCACTAGATTTGGCATACCCCGGAACCCGGAGCAGGTTATAGCAGGTATGCCAGTACATTCAATTTCCTTCTTTCCAAAGAACTAGTTCTCATAGACACAAACTAGTTAGAAATTAAAAAAAGAAAAACTACAACTAGAACACTAAGACTCTTAATTACCTCAGGCATGGTTTTCATTAGCGGCAAGCCCGCTCACACACTCTTCGACACCGGGGCTTCACACTCATTTGTGTCAGAGGATTTCGTGAAAGGACTGACAGGCATGGAGCAATTCACAGGAAGGATGATGAGGGCACGTCTACCCGATGGATCAGAGATCATGACCTTTTCTAATTGCAAAATGGAGGCGGAGATCGGTGGGAAGGCGTTTGAGGCACCATCGACAATCCTGAGGATGCCGGACTATGATCTCATACTGGGCATGATGTGGTTACACTAGAACTATGCCAAGATTGACTGCTTAGCGAAGAGGATCACCGTGAGGCATGGGGACACCTCTATTTTTATTGAAGGTATTACACCAGCCCACCTAGTATTATTATCTTCTATACAGGTCGTCAAGGCCCACCTACATGGAGATGAAGTTTATCAGGTTCTCTTCGAGATGGTCGTGGCCAAGGATTCTATATCAGACATTCCAGTGGTGTGGGACTTTGCCGATGTATTTCCGGAGAAGCTACCAGGTCTACCCCCGCACCGGGAGAAAGACTTTCAGATTCAGCTCGTGTCGGTGCTAAGCCGGTATCCAGAGCTCCCTACCGAATGGCCATGAAGGAGTTGGTAGAATTTCGAAGCCAGGTTCAAGAATTAGTGGAAGCCGGGTTCGTCCGGCCTAGCTCTTCACCGTGGGGAGCTCCGATGCTATTCGTCAAAAAGAAAGACGGGACACTTCGGCTGTGTATCGATTACCGGGCCCTGAACAGGCTGACGGTCCGGAATACGTACCCCTTGCCAAGGATAGAAGAGTTATTTGACCAGCTGGAGGGAGCTCATTGGTTCTCAAAGCTGGACCTGAGATCGAGGTATTATCAGCTACGCATTCAGGAGGAGGACATCCTGAAGATGGCCTTCAGTAACAGATATGGACTATACGAGTTTACAGTGATGCCCTTCGGGCTCACGAATGCACCCTCCGTGTTCATGGCCTTGATGAACTGGGTGTTCGAAGAATATCTGGATGTCTTTGTCAATGTATTCATTGACAACATCCTCATTTATTCGAGGACTGAAGAGGAGCACTCGAGGCATCTGTCTTTGATGTTGGAGAAGCTCCGAGAGCATAAGATGTACGCTAAGTTCAGCAAGTGCCAATTCTAGCTAAAGGAGGTGGCCTTTTTGGGCCATGTCATCAGTAGAGCAGGTTTGGAGGTAGATCCGGCGAAGGTCCAGGCAGTGCGAGATTGTCCACCACTGAAGATGGCCACGGATGTGTGGAGTTTCTTAGGACTTACCGGTTGTTACTGGACGTTCGTGGAGGGGTTCTCTCAGATTGCCCTCCCTCTTACGTTGCTGACGAATAAGGAGTCTCCTTTTATTTGGACGCCATAGTGCGAGTCTGCCTTTCTGGAGCTGAAGGATCGGCTTACCTCAGCCCCCATTCTTGCCCTTCCATCAAGTAAGGAAGGATTCCAGGTGTACACAGATGCTTCTTGTCAGGGAATGGTGCTGTTCTGATGCAGAACGGGCATGTGATAGCCTACGCCTCCCGTCAGCTGAAGAAACATGAGCAGAATTACCTGGTGCATGACTTGGAGATGGGGGCAGTTATATTTGCACTGAAGATCTGGTGACACTACCTCTACGGGGTCCACTGCGATATATTCTCAGACCACAAGAACTTAAAGTATGTAGACACACAGAAGGAGCTGAACATCAGGCAAAGAAGCTGGGTGGAGTTTCTGTCAGACTACCAGTACACCATGCATTACCATCCCGGGAAAGCAAACGTGGTGGCAGACGCTTTGAGTCAGAGAGCGAGTACGTCAGGAGTAGGCCCGTAGTTGATGACTTTGGAGTTGGTCAAGTCGTTTAAGAAGATGCAAATATCACTAGTGTCCGAGGATGATCCGGAGCTATATACGGAATACCTGGCATCGATGACTGCCACCGATGACATTCGGGACCGCAACAGAGACGGGCAAAGGCTGGATGCGAGGGCTGATCCGATATTCAGAGCCTTGGAGGAAGGCACAGCAGGGGATTACTCCTTGAGGGGTGGACTCTTATGTTTCAGAGGGAGGGTCTACATACCGGCGGGAGGCTATATTTAGGAGGACATCATGATGGAGGCACACTGTAGTAGATACTCAGTGCACCTGGGGATCACTAAGATGGCAGCGGACCTGAAGAAGACAATGTACTGGCCAGGTATGAAGAAGGGCATTACGTAGTTTGTGACGTATTGCGAGGCTTGCCAACTCGTAAAGACAGAGTGTAAGAATCCGGCCGGTTTACTACAGCCACTTCCGGTGCTGGAGTGGAAGTTTGAGTATATAGCCATGGATTTCATACATGGGCTACCCCGGTCTCGTGCGGGAAATGACTCGATCTTGGTGATAGTGGACAGACTAACGAAGGTGGCCAGATTTATTCCAGTGGCGAAGGACTCACCAGTCAGTGTGTTAGTACGGAGATTCATCGAGCAATTTGTGCGCTATCATGGAGTACCCAGGACTATCGTCTCAGATCGGGATGAGCGGTTTACGTCTAGGGAGTGGAGGACAGTTCAGGCACGTCTGGGTTCTCGGTTGACATTCAACGTAACTTTCCATCCTCAGACCGATGGATAGACGGAGCGCACCAACCGTACTTTGGAAGATCTTCTGCGCCTATGTATCCTGTACCGCAGCGAGCCTTGGGAGAGATTGCTGCCGCTGATCGAGTTTTCGTACAACAACAACCATCAATCCAGTATAAGTATGGCCCCTTACGAGGCATTGTATGGACGGAAGTGCAGGACCCCACTATCATGGATTCAGGATGAAGATCCTCAAGCACTTGACTCGGGGTTTGTGGAGGATACTGATGCTCAGGTTAGGTTGATTCGGGAGAGGATGCTAGAAGCCCAGAGCAGGCATGCCAAATATTACGATGTGAGGCATCGTCAGGTGGAGTTCCAGGTGGGATACCGGGTCTTCTTGAAGATACGACCGATGCATGGGGTCTCACGAGTTCGCGAGCGGAAGAAGCTCAGTCCAATATATATGGGGCCCTACAAGATCCTGGAGCGGATCGGCCCCTTGGCTTATAGACTGGAGCTACCGCCAGAGTTAGCGGGATTGCATGACGTCTTCCACGTCTCCTCACTACGGAGGGCTCTACTATGCCCTGAGCAGCTGATTTCCACGGCCGACGGCCCGGTGGCCTCAGATCGATCAGTCAGCTTGGAGCTGATCAGGATCGACGATACGATAGTGCGGGTCTTGCGATGCAAGAAGGTCCCGCTAGTCAAGGTTCTGTGGAGAAACCATGGGCAGGAGGAGCATACATGGGAGTAACAGGACTTGATGCAGTAAAAGTACCCGGAGCTCTTCGAGTTAGGTATACCTTAAACCTTAGGGATGTTACAAGTTTTACTTATTTTGTGGAAACCCCCGTAGGCTCAACCTTAATTTCGGGGACGAAATTTTTTTATATATATTGGGATTTGTAACATCACTTAAACAACTAGACCCCTAGGATTTTGTTTTGTCATGACTAGTCATGACAAAACCACCAGAAACTCAAAGGGACCAAGTGAACAAGGCCAAGATGAAAATCACCTTGGTCTGCCTATAGCTCAGCCTCACATTTAGCTCTAAGGTCTGACCTTAGAGCTACACCTTGACCCTAGGACCCTACCACAACACCCCCAAACACTTTGGGAGGTCCATAGGGCCACCAAGGACCCACTGTAGGCAGTCAAAGGGGTTAAGTTGACCTAAGTCAACCCTAACCCTAAATGGGTCAAACTAGCCTACTTAGGGTCAATTGACCCTCCCCTATCCAAGTGGACCCCACCCATGCCCTCTTAACCCTAAAGTGAGGTCAATGGGTCACCAAGGACCCATTAGGGTCAACCCAAGAGTCTATGTTGACCAAAGTCAACTCTAGCCCTTAATTTGGTCAAAGTGCCCTTCCTAAGGGTAGGTGACCTCCAAAGTGGCAAAATAACCCTACCCAACCATTCCTAGATCTTAGGGGAGGTCAATGGGTCACTAAGGACCCATTGGGATCAACCAAAGAGGCTAAGTTCACCCAAGTCAACCCTAGATTTAAAAAGGGTCAAAGTGCCCTAACTAAGGGTCAAGTGACCCCCAAGAAGTCCAAGCAACCTTACTCAAGTCTTCCTAAACATTATGGTAGGCCAATGGGTAACCAAGGACCCATTGGGGTCAACCCAAATAGTCATGTTGACCAAGGTCAACTCTATCCTAGTGTTGGGTCAAATTAGCCCAAATGGGCTAACTCAAGCTCAAAACCAAATCCACTTGGGCTAACCTCATTTTTATTGTGCTTGTGGGTTAGATGGGCTACCAATAGGCTAGGGAGTTGAGAAAATTCGTTCAAGATGACTAGGAGAGAGAAAGCTTCATTTGCCCTTTAATGGAGGAGAGAGAAAGTGGGGAATGAAGGTCATTTATGGCTTGGAAGGCCAAATCCCCTCTTCTTGCTGGAATCTTCCTCCCTGGTTAGTTAGGGGAAGATTAACGGACATTCCAGCCCTTTCCAGTGTCTGGGTGTAGTGGTTCCACCATGGCCGAAACTTCCATTTTAAGGCCATTAATCGTGGAGCCAAGTTAGGCACTTCCCCTCCCCCAATTGATGATCTTAAAAGCATCCCTGGACTCAGAGGAGGCGTTTCCACACTTTACCTGAAGGAGCCGCGCACCTTGGTAGTGTTGTTACAGAACACCCGCAAGCTCCACCACCAGCCATGGCACACCACCACCACACTCATTGGCAAGCCCGGTTAAAGGTCCTCCTATACTCCTCTCTTCGTGGGTTAGATATTTAAATCCTTTAGGATAGAAATCGGGCTCAATTGAGCCGGATTGGGTGAGAGAAATTTCAGAAATTTCATGGTTTTTCAACCACTCGGGTTCGCCGGAATCCGCCCCTCCGGCGGCCGTGCCGCCGCCCGGCGATAGCCCCCACCTCAATGAAGGTGGTGGCGGTGGTGGCCGGCCAGGGAGGTGGTTGGATGGCCGGGAAAAAGGCTTGCAAGTTGCTCCAGGTTCGGGCAATCCCAGCCCTTGGCTGGAGGAAGAAGATGACCAGGAGACGTTGGATCTGCTTCAACATTCGTGCTGGATCTTATAGTTTTTTTTTTATTTTTTTTATTTTCTTTCCTGTTTACTGGGCTGTTCTAAATTAAATATTAAAAATCCTTAGGTCCCGCTACAGGAAAGATGACCAACACGAAAACTGTATCCCTTGAAGTCTATTTTAAATTAAAATTGATTTGAACCAATTTGGGTAAGTGGTTAGACCACAACACCCATTTTGGTGAGGACTATACCTAGGCTAGACCAGAGACTATTTTGAGTGCCCTCATCAATCCAGCCATCCAAATGACTTGAAATTTTGGATAGGGGTCATTCTTACCTATACCTAGAACATATTCAAAATTTGGAATTTTTGGAAAAGAGTGTCCTAACGTTTTTTTGTAGAAATTTAATAAATAATATAGGAATTATTTAAAAGTCTAATTACCTCTAAACCCTCCCAAATTTTGGTGAGTGATCCTTGGGGTCCGCATAAGGCCCTGGTTAAAATTCCATCTCATTTGGAGATGGTTTGAGTTGAAATCATGCAAACCCTATCCTTGCCATAATAAGGTTATGTAGGTCAAATAGTGCACTTTGGGTTTTAAGTGGCCAAATCACCTCAAAAGAGGTTGAAATTTGGGCCACTGACCTAGCATGGCTTGTAACACCTTCCCATGGAAGACGGGCTGGATTGGGGTGAGTTTGCCCTAGGACCCAAGACCAAGCCCTAAGGATGGTCATTGGTGCCTTGTGAAGGGCATGTGGTCAAAAGTCCTTGTATGGACTTGAAACTATGTAGCGAGGGTACTAGGGTAGCTAAAATCCTCAGGTAAAACTCTTATAGGATTTGGAAATATTTAGGACCCACAAAACCCTAATCGTACTTTAGGGCACAAAATTTGTAGTGATAGAATATATGACTAAAACTCATTAAATAGAGATGAAACTTGGGTAGTGTAGTCCTAGGGTTATTATGAACCTCTGGAAATTTAATTGGGAACTTTGAATCAATAGTCTTAGTACTTCCTTTGTAATGCATGAGTTAGCCCTAATTAATCATTTGGTTATTGTGAACTCACTGTCCATTGGAAAGTCATGAAAATTTGACAAAAGAAGTTTTAGACCTTTATGCTCATGTATGAAGTTTATTAGAATTTTTGAATACTTAATTATAGTACCTACTTCACAAACTCATTAGCATGAAAACTTGTTCAATATTTTATATAGCACTCATCATATGTTGAGAAATTGTGAAACTCAGTCAGTAATGATTCTAGGTCAATATGATCTGATGAAGATTTTTGTTATAATTTTTAAATGAATAATTTCTATACTTAGTGCATAAAATCGCCAATATGAACATTTGATCAAAATTAATTTTAGAGCTCTTCATTAATCTATAAATTATGAAACTTGGCTTGGAGTATTTATAATCCCTTATAATCACCCTTGAATTTTCTCAAAAATTTTGGAAGTATTTTTGCTGTACTTGTCTCTTAAAATGATTTATTATGGGATGTACTGAAAATTAAAATTAGGGGTTTAAAACTTGCTGAAAAATTTGGATACTTTGGATTTTATGTTAAATAATCATATTATATCTATAATAAATTTTGTGCAGCATTTTCTTGTCTGAGTTTGGTACTTCATGTTCAAACTTGTGGTTTTGGATTACTAGAATAATTAAATAAATTACCAGATAAATTAGGAAAATTATGAACTTCTAGATTTAGGCCAAACATGTCTTGATAGGCCCCAAATAATTATTACAAGGATATTGGATGTTTATTTTGAGTACCTCCCATTGTACACATCATGTAGCTTAGGATGGTCTGCGTTTACTAAAAATTGTAGAAATCAAGATATGATGCCAAATGAACTTAGAGAGTTGAGATTTGGTCTTGTAAGGGAAATGAGACTATCAACGAAAGTCGTGAGGAGGTGTGTGAAGTTTGGCTAGTGTCAAGAGGTGCTCGGGGTCGACGAAACATCGTCTTCCCCGTAGGAGAGAAAGTGTCAATAGTCTAGGGTTAGATCCAGTACAACAAGGGTATGAGAAATTTGATAGCAACCAACAATAGTAAGTGTCTTGCGAAAGGGAGCTCTGGGCGTAATCCCATCATAGTTCTTAGTGCCCTCAAGAGCCCTTCACGGGGAATACCTTGGGCAGTCCTGGGCTAACCTAAACAGTAAGAATAAAATATTACAAGAGCAACTAATATAACTAGGGTTGCACATTCACACACCCCGGTAGCTCGGGAGGTTGATTAGGTTATTTTGATTGCCATGCGGGCGGTTCGTTCGGAAGGTAGATGCACAGACAAACAGTCTGGGGTGCCAGTGGCTCAAAAGGTTTTGGATACAAAATAAGGTGGTGGGTCTTCGGTATCTGACGGTCGTTCACACCGACGTCGATACGTTGACTCGGCGGTGTGGAATACTTAGCCAAAGAAAGTTTGGTGGATATGACCAGCATTAGTACACAGATACTCTAGGTTGTGTTCTTCTAGGGGAGTACAGGAGGGCTAGACCTGGTAGTGTGGATACCCGCCTAGGAGTGGGGGCCCAACCCACTGTATCCATTTACCACTACGGAGGTTCCTGGGAGTGAAGCTAGCTGCCCAAATAGGGGGAACTAAAGGTCTGTGCGCATAGAGTCGTGTGCGTGGGTTGCACTTGCATGAATCATGGCATAACATACTCGCATACAATCGACACCCAAATATATAAATTGGTATGAGACTTTTTATACGGTGGGAGCCTTGCAGAAGATCCCTTAACTTATATGTTTGTATGAACATTCATATAAGTTAAGGTTACTTACTTCTTACCTTATCTTTCTCACATATGCTGCTTACTCTATTTGCTTACTCTACTTGCTAACCTTACTGCATACTATTATAGAACTGCTAGACTAGTTCCACTGTCACCTGCAACTTTGTACTCTCCATCTTGTAGCTTCCCTTTCCTCCTCCCCACCCGGTGCCTTGGAGCCATGGGGGTAGGGATATGGGATGATATGACTTAGTCTTTATGACTAATGGTTTTCGGACCACAACATTACAGGGGCTCCGGATGGGAGACAGGGACCGACAGCTCAGGGACCAACACCAGTGGAGTACGGTGCGCATGGAGGTGGGTCAGTCTAGTATCAGAGAACCAGCGACCAGCTCCGTGAGTGATAGTCTTTTCATAGCTTCCGCGAGAGATTGTAGCAAGGATCTGATGTACCGTGCTTAAGCCCGTTTATATTTCCATTTGTTACTTTGCAGCACTCTCTTTTATACTTATGGACATGTTGTGATTTCTCTTATTATATATGACTTTTGTGGACTTAGCTATTTCATTCCTGAATACTGCTCTCTCTGTGATGAACCAAAAGGCTGACAGAATCGACGTTTTGTAGTGGCGGCTTTCCCGAGTGTCGTGGCCATGCGCAAAACGGCGGTTCTGGGCATAAGACACCGAGTTTGAAAAAAAAGGGTCTTACATGCAACAGGTGCAAATGTCTAGTCATAGTCGATGCCTTCCTCTTGTCTATAGCCTTGAGCAAGTAGCCTTGCCTTGTTCCTAATGATAATACCTTGGACATCTAGTTTATTTCTGAATACCCATTTAGTTCCAATGACTGGGTAGTCTTTGGGTCTTGGAACTAAATCCCAAACTCTACATCTCTCAAACTGGTTAAGCTCCTCTTACATTACAATAATCCAGTTTGGAGCTTGCTCAACATCTTTTATGGATTGGGGCTCAGTTTGAGATATGAAGCAGACATGCATCAAGTCTTAGTTGAGTTGATGCCTGGTCTGCACACCGACTGACATGTCTCCAATCACATGAGATACATGATGATCTCTAAGTATGACAAACTCAATAGATGGAGTTGGTTTAGCAACAGCTTGGGGAATTAATTCCTCTTGTGGAATTATGGGAGCTGTTGTTGGTTGAACATCCACTTCAGTGGATTCATCTTCACTATCTTTATTTATATGTGGAGAGGAATATGCAACAGTCTCATTTGTGAGGGTCAACTTATCAAACTTCTCACACAAGTATGGTACATGCAAAGTTTCACTAGTAGAAGGATTCTTCTTCTTGTAAAACATGTTAGTTTCATCAAATGATATATGTATAGTCTCTTCCATTTTCATAGTAGATTTATTATATACCCTATATGTCTTACTGACTTGGGAATATCCTAGAAAAATTCTCATTGCAGCCTTGTCTTCAAACTTTCTAAGATATTTCTTGTCATTGTTATGAATGTAGCATAAACAACCAAAAATTCTAAAGTAATCTACTTTAGGTTGCTTCCCTTAAAGTAATTCATCGAGAGTCTTTCCCTTAGGCTTATGTATCAGACTCCTATTCAGTACATAATTTGTTGTGCTTATAGCCTCTGCGCAAAAGGATAGTGACAAATAAGCATGTGCAAGTAATGTGCCTGCAGCTTCAATCAGGGTCCTGTTTTTCCTTTTAGCTACCCCATTTTGTTGAGAAGTTTTAGGAGTAGAGAAATATTGTCTCATACCTTCCATTTCACAGAATTCTTGCATGGGAAGAGACTCAAACTAAGTACCATGATCACTTCTGATCAATGCAACTGGAGTAAAATACTCAATCTGTATGATCTTAAGAAAGTCTATTCGAACTTTAAAGTTACCAGACTTGTTCCTCAAGAAGAACACCTAAGTGAACCTTGAGAAGTCATCTACAATCACTAAAATGTAAGATTTCCCTCCTAGGCTCTGTAGTGCAATGGGTCCAAAAAGATCCATGTGGAGCAAATACAGAATCCTAGGTGAATCACTTTTATTAATGAATTTAAAACTGTTTTTAGTTTGTTTGCCTAATTAACAAGCCCTACACAGACTTTCCTTCTTGTAGGGGTAAGAAGACACTCCTCTTACAAGGTTGTCCCTAGATAATTTAGCAATGTTCTTTAAGTTAACATGTCCTAATCTTTTACGCCACAATTCATTATTATTACTAACCTGGTTGAATATGCATATCTCAGACATAGTAGTCTTAAAATTTACTATGTCAATATTTCCTATTCTAGTTCCAGTTAAAACTACTTTATTTTCTACAGAAGTGATAAAGCAGGAAGAGTTATTGAATGATACCTGAAACCCTTCATCACATAATTGACTTATGGAGATTAGGTTGTGCTTCAGTCCACTTACATAAGCCACCTTTTTGAAAGTGACAACTCTAATATTTACTTTCTCATAGCCTTTAGTTTGGCCACAGTTGGAGTCACCAAAGATCACGTTTGGACCTAGCTTGGACTTATAGTTGATTAGATTTTCCTTGCTGTCAGTCATGTGCCTTGAGCAGCCACTATCCAAGTACCATTGTTCCTCTGTGGTAGGTGTTAAAGTAGCGAACAAACGACAAAAGAACAAGCTGAATTTTGAATAATGCAAAGTTTTATTATCCAAAAAAGATATCTATTACAAAGGTATGCCCTCTCTTATATAGAATGGAGGAGAGATGAGAGAATACAAATAAGAGATGTGAGACTAAAAATTTACAGGACTAAGCAGACTATACAGAACAAACCACACAAGCCGTCCGGTCTCAAATCCGGCTGAGACAAACCGCCAGACCGCCCGGCTACCAAACAGCAATAGCACAGCAACCAACCTGCTGAAGGGAAACCACCAGACCGCGCGGTCTCCAACCGGCCAAGACAGACCGCCAGACCGCCCGGTCACCAACTTCAACACTCCCCCTCAAGCTGGAGCATATATATCGATCATGCCCAGCTTGTCACAAATATGAAGAAACGAGGCGGAAACTGACTTGGTGAAGATGTCAGCCAGCTCTTTATCAGACGTGACAAAGGGAGTGCAAATTTGTTCCTTTAAGATCTCTTCACAAATGAAATGACAGTCGACCTCAATGTGCTTTGTTCTTTCATGGAAGACCGGATTTTTGGAGATATATATGGCAGCCTTGTTATCACAGAACATAGGTAGAGGATGGTTGTAGACCTCTCCTAAATCTAGCATGAGAGCCCGCAACCATTTTAAATCACAAGTGTTCGACGCCATACTGCGATACTCAGCTTCTGCACTGGACCTGGAGACAACAGACTGCTTCTTGCTCTTCCAGCTCACCAGATTTCCCCCAACAAAGGTGCAAAAACCTGAGGTTAACTTGCGATCCCCTTTGTCATCAGCATAACTTGCATCTGAGTATGCTTCAACCCTCAGATGACCATTCTTCTGAAAAACTAATCCTTTTCCAGGCGCTGCTTTGACATACTCCAAGATCCGCAAGGCGGACTGTAGATGACACTCCTAGGTGTTTGCATGAATTGACTCACCTTGCCCACAACATAGGAAATGTCGGGCCTGGTCACTGTGAGATATATGAGCTTGCCAACCAGACGCCTGTACTGTGAACTATCTGAAAGAGGAGGCGAATCATCTGTCCAGGTTTTGTCTTCTCCAGTTGCCATGGGGCATCGGGCAGGTTTTGCTCCAGTCAATCTTGCCTCTTTTAAAAGATCAAGGGCATACTTACGCTGAGAGAGAACTAAGGAGTCGGGCTTCCGAGAGATTTCGATTCCCAAAAGTACTTTGGAGAGCCCATATCTTTCGTGATCAGATGTTGACGAAGATGTCACTTTGTCAGGGCTACCCCGTCCTAGTCATCGTTAGTGAGAAGAATATCATGGACGTACACAACAAGAACAACCAGCCCCGAAGGGGTTTTGCGAATAAATAGAGAGTGATCGGCAGAGCTTCGCGTAAAACCAACGGCCGCCACGATGCCGCTGAACTTGTCAAACCAAGTTCGAGGGCTCTGCTTGAGGCCATAGATTGTCTTCTTCAGCCGGCATACTCGTGTCTCCCCCTGAGCAACATACCCAGGAGGTTGCTCCATGTAGACGGCCTCCTGAAGATCACCATAAAGGAAGGCATTCTTGACATCCAGCTAGGAAATCGGCCAATCCTGATTTACCGCCACAGAGAGAAGGACCCGGATAGTGCTGAGACGAGCCACGGGGGAGAAGGTGTCAAAGTAATCAACCCCATAGGTCTGAGTAAAGCCCTTAGCAACAAGGCGAGCCTTATACCGATCCATAGTGCCGTCGGGGCCAAATTTGACCACAAAGACCCAACGAAAGCCAACAACATCAGTGCCGAAGGGAGGAGGAACAAGAGTCCATATACCCCGCTCAGTTAGGGTCGCCATTTCCTCATCCATGGCCAGCTTCCAATGAGGAATAGCAAGGGCCTCCTGGTAGGAGCGGGGTGTGGCAGTGGCAGAGATAGCCAGTGCAAATGCCCTGCGAGAAGGGATAAGATGATCATATGAAACAACAATAGCAAGGGGGTGTAGGGTACACGTCTGCACCCCTTTGCGAAGAGCTATAGGAAGATCCAGGTCCGCGGGTCCCTCGGCATCCGGAGCATCCGTGACAGAGAAAGCTGGCCCGGGAGTAGAGAGCGACGACGGTGGAGATGAGGGGGACGGTGGCGGAGATGAGGGAGACAGTGGCGGAGAAGGGATAGAGAGAGGTGGAGGGAGAGGAGTGGGTGGAGACGGTGTAGGGGTGGAGATCGTAGTAGGAGACGAGGGAACGATAGGAGAATCAGAAGCTGTGAGAAGAGGAGAGGAGTCATCCGAGAAGTAGGAGGTATTCTCGAAGAAGGTGACGTCAGCAGAGACGAACTGCTTGCGAAGGACGGGATCAAAGCAACAATAGCCTTTCTGAGTGGTGGAGTACCCTAGAAAGACACATTTGGTGGAGCGAGGGGAGAGCTTATCACTGGTGGCAGAAGGGGCATGCACAAAGGCAGTGCATCCAAAGATTTGGAGAGGGAGAGGAAACGACTCCTTGCCCGGATACAGAATGGAGAATGAGGTTTTTCCGTGGAGAACTGTGGAGGGAATGCGATTGATAAGGTAGCAGGCAAGGAGAACAGCATAGCCACAATAGGAGCGAGTAAAATGCATCTGGGTCATCAAGGTGCGAGCGACATCGAGGAGCTGACGGTTTTTGCGTTCTGCCACACCATTTTGTTGTGAAGTATAGACACAACTAGTTTGATGAATAATCCCATTTTGCATGCAGAATGTAGAAAAGTCATGAATGATATATTCTTTGGCATTATCAGATCGAAAAACTTTGATAAAAACATTAAACTGAGTTTTGATCATGAGATAGAAGGACGTCCATACAGAGAATAATTCAGAGCGATCTTTTAACAGATACACCCACGTACAGCGAGAGAAATCATCAATGAATGTGACAAAATATGAACTACCGCGACCAATGGTAAGAGTGGGAGAATGACCCAAAATATCGGAGTGGATGAGATCAAACAGACGGGTAGATCCACGAACGTGCTTTGGAGGGAAGGAGGAGCGGTGATGCTTGCCAAGCTGATATGCCTCACAGTTGAGCGGAGGACTTTGTGGAGGAAGTTGGGGCAGAAGTTGATTAAGAAGACGTGGAGGAGCATGACCAAGGCGGAGATGCCATTGGAGAATATCTGTGGATGTGGAGGAGAAGGTGGAGAAAGCAGAAATGTTGTCCAGGAAGTATAAGCCGCCACTCTCAGTCCTAGTAGCAATCGTCCGTTGGGAGTCCGAATCCTGAAAAGAGCAAGAAGTAGAAGTAAATGTGACGGAACACTGTAATTACTTGCATAGAGAGGTAACAGATAATAAGTTGCATGGGAACTTGGGCACGCAGAGAGTATCCGCCAAGTGAAGAGACGGAGTGACATGAACTAGCCCCGTCCCATGGACTGATGATGAAGAGCCGTCAGCGAGAATAACTGGGGGAAACCGATCATGTGTTTCGAGGAGAGAAAAACACTGGAGAGTGTCGGTCATATGATTTGTAGCACCGGTGTCGATCAGCCATTTTCCTTGAGTAACAACGTGGGCACTACCAGAAGACGTGACCACCGAGGAGAATGGCTTTGAGGAGGATATGAACGCCATGAAGGGAGGAATAAAAGAACTGCAGTGGTCACGGTGACAACACACCAGCGGCAAGAAGGGCCACGACCAAGGTGCAGAGCAAGGCAAAGGGGAAGAAGAGGGAAGCACAAGTCGTGCGACTTAACAGGAGGTCGCGACGACTAACAAGCAGGATCGGCTAAGGGAAGAAAGGCAGAGAGGCCGCCGAAACAAGGAAGAACCCGCGCAAACAGAGAGAAAGTGCAGCGGTTAGGAGAAAGAGATCTGCAGCTGTCACGATGATAGATACCAGCGGCCAGAAAAACCACGACCAAGCCGCAGAAGCAAGCAGAGGGAAAGAAGTCGAGCGGCTAGAAAATAGCCCGCGCGAACAGAAGAAAGAGACACCACGCGAATAGAGAAAAGTCCATTGGGAGGCAAACAGGTCGCAACAAAAAGAAGGAGAAACAAAGAGGTCGCACAAACAGGGCGCAAGCAGGCGGAAGAAACAAGCCACGAGGACAGGCCGCGAGAAGAAAAAGCAAGCCGCGCGGACAGGTCGCGAGGTCAGAGAGGGCGCACAGAATCAGGAGGAGAAAATCGAGTCCTCTGATACCATGTTAAAGTAGCGAACAAACGATAAAAGAACAAGCTGAATTTTGAATAATGCAAATTTTTATTATCCAAAAAAGATATCTATTACAAAGGTATGCCCTCCCTTATATAGAATGGAGGAGAGATGAGAGAATACAAATAAGAGATGTGGGACTAAAAATTTACAGGACTAAGCGGACTATACAGAACAAACCGCACAAGCCGTCCGGTCTCCAAGCCGGCTGAGATAAACCGCCAGACCGCCCGACTACCAAACAGCAACAGCACAGCAACCAACCTGCTGAAGGGAAACCGCCAGACCGCGCGGTCTCCAACCCGCCAAGACAGACCGCCAGACCACCCGGTCACCAACTTCAACAGTAGGATAGTCTTTCACTTGCATTTAAACAGATTAGATGTTCTTGACCCAGGTTACCTTGGGTCCTTGAATCTTTTCATAGTTAAAAATGAAAATATAAGAATATTCAAGTTGGTTTTTATATCCTAAGGGGTGATATCTTCTTGGTGGTATTATCCACTTAGTGAATGGATTGAGATATTCCCTAAGTTGATTAAAGTTTCTGAAAGGATTAAGATTTCTGTTATCTTGAACTTGGTTCGACGAATTCTGGTGAGTTTGTCGATCTGAGGTCGACGAATGGGGATGAGTTCGTCGAACTTCGCTCAGAGAATGAACATATTAATTCTCTGTGCCCCAATATCGTCGATCTCGGCTCGAAGAACTATACTGGTTTATTCGATCGCAGTTCAAAGAATAATTATAATAAAATATGCGTTCGGAGTTCGTCAACCTGAGTTCAAAAAACTGTACACATTTCGTCGATCTGAGTTCGACGAAATCTGCTGAACATTGTTATAGTTAGAATTTTTCTTGTTCTTTTTTCTTTTTCTTATTTTTCTGTTTTAATTCTATTTGCTTAGTACTATGAACATCTACCTTTTCTTTACCTTTTTCAGAAACAAATTTGATTGGGGTTGACAGTATGTTTTTCTGAATTAATGGGGGTTGGCTTGATGAAGCACCTAAGCCCAGCTTGCCATTAAGTCTGGTACTTATTGTGCTTGTGATGTTCATCAACTTGATGTTTCTCCCATTTAGGGATTCTTCAAGTTGTCTTGTCTCAGCTAATTCAGTTTTTAAAGAGATGATTATTTCATTAGCTAAAGTTAATTCATCTTTCAATTTGATGTTTTTAGAGATAAAATTATCTTGTTCTGTTTGTTTTTTCTAAGGAGTTTGATTTTCTTCTCAGAGTTTATTAAATCAATACATAGTGATTTAAATTCAGTTCTAAAACCATCTGAATTGAAATCAAAAGAGGACAGTACCTGATCTTCTTCAGATTGAGGTTCTTCACTGTCTGACTGCTCAGCTACTGAGAAGGGTATCACTCAATCTTGATTCATCTTGGAATGAAACGTTCAAAATAAAATAAATTCTAAACCACTTTAACAAAATTGCTTGGACCATGGAGGTTCCCAAAATATGCACGCAACTCTTTCAAGGTCACACCCAACTGAATTTAGGTTGATCAACCGATCTTTCGTTATCAAATCGAAACCCCTAAAACTCGTTTTACGTTAGGAACTCCGCTATTGGATTTTATTCAAATCCGGGAGATTTACGTCGTTCTCTTTCATGGATTGCATTCAACTCCCCTTACATGTGGGTGATCGATCTGTATGCACGATCTTTTCGACTACTAGAGTACGAAAACAGAAGTGAAAAATCATATATCGATGATATGACATCACTAAAAATAAATCAGGGGTAAGTCCTAAGCACTTGTTGAAAGTGAAAAGAAAAAATTAAAGTTAAGAAGAGAAAATCATTTTGTTCCTCAGCTTATCTCGACCGAGCACTAATAAAGATTTAGTTACTCATTAAAATGGTGAAGACATAAAACATGAAAAAGTGCATGATTAAGAACACAAGAGCATAATAGATGAAAGAAAAATGTGATTTTATTTCCAATAAAAAGAGAGTACAGGTAAAGAAAAAAAAATACAAATTTGCAAGACTAGAAATTAAAGTGCAAGAATTAAATAAGCATAGAAGTACAAGAAATGCAATAAGAACACTTCAAAAATTCTCCAAAATCCAAATCAGTAGTAGTCTCAAACCATGGCTTCATGCGGCTTTTAAAAAGTGCTAAATAAGTTCTAGAATGATCCAAGGGAGAGTGAAAGAGTGTTCACGGTTTTTTTTAGAGAGAGAGATGTATGCATGGGAAAAATAAATGACATCAATAAAGAGGGGAAATAATTGGTTGAAAAGGGAATGAATGGGCTTCACAGATTGTGTTATTAAATTTATGGTGTATGTGTCGCTACGACGTAAACAATATTATCAAAGTTAGTAACAAGTGCTGTTGAAGCCAAAATTGACCTCTGTGGAGTTCGGGGTCCCTAGAAAGGTGTGACCTCACACCTACTACACCCGAAGGAACGTCACAGACCAAAGATCAAGAAGCTAGAAACAGACCCTCGGCTCTAGCGCGGAGGTCCCACCTCACACCCGGAAGACCTTTGAGGTCTCCCCCTCGCTAGCCAATGCTTGAGCTAGGGTGCCTTGAAGGATGAAGAGAGAATGAAGAAGTGATGAAGTGATGCCCTCCAAGGCACCCCCAAGTGCCTATTTATAGTTTTCCAAATCCCATGGGCCAAAATGCCCGAAATACCCCTACGCCAAATACACCTTGGGCCAATAGAAAACAGTCACGTTGGGGGGTAAAGAGGTAATTCCACCCCGGGGGACACAATGGTAAAAACATGGTCCACAGGGGTCTAGGGGGCGAAGGGAGAACCCTCCACGGACTAGCCTCCTGGGGCGAGAAGGCTGGCCGCCCGGTCTCGCCCCGCGGGCTAGCCGCCTGGGGTGAGAGGGTCGGCTGTCCCGTCTCGCCCCGCGGGCTAGCCGCCTGGGGCAAGAGGGCCGGCCGCCCGGTCTCGCCACTTCGGGCTAGACGCCTGGGGCGAGAGGGCTGGCCGCCCGGTCTCGCCCCTGCGGGCTAGCCGCCTGGTGCGAGAGGGCTGGTCGGTCGGTCTCGCCCCTGCCGAAGGCCAGGGTGTTGGGGGCGGGATCCTGGTCTCCAGCCACTCCCGCCATCCTATCTCGCACCTAGCAAGCCAGGGGGTGCCGGCCATCTTGCCGCACCCGCCCCTCTAAAGGGCCGGGGGGAAGATGCCAATTCTTCCTCCCCTACTAGTATATTTCCAAGCTAGAGCCAAAATTGGCCACCGAGAGTGCCCATATGCCCAAAAAGCTTAAAACTATATATGGGCGAATACGGGGTTGTACATGTGCAGTGACACATAAACCTATAAGATCGATTTAACCAAACACTACAAATCTCATTTGAAGTGAATACTCAAATCTATTTTTCTAAACTTATGAACATAAAATAAAGTGAGCTTGAATAAACGGTTACTGAAGTGCGGATAATCAATTTATACTGTTCTTGGATTCTTACTCGTTTTTTATCATCGCAGAAATGCGTAACAATTGCGATGTGCTGCTCCTTATGAATTCCAAACCATCTCCAACCGCCGAGTGAGCCTACAGCCCTGCTAGCTAGATGAGAGCCTGGTCAGCGGGTCTACTCGGGGTCTCCTCTCCAAACCATCTCCAACCACCGAGTGAGCCTACAGCCCTGCTAGCTAGATGAGAGCATGGTCAGTGGGTCTGCTCGGGGTCTCCTCTCCAAACCATCTCCAACCACCGAGTGAGCCTACAGCCCTGCAAGCTAGATGGGAGCCTAGTCAGCGGGTCTGCTCGGGGTCTCCTTTCCAAACCATCTCCAACCACCGAGTGAGCCTACAGCCATGCCAGCTAGATGAGAGCCTGGTCAGCGGGTCTGCTCGGGGTCTCCTTTCCAAACCATCTCCAACCACCGAGTGAGCCTACAGCCATGCTAGCTAGATGAGAGCCTGTTCAGAGGGTCTTCTTGGGGTCTCCTCTCCAAACCATCTCTAACCACCGAGTGAGCCTACATCCCTGTCAGCTAGATGAGAGCCTGGTCAGCGGGTCTGCTCGGGGTCTCCTCTCCAAACCATCTTCAACCACCGAGTGAGCCTACAGCCCTGCTAGCTAGGTGGGAGCCTAGTCAGCGGGTCTGCTCGGGGTATCCTCTCCAAACCATCTCCAACCACCGAGTGAGCCTACAGCCCTGCCAGCTAGATGAGAGCCTGGTCAGTGGGTTTGCTCGGGGTCTCCTATCCAAACCATCTCCAACCACCGAGTGAGCCTACAGCCCTGCCAGCTATATGAGAGCCTGGTCAGCGGGTCTGCTCGGGGTCTCCTCTCTAAACCATCTCCAACCACCGAGTGAGCCTACAACCCTGCCAGCTAGATGAGAGCCTGGTCAGCGGGTCTGCTCGGGGTCTCCTCTCCAAACCATCTCCAACCACCGAGTGATCCTTCAGCCCCGCCAGCTAGATGAGAGCCTGGTCAGCGGGTCTGCTCGAGGTCTCCTCTCTTACACCTCACATTGGATGCAATGAAAAGGGGTACCTATACTCCCATCACCTCGGAAGAGCACGTCAACATTGCAAGCATTGTACGACGATAAAAAAGAACGTAATAAATAGAAAATGTTAAGGGTAAAATCTCTTTAAATCATCACCACTTCGGGCACGATCGAGGGATACCCCGTCCACATCCTGGAGGTGGTACCCTCCCGATTTCAAGACTTCTTTTACTACAAAAGGGCCCTCCCAATTGGGATTGAGCTTTCCTAAGGAGGGCCCTCTACCTGCTGTATCTACCTTTTTTAGGACCAAGTCTCCCTTCTCGAACTGTCTGACCCGTATATGCTTGTCGAAGTACCTCGCCATCTGGCGCTTGACCTCTTCCTACTGGACCATTGCCAAATCCCTGAGCTCCTCCACGAGATCCAGAGAGAGTCTCTGCACTTCCTCGTTCTCCGCTCTCCATCCTTCGCCTCCTTCCCTTGCAACCGCTACTCTTGGTGACGTGACTTCGAATTCGATGGGTATGACAGCCTCCGAGCCATGAGAGATCTTAAATGGGGTCTCTCTCGTGGCGGTGTTTGGTGTGGTTCTCAAGGCCCATAGGACTGAAGGCAGCTGCTCTACCTAGCTCCCCCTCAAATTCTCCACTTTCTTTTTCAACAGATTGACAATGACCTTGTTGGCCGCTTCCACCTGCCCATTACTTCTTGGATGATGAACGGAGGCAAAGCGGAGATCTATTCCCAAACGGGTGCAGAAATCAACGAACTCTCTACTTGCAAACTGCGGTCCATTATCTGTTACAATGGCTAGAGGTAACCCATGCCGGCAGATGATCTCCCCCCATACGAAATTCTTGACCACCTGCGATATTACCTTAGACAACGCCTTCACCTCCAGCCATTTTGAAAAGTAATTCACCATGACCAGCAGGAATTTCCTCTGGCCACTTGCTTGGGGGAAAGGACCCACCAAATCTAGTCCCCATATAGCGAAAGGCCAGGGAGCTGTGATTGTCCGCAACCTCTGGGCCGGAAGGAGCTGGAGGGGGGTGAACTCCTGGCATTTTGACACCTTTTTGCGAATTCCTCTGCATCTTTCCTGAGGGTAGGACAGAAGTACCCCTGTCTCAGCACCCTCCCCTCTAACGTCCTGCTCCCCGAGTGACTCCCATATTCTCCCGAGTGAATCTCTTGCAAAACCTTGGGAACCTCCTCCTCTGACACACATCTGGCCAGCAAACCTGACAATGCCTTGCGATATAAAACCCCATCCTTCAGCAGGTAGTACGCTGATTTGTATCTGGTATGCCTCTTGTCGAGTTCTTTCGCGGGTAACTGTCCCGACGCCAAAAAGGTGATGAAGGGGTCCATCCAAGACCTTTGTTGTCATACCTCCATGAGATCCCCTTCTTCTACAGACGGTCTGAAGAGCTCCGTCATTGTTCCCCCGGCTCAAGGGTCGTGCTTGGTGAGTTGGTCAGCCTGAGTGTTCTCCCCCCTCGGGATGTGCTGAATTGAAAAGCTTCAGAACTGTCCGATGATGCCCTTGACCTTTTCGAGATACAATTGGAGGGTGGGCTCCCTTGTCTCGAACTCCCCTTTGATCTGGCCTGCCACCAACATGGAGTCGGTCGAGGCCTCGATGTCTTATATGCCCAACTCCCGGGCTAACCTGAGTCCTGCGATGATCGCCTCATATTCTGCTTGGTTGTTGGTGATCGTGCAATGAATCTTCAAGGCATGTTCAATCCTGGTCCCTTCCGGACTTATCAAGACCATTCCTCCTCCAAAGGAATTTCTTCCCGACGCTCCATCTACTAACATCTTCCAGGTTGCACGAGGGGACACTTCCGTCTCCTGGACCTCAACTACATAGTCCAACAGGAAATCGGCTACCGCCTGTGCCTTAATGGCGAGCCGGGGAACGAAGGCGAGGTCGAATTCACTGAGCTCTATTGACCATTTAGCTAGCCTCCCGGAATGTTCTACCCCCTCCAAGATGCGACGGAAGGGGTGATCCGTTACCACCTGAATAGAATGAGCCTGGAAATATGACCCGAGCTTTCGAGCCGAGACGATGAGGGCAAATGCTAACTTTTCAAGGATGGGATACTCGTGCTCTGCTTTCTTTAGGACCCGGCTCACGTAGTAGATTGGAAATTGCTTCTTTCCTTCTTCTCGTACAAGAACCGAGCTCACTGCTCCAGTCCCCACCCCTAAGTATAAAAAACAAGACCTCTCCTTCCCTTGGCCCCTGGAGTAAAGGCGTCTGGGTGAGCTGTCGCTTTATAGCCTGGAAAGCCATCTCACATTCTGGGGTCCATTCGAACCTCTTGCCTCCCCGCAGTGTTCGAAAGAAAGGCGAGCATCTTTCTTCGGCTTGAGAGAGAAACCTACTGAGCCCAGCCAACTTGCCAGTGAGGCGCTGAACTTCTTTAGCATTACTAGGGGACTCCAACTCAAGAATTGCTTTTACTTTTTCTGGGTTGGGTTCCACTCCCGATGGGGTGAGAAGATGTCCGAGGAACTTTCCCCTACTGACTCCAAAAACACATTTCAGGGGGTTGAGTCTCATTTTATACTTCCTTAGGGTCTCAAAGGTCTCCTCAAGATCCAGGATATGACTTTCGAGATCCTTGCTTTTGATCATCAAATCATCTACGTACACCTCGAGGTTCCTCCCTCTCTGTTTTTGGAAGATCTGATCCATCATTCTTTGGTAGGTTGCTCCCGCATTCTTCAAACCGAAAGGCATCATATTAAAACAGAAACATCCATCCTCCGTGACGAAGGTGACGTCCTTAAAGTCCGGAGGATGCATGCGTATTTGGTCGTATCCAAAAAACGCATCCAAGAAACTCATAAAAGGAAAACTGACGGCTGAATCAACCAGCGCATCGATTCGGGGCAGCGGGTAACAATCCTTAGGGCATGCTTTATTTAAAAGGGAAAAATCCACACACATTCTCCATCTACCCTCCCCTTTTTGACCATTACAACATTACTCACCCACCCCAGATACTTACAGGCGGACACAAACCCCGCCTTAAGCAATTTCTCTACTTCCTCTCTAATAGGTCGGCCATTTTGGAGGCGATGGCCCTCTTCTTCTGTTGTATGTGACAAGTGTTTGGGTAGAGATTGAGATGGTGACAAGCGATGTCCGCATCGACCCCGGGCATGTCTGCGGCGCTCCACGCGAAGACGTCAATATTTTTCTGCACGCAGGCCTTGATCTTCTCTCGGTCTTCCGGGCTGAGCTCGCCGCTGATCTTTATCTTTTCCTCTCTGCCTTCCCTGGTACGGATCTCTACCTCGAGTACCTCCACGGCTACCTTCAGCCTTGATGGCTCTTCCTCTCCTTCCCGCTCTTCCAGTGCGTCCTGCTTTCGGGCTTCGTCTTCCGCGATGGCTATCACCATTTCCTCCACAAGATTTTCCATCTCCCACTTGCTTGCTCCCTCTCTTTCCTGCCGTGAGGCCCTTCTTTTTTCTGGTTGGGCCACCTTCCTGGGTGACCCTCCCGCTTCCTCTATCTTCCTCTTCTCTTTCTTCCCTTCATCCCCTTTTGGTTCCCTTTCCTCTGCCTCCTCCATCTCTCCCCCCTCTCTTTCTTCTACCATCCATGTCTCTCCGTACTCCTCTCCCGCCATTTCTGCCTCCCCCGCAATGCCTCCAACCATCACTACTTCTCCTTCTCCTCCAACACCTCCCTCTCTTTCTTCTACCATCCCTATCTCTCCATACTCCTCTCCCGTCATTTCTGGCTCCCCCGCAATGCCTCCAACCATCACTACTTCTCCTTCTCGTCCAGCACCTCCCTCTTTTTCTTCTACCATCCCTGTCTCTTCGTACTCCTGTCCCGCCATTTCTGGCTCCCCCGCAATGCCTCCAACCATCACTACTTCTCCTTCTACTCCAGCACCTCCCTCTCTTTCTTCAACCTCACCCCCCAGTTCCTGTTGCAATTGCTCCATCCTTATGCCCATCTCCTCAGCGTCTCCCTGCCACGAGACGGTGTTCACTGCTGTCACGTAGCACTCCCTCGCAGCCTTTGGATCCCCTCGCACCCTGATTTGGGTACCTCCTGAGTTCAATTTCAAGCACTGGTGAAACGATGAGGGAACGCATCTGAAAGCGCTGATCAGGGGGCGCCCAAAAATGGCGTTGTAACTACTGGGGCATCCACTATGACGAAGCGGCAGTTCCGGGATAGCCCTCCTAGGTTACTTGGAGTCCCACTCCCCCCTCGACTTCTTTCCTCTCTCCTGAGAACCCAAATAATGGTCCATCCGCCGCCAGCACCCTCCGGGCCTCCACCCTCATCGCATTAAATGCTTTTTTGAAAATCACGTTCACCGAACTCCCATTGTCTACCAGGATCTGTGACACCGTAAAGTTCTTGATGGCGGTTTTTATCACCAGCGCGTCACATAAGGGGTCTTCGTGATCCGGCATGTCATTCCTTGAAAAGGTGATCTTTTCATCTGGGGGAGGAGATTGTGACGTCGAGGCTACGCTTCGGCGGTACATAGTGTGAAGACTCGCCTTTCGTGTTGCCTCCATCCCCACCCCTCCATGGATTACCCCAATTCCCCCACGATCTCCTTCATCCATCCGATCCACACATCGATCCTCTTCTACCGCACCTGTCACCTCCTCTATCCGCACCGGTCTTTGTTGCTCCTCCGCTCCCCTAGTTCTCCTCATTTCCAAGAAATCTGGGCAGGTAGCCGTTGTGTGACCCTGTCACCTCCGAGCTAAGACCCCTCGGTCTGTTTTCAGATCTGTGATGTTGAAACCGATTCCTCGATCTCCTGTGGAGTTCGCCCTTGGGGAAGGGGGTGGTCTCGCGCCTACTTCACTCCTGCAAGCAAAACAACAAAGAAGACAAGGTGATACCAACCCAAGGGCGGCAGGGAGGTCCCACCACAAACCCGGAAGATCTCAGAGCGCTTCCCCTCCTTAGCCAGAAGACGAGCTAAGGTACCCTCAAAAAGCACTTGAAAACTGGATCAAGGAGGCACAGGAAGCATCCTTTCTGAGGTACCCTTGGGTCCTATTTATAGTTTTTAGAAACTGGACTGCCAATAACCAAAAGAGCCGACCTGAAATTACTAGAAAACCCTTGGTTGGGTCTGCCAACAGCCAAACTCCGCTGTTTTGAAGGACTATGGGCAGACCTGCTGGGGCAAAACAGTAAAAAGTACCTCATTCATCCAGGCGAGTTGGGGAGCTTGGCCACCTCGGCAGGTCCTACTCGCCTACTGCCGCCGAGTTCCACTTCGAGGACGCGAGCTGGGACTAGCTCGGCGAACGCCGAGTCCATGTTCGGCGAATGTTGATCTCCGCTCGACGAGCGCCGACCTCTGGTCGACGAATGCTGAGCTCGGGCTCGGCCTCCTCACTGTCGAGCTCACCCTCTGCCATTAGCCTGATCTGTCTGGTTCCTAGCGACCTTGCTCGCCGGACACGGGGGTTGTACACAATCCCCGCTCTTTTTTAGCTTGGCAAAGCTCGGAAAGAAACATCCAACCCCAAGTGTGCGGCGAGCGCGGGTTGGCGAGCTGGAGAGAATCTTTGGGTGGGGTCCATCTGCGACTATATATATGTGTACCTGCTCACCTGCCTGACTCTTGTCATTCCCTTTGCTCCAACCCTGCCAAGATGCCTCTTCCCAAGGAGATCCAAGAGCGCATAGACCGAGCTCGCCAGGCTTCCGCAGCTCGCGTAGCCGCCCTGACGGCGGTCCCTGCCAAAGCTCCTCAAGTTGATTCTGCCGAGCCCAGCTCCAAGAGGTCAAAGCCATTCCCTCAGGCGGCCGAGCCTATTTACCATGACTTGAGGGCCACCCTGGCTTGCGAGACCGACTCTTCCACCCGAACAATTCTTGAGAAGGATAGAGAGGTTGTCGTAGTCGGCGACGAAACGGACGGTCAACCAGATGGCGGGGGCGTCGCGCCGCGAGAGCCCACACCGCGAGACGAGACGACTCTCGCGGACTTACGGTTCACGGTACCGGACAACCGTCCCCAGGACCCGCCTCTTCTCTTTGGGATACTGCCTGTGAGCTCACAGAGGCCGCACTCGCCAGTGCGCGCCTCCCCTCCTCGCCAAACTGACGTGACCGTGGGGGCGGGTCTAGGAACCATCCCCACCCCGGGGTTCGAGCTCCTCTCGCTGGGGGCTCGCGGCCCTGGTTGCGGGAAGGATCTGAGGTTCATCCCTCCCCACATCTCCTTTGAGCTGCCGAGTTCGTCAGGTCAATCTTGCTTCTTGCCCCATGAGTTTTTCCGCTTTCTCTTCTTGCTGACACTTGTCTTTACAGCTCTCCCCATCCAATCCGCCGCTAAGGAATCCTCGCGGGTAGCCCACTACTCTCCCCTCCCCTCCCCAAGCTCGTTAGACTCTTACCTGGGTCCTGAGGTGGATCAAGGCGAGCTGACGAGGAGGGAGGTCAAACTCCTCAAGAAGCTGGTGTGCGGACTGCTCGAGGTGCATGGGGTCAACGAGACGCTACAGTGTGACTACGAGCGTCTCGCCGACGAGGTGCGAAGCGGCCGGGCTGGCGAGCTGATGTCCCCCTCTCGGCTCCTGGACGAGATAGACGACGGTCTCTCGGTTGTGCAGAGGAATTCTGGAAGGATCCGCGAGCTGCTCCGCACACGACAGTCTGGGGAGGTAAGAGAGCGGCTCCTTTGCCGAGCTGACCGGCACTCACATACCGGTGCTCCCCCTGCTCGCGCACCCCGGCCCTTGATTCCAGTACTTTGTTTCTGTAATAAGTAGCTTTTTAAGAATATTCTTGGACATGTTATTCAAATAATGTATAGCAATGTTTGTCTTAGCCTCGGTTGGGATGCGCCGAAAGTCGGTGAGCTGGGGTGGCGAGCTGTGGTGGCGAGTTGAGCCGATGGGACGGCCTGCCCCAGATTTCTTTCCACGCTCACCGCACCAAAATGTTGAAACCGATTCCTCGATCTCCTGTGGAGTTCGCCTGTGGGGAGGGGGTGGTCTCGCGCCTACTTCACTCCTGCAAGAAAAATAACAAAGAAGATAAGGTGATACCAACCCAAGGGCTCGGCAGGGAGGTCCCACCACAAACCCGGAAGATCTCAGAGCGCTTCCCCTCCTTAGCAAGAAGCCGAGCTAAGGTACCCTCTGAAAGCACTTGAAAACTGGAGCAAGGAGGCACAAGAAGCATCCTTTCTGAGGTACCCCTTGGGTCCTATTTATAGTTTTTAGAAACTGGACATCTGACTCTCGTCAGGAGGATAGCACAGGGAGAGTACGTGTGGGCTGCATCCCGTTTCGAACTCTAGGAGGGACCAGAAAGCTGGTTCCAATATTTTTGGTGCGGTGAGCGTGGAGCGCAGCCCTCAGAGAAGAATCTTGGGCAACCACATGGCGGGAGATCAGGGAGGAGGAGAAGGAGAGGGGTCAGATAACCCGGGAGGATTTGTCGGAAGAGAAGAGTTCATGGCTTCAATCAAGGGGATCATGGATTTGCTGCAAGGGATCTCGCGACAGGGAGATTGTTCAACCCACTGCATCAGTACCGGCTCTCGCAACACAAGAAGAACTCGTCTCGGCGCGAGTGGGAGAAGATGCCCTGGGGAGGAGACCGGGGAAGGAGGTGATGGCAGAAGGGAGCGGGAGAGACATGGCAGGAAGGGATCTATTCCCTAGGCCGGCAGGTACCATCTCGCCGGGAGAGGTCGTTGTTGGAGTTACCATGGTGATCTGGAAGTGGTCAAACATGTAATCTCACTGCCAACGCGATGTGAGCCTGCAGGGTCGCACATAAGAGATGTGGAGAAGTTGGATGATTGACTGTGTTGGTAAAGGTTACCAATCACCGACCTGAATGAGGTTGTGGGCAAAGTGTTGCCTTAAAGGAGAGTCGGGTTGGGCAAAGTGTTGCCTTGGTGGATTGGTGCTCGGATTCTGGCTGATTGACGAGAATCGTCGAGTAGTGTACTCTGATTCTCACCGATCGACGAGAATCGTCGACCCTGTTCGACGTGTATCGTCGGTGATTCTCGACGATCGACGAGAATCGTCAACCTACGATTCGACGTGAATCATCGGGCATTCTCGCCGATTGATTCTCGCCGAATCTGCTGGTGATTCTCACCGACCGATTCTCGCTGACTGGTTCTCGCCGATCCTAGCCGATACTCGCCGATCCTTAGTGATTCTCGACGATCGATTCTCACCGATCGGCTGGTGATTCTCGCCGATTCTGGAACCCTTATTCTTGGGTGGTCTGCGGATAGCGACACTCCTAAGTCTATTTTATACTTTAGGTATAAATAGAATACTTGGGGTTTTTCGGTATAGATCTCTCCTTGGTTGATCGAATCGAAATCAACGGAAGCGTTCCGCCATTCCGCTCATTCCGCCGATCCCGAATCCCGCCGCCGACGGAAGTGTTCCGCCGCCGCCGTGTTCGCTCCGTCGACCTCCTCCTCTCCGGACGATCGTCGCTGGTGTTGCTCTTCCTAGTGCGGACCTAGCAGTCCGTGGAAAGCAAGGTGCGGTCCCCTCCTCCCGATTTTCCGTACGACGGAAAGACCGGTGTTCTCCCGCTCGTGTGGATTTCTGCAGAGACGTGGACATCATTCTACATAGAACTTGCCACCAGCAAGAACGCAAAGCTTGGAGCATCTCCGTTGAGTTGTGACTCAACGCCACCGAGGTAATTCTTGCCTAGTTATTTGTTAACTTCTTGATTCAACTTCCGTGGCCCGATCCCAGTTCTTTTGGGTTTTCTTGATGTTTTACCTTTCCGCTGCGTGCACAAGTGTTGTGCCATCCTCATAGAGAAACCCAACAGTGGTATCAGAGGGAGGTTTCGGCCATGATTGTTGTATTGGAAGTTTTTGTTATTCCAGTGCGTGTAAACCTAGGGATTTAGAAGTGTTCTAAATGTCTAGATTTAGTCTTGGTTCCCCGCCAAGAACGTCTGGAATTTCGTGGTAATTTCTAATTGTTAGAAATTGTTGTCTCCTTAGCAGTAACCATCCCTCGAGTATGTTTTGGATTTTGAATCCAACATAGAGAGA
Organism: Platanthera guangdongensis; assembly: GCA_039583875.1. Taxonomy (NCBI): domain Eukaryota; kingdom Viridiplantae; phylum Streptophyta; class Magnoliopsida; order Asparagales; family Orchidaceae; genus Platanthera; species Platanthera guangdongensis. The sequence goes on along the minus strand of CM077155.1, from coordinate 149,667,520 downwards.
TGAGCTTGTCTACTGCTTTAAGTTGAGTTGTCTTTGCTTTTGTCCAATGCATGTAAATCTGAGGATTTGGAAATTTCCGGATGTTCAGATTTAGCCCTTCCTTCTATCAAATGTTGATGGTGTCAGGTTGTGCACATGAGGGATGCATGTGGTTTTAGAAAAGTTGCTTTTCTTTGGATGTGCACATTGATCAAATGTTGATCATGGTTAAATGTTAACCTATAATTAAAATCCCTTCATCAAATATTAAGTGTTCGGATGCCTTCCGATGGATGACACTCTTCCTGCCTCGATCGATGAAGTGTGGGCTTGCCAAAGCAAGGTGCATTAATCTATCTTGGTAAGGGTGCGAGCGGATAATTGTGATATCCCACTGTCGACATCGGGTCCAACTTAACTAGGTGACCTCAAAGGTTGAGTGCCTAGAGGCATAGGGTTGGCATGCACCATATGATGGATGCGAGTAAGGAGTTATTCACCAACCATACAAGAATTGCATGAGGATGCAATTGGCAAGCGTTGCCTACCTAAATAACCGCATCGTGAGAGGAAAGCCAAAGCTGACTCATTGTGTTGGTGAAATACGGATCTTGTCCACTAAGAGAGTAGCTCGCATGAACTCTCCGAATTGTTAGTGAGGGCTATCATTTCGAATAAAATAGTGGGAGTATTTTAATTGAAGTCCAAATTAAAATAAATTGTATTTGAAATTTTGGTACTGATTTTATTCTGCATAAATTCTTGTAGAATTCCATGGCAAGTGTTTCACACTCCACTTTGTCTCTGAGAGCCATCCTTGAGAAGGATAAGCTCAGTGGGACAAATTACATGGACTGGTATAGGAACCTGAGAATTGTTCTCAGGCAAGAGCGAAAGCTCTATGTCTTGGAAGAAGAAGCCCCCGAGGTGCCGACCGGGAACTCTTCCCGTGCTGAGAAGGATACTTATAAGAAGTATACTGATGATGCTTTAGATGTCGAATGCCTTATGCTTGCCACTATGAACTCTGAGCTTCAGAAGCAACATGAGAACATGGGGTGCAAAGGAGATTGACGAGCATCTCAAGAAAATGTTTCAAGGGCAGGCTCGTCAAGAGAGGTTCGACATCACAAAAGCGTTGTTTCAGTGCAAGATGGGAGTTCGAGACTCAGTAGGGACTCACGTACTCAAGATGATTGGGTATATAGAGAACCTTGAAAGGCTGGGTTTTCCTCTTGGTCAAGAGTTGGCCACGGATCTGATCCTGCAATCGTTGCCGGACAGTTATGAGCAGTTCGTCTTGAACTACAACATGAATGAAATAGACAAGACACTGCCCGAACTCCTAGGCATGTTGAGAACTGCCTGAAATCAATATGAAGAAGGCCAAGCCTGCCAGCCCCATACTGATGGTGCATAAGGGCAAGGGCAAGGCCAAGGGCTCTAAGAAGACGAAGGTGGGACCTAAGTCATATCTTGAGCCCAAGTCTTCTGCACTGATGAAAAGAAAAAGCACGGTGAAGGAAGGGAAATGCCACCACTGTGGCAAGGCTGGTCATTGGCGGAGGAACTGTCCTTCGTACATTGAGGGTCTGCAGAAATTGAAGGGAGGTATGACTTCCGCTTCAAATGTTTACGTTATAGAGATAAACCTTTTCGCTCCTTCATCTTGGGTATTGGATACCGGATGTGGTTCTCACATTTGTACAAATGTGCAGGAACTGGGAAGGAGAAGATTGCTGAGTAAAGGGGAGGTGGACCTCCGCGTCGGCAATGGAGCAAGAGTTGCTGCTGTAGCCGTAGGGGTTTACCGTCTTTCTTTGCCCAGTGGGCTTGTAATAGAACTAGATAATTGTTATTTTGTTCCGGCCATAACTAGAAACATTATATCTATTTCATGTTTGGACATGATTGGATTTTCTTTTATAATTAAGAACAATTGTTGTTCTATATTTAAGAATGATGTTTGTTATGCTGTAGCCCAATTGTTTAATGGTCTTTATGTTTTGAACTTGGACCATCTGATCTGTAATGTAGAAAATAATAAAAGACTAAGAACAAATGACTCGAACCCTACTTTTCTCTGGCATTGTCGTTTGGGCCATATCAACGAGAAGCGCATATCCAAGCTCCATAGAGATGGACTTTTGGACTCATTTGATTATGAATCATTTGAGCGATGCGAATCTTGTTTGTTAGGCAAGATGACTAAAGCTCCTTTCACTGGTTATACTGAGAGGGCTGAGGATCTCTTGGGTGTTGTACATAGTGATGTATGCGGACCCATGAGTTCCATGGCTAGAGGTGGGTATTTCTACTTTGTTACATTTACTGATGATTTCAGTAGATACGGATATGTGTATCTTATGAAGTGCAAATCCGAGACCTTTGAAAAGTTCAAAGAGTTCAAGAATGAAGTAGAAAAAACCAGTTGGGTAAAAGGGTTAAAGCACTCCGATCTGATCGAGGTGGCGAATACCTGAGTCATGAGTTCCGTGATCATCTGAAAGAGTTGTGGTATTGTATCACAGCTCACTCCACCTAGAACACCACAACATAATGGTGTGTCTGAGAGGAGAAATCGTACTCTGTTAGACATGGTACGTTCGATGATGAGTCATGCAGACTTGCCTGTTTTCTTTTGGGGTTTTGCTTTAGAGACTGCTGCAATGACATTGAATCGCGCTCCAACGAAAACGGTTCTGAAGACACCATATGAGATATGGACTGGGAAGCGTCCTAGTATGTCGTTCATTAAAATTTGGGGCTGTGAGGCATACGTGAGACGTCAAATGCCTGACAAGCTGGAACCCAAATCGGATAAATGTTATCTGGTGGGATATCCTAAGGAAACGAAAGGGTATTACTTTTACCTACCATCTGAGGGCAAAGTGTTTGTCGCAAGGACTGGTGTCTTCTTGGAGAAAGAGTTCTTATCAAGAAAGACTGAAAAGGTAGAGCTTGAAGAAGTTCAAGAACCACATGTAGTGAATGAACCGGAATTGGATTCTGAGACAGGACTACAAGATGTTGTAGCTAGAGAACCTGCTCAGGGAACACAAGTCCTACGTAGATCTGGTAGACCGAGGTTTGAGCCTGAGAGATATGGATTTCTCGTGTCTCAAATAGGTAATGTGTTGCTTATGGATCATGATGATGAACCAGCAACCTACCAAGAGGCTATGAATGGACCGACTCCGACAAATGGCTTGAGGCTATGAAATCCGAAATGGACTCCATGTATGCAAACCAAGTTTGGAACTTGGTGGAACCACCTGAAGGGGTACGACCCATAGGGTGCAAGTGGGTCTTCAAGAAGAAGACCGACATGGATGGGAATGTACAGACATTCAAAGGGCGACTGGTGGCTAAGGGTTTCAAGCAAATTCATGGTATTGACTATGATGAGACCTTTTCCCCTGTTGCCTATGGTAAAGTCCATAAGGATATTGCTTGCTGTTGCTGCGTATTATGACTACGAGATCTGGCAGATGGATGTCAAAACGGCTTTCCTTAATGGAAACCTCCTTGAGGAAGTGTATATGACACAACCCGAGGGTTTTATCCCCAGATGAAGCCACTAAAATATGCAAGCTGAATAAGTCCATCTATGGACTGAAACAGGCCTCTCGAAGTTGGAATCTTCGTTTTGATGAGAAAATCAAAGAGTTTGGTTTCATCAAGAATGAAGATGAGCCTTGTGTTTACAAGCGAATCAGTGGGAGCATTGTTGTCTTCCTGATATTGTATGTAGATGACATACTGTTGATTGGGAATGACATTCCTATCCTGAAAGTTGTTAAGAACAACCTAGGGAACTGCTTTTCTATGAAGGATTTGGGTGAAGCGACTTATATACTCGGTATTAAGATCTATAGAGATAGATCGAAGAAGTTGCTGGGTTTGACCCAGAGTACGTACATCGAAAAGGTGTTGAAGCGGTTCAACATGCTTGAGTCCAAGAAAGGATTTTTGCCCATGTCTCATGGTGTGAATCTCTCTAAGGACCAGTGTCCAAAGTCTTGTGAAGATAAGGACCGCATGAAGTTGATTCCATATGCTTCGGCAATTGGATCAATCATGTACGCGATGTTATGTACTCGACCCGATGTCTCCTTTGCTTTGAGCATGACTAGCAGGTATCAGTCAGACCCCGGTGAGTGTCACTGGATTGCAGTCAAGAATGTCCTGAAGTACTTAAGAAGGACTAAGGATGTGTTCTTGGTGTATGGTGGAGAGGAAGAGCTCGTTGTAAGTGGTTACACGGATGCTAGCTTCCAAACTGATAGAGATGACTCCAAGTCTCAGTCAGGTTTTGTGTTTTGCCTGAATGGAGGAGCTGTGAGCTGGAAGAGTTCCAAGCAAGAGACAGTTGCTGATTCTACAACAGAGGCCGAGTATATCGCCGCAGCTAATGCGGCGAAGGAGGCTGTATGGATTAGGAAATTCATCGGCGAGCTTGATGTAGTTCCTAGCATTGTTGGTCCCGTAGTTCTCTACTGTGATAACAATGGTGCAATTGCACAATCTAAGGAACCTAGATCCCATCAGCGCTCCAAGCACATACTTCGGCGGTTTCATCTTATTCGTGAGATTGTCGAACGAGGAGATGTGAACATTTGCAGAGTGCCGACTGAGGAGAATATTGCGGATCCACTGACAAAGCCTCTCGCGCAGAGAAAGCATGATGGTCATACTAGATCGATGGGTATACGATACCTAAATGATCAACTCTAGTGAGAATCTTGTGGATTGCATGTAAACATGTATTTTGTTGGCTATTTGTTCATATGATGAACATTGTACCTAGTTTTTCTCTTACAATTAATGGACAAGTTCTTTTATTATGAATTTTTCTATATGATAGTTAAATGTTAACATAATAGATACCCTTAGAATGTTCGCTTCCATGGGACATCAAGTACGTGACTTGAATGTGAGAGCCTATGATTTATTTGAAGCTTCATTCTTAAAAGGTCCCTGGTCGAGTATCATCATAGAATCTAAGGGTGATGATGGTACATGAAGGCTAGCACGTGCGTTGACTGATGACCGGTTCTCACAGGTCATGATATTGTGATATCAAGTCATCACGTGGGTACTTGTTAGTGAACAAGTTGTACTGGACAGACCCAACCTGAGACTACTCTGTGGATTGTCATCCAATCGTGTCACGAGTAGGTCTCAATTGACAATGGTGTTGTGGTCCTTTGACCTGAAGTCACAACATTCATCAAGTGAGGAAGAGCGTGCTTTGATGCCATCTAAAGTCTTCCTTGAGAAAGGTTGATGATAAGGGTGGTTGTTGGGCATGTTACGAATCATTTGGGTGTTTGTGTGTGAGCAGATATGAGATTTGTCCTCCTGTATGACAGGAGTTGCATCCATGGGCCCCTTGATGGAACTGGACTGAGAAATGCATGGCCATGCTTGGTTGAGTCAATATGTGATATTGGACTCACCATTCTCTGGAAGTCCGTCCTGGATCAAGAAAACTTGGATTGAGCTATTACGAGGGTGACACGGTCCATGCCTCTAGTTCTTTCCGGATGTAAGGGACAAAGGGACAAAGACAACGCTGATACATTGGTCATAAAGGCTTATGAGTTATAAACTCTTATTGCTTGGGGAGCAATGATGCATTGCTAGATGCCGCTCATTGTTTGTGAGGTTTTTGGTTTGATACTTTCAAGATCAAGTGGGAGTCTGTTGGAGTTACCATGGTGATCTGGAAGTGGTCAAACATGTAATCTCACTGCCAACGCGATATGAGCCTGCAGGGTCGCACATAAGAGATGTGGAGAAGTTGGATGATTGACTGTGTTGGTAAAGGTTACCAATCACCGACCTGAATGGGGTTGTGGGCAAAGTGTTGCCTTAAAGGAGAGTCGGGTTGGGCAAAGTGTTGCCTTGGTGGATTGGTGCTCGGATTCTCGCTGATCGACGAGAATCGTCGAGTAGTGTACTCTGATTCTCACCGATCGACGAGAATCGTCGACCCTGTTCGACGTGTATCGTCGGTGATTCTCGACGATCGACGAGAATCGTCAACCTACGATTCGACGTGAATCATCGGGCATTCTCGCCGATTGATTCTCACAAAATCTGCTGGTGATTCTCGCCGACCGATTCTCGCTGACTGGTTCTCGCCGATCCTAGCCGATACTCGCCGATCCTTAGTGATTCTCGACGATCGATTCTCACCGATCGGCTGGTGATTCTCGCCGATTCTGGAACCCTTATTCTTGGGTGGTCTGCGGATAGCGACACTCCTAAGTCTATTTTATACTATAGGTATAAATAGAATACTTAGGGTTTTTCGGTATAGATCTCTCCTTGGTTGATCGAATCGAAATCAACGGAAGCGTTCCGCCATTCCGATCGTTCCGCCGATCCCGAATCCCACCGCCGACGGAAGTGTTCCGCCGCCGCCGTGTTCGCTCCGTCGACCTCCTCCTCTCCGGCGATCGTCGCTGGTGTTGCTCTTCCTGGCGCGGACCTAGCAGTCCGTGGAGAAGCAAGGTGCGGTCCCTCTCCTCCCGATTTTCCGTGCGACGAAAAGACCGGTGTTCTCCCGCTCGTGTGGATTTCTGCAGAGACGTGGACATCATTCCTACGTAGAACTCGCCACCAGCAAGAACGTAAAGCTTGGAGCATCTCCGTTGAGTTGTGACTCAATGCCACCGAGGTAATTTCTTGCCTAGTTGTTTGTTAACTTCTTGATTCAACTTCCGTGGCCCGATCCCATTCTTTTGGGTTTTCTTGATGTTTTACCTTTTTGCTGCGTGCACAAGTGTTGTGCCATCCTCATAGAGAAACCCAACAGTCGTCGCGCGAGTAGAGGCAGCGAGACTGGAGGCGAGAGGGTCCCCCTTTTGCGAGCCAATCCTGTTAGCTCCCGTCCCGGAAGGTTTCCGAGAACCCGAGATGAACTACTATGTGAGGAAGGATGATCCCCTCCATCACTTGCAGTGGTTCGAGGATGCGGTTTTCGATCAGGCCCATGACGACGCGTTCAAATGCCGTCTTTTTTCCATCACTCTAAAGGATAAAGCTAGAGACTGGTTCCATCAGCTCCCGACAGGCTCGATATACTGCTTCGAGGACCTAAGCAGGAGTTTCCAGTTGCGGTTCTCCACCTCTAAGAAGAGAAAGAAGAACCCGGAATCAATCTTTTTGATTAAGCAGAGGGCAGATGAGTCACTAGCTCAGTATGTGGACATGTTCCAAGAAGAGATCTTGGATATACAAGAGATGCCAGAGTTTGCCCTCCAGATGACCTTTACTGTGGGACTGCGGGAAGGTTTCTTCAAAATGAGCCTCACCCGGAAGACGCCACCGTCTTTTGAAGGCTTGATGGAGAAGGCGACAAAGGAAATAACAATGAAGGCGGCAAACCCCGCTTTCGCAAAGAAGTTGGCAAGGCTTATGGAAGTGGAATTGAGGGAGTCAGGAGGAAGACAGCAGGAAGCACGGAGAAGAGAAGAGCCTAGGGCACCGGCACATCAAGAGCTGGGATGGAGGCAGCAGGGAGGCCCGGCCCAGGATAGGGTAGAGGATTTCCCCACGGGGGGAGGAACCAACAAGGAGGACCGGGAGATTTCACCAGCAAGGGTGGGGGTATGGTCATAGACCCCCCCTGCCCCCTCCGCAACAGACTATGGCTATCGGCCGTGGCAGAGGAAGAGGCTAAGTGAGAGTAAGAGGAGCAGGAGCTGGGAGAAGAAGAAACCCTCAGGAAGGAAGGCAGGGGGGAGGTAGCGCTGCCCTATTGTGACTTCCACGAGGAGGAGGGTCCCAGCTCCATCTCGCGGATTATGTGCGTGTATTTCCGGAACATCCTAGCCGTCCTCCTCTTCAGCTCTAGAGTATCCATGAGATCGCCCAAGTAGTCGTCGATCTCATTAGGGCGTGGAAGGGGCGAGAGGGGAGGAGACGCGGGAGCGTCCTTGGTGTCAGAGTCAATTGGATGCCTGCACAAAGAGCGAGAAATAGAAGACAAGGTTGAGCTCGCATGAATTAGGTAAAAAAGGCGAATTGAAGGGAAAGCGAGAGGGGGGAAGATTTTACTGGGGATGTGAGTGTTCCCCACAACTCGCGAGAGGTTTTCTCTCCGCAAGATGGGTGGGGAGGACGCCTCGGGCAAGTCAGTACGCTGATGAGCTTGGTTGACATTATCGGGAGGATTGGAGGGCACAGGTGAATCAACAAAACTTCCTTGAAAAAGCGTAGTCAACATGAGAGACCAAAGAAGGGAAAGAGTAATGAGATTACCTGCTTCTCTCCGAAGAGGCGAAAAGGTTGTCTGTCGAAGGGGCAGAGGAGGTGTGCCGCCGAGAGTGGGGGGCAGGCGGCTTTCATCTTTTTTAGTCGAGAGGACGAAGAGGCCAAGGGAGGAATGCGCCCTAGGTCCGGGAATAGGGCATCTGTGCCGGTCTTATTTCCCTTCGCACCATCGCAAGGCGCTCGCGAAACTCTGGCTATGAGACATTCCGAAGGATGAGGGAATGAAAGAAGATGAAAGGGACCCGAATGAAGGCTGGGACCTCATATTTATAGGCCCCATAAGGGGGGGGGGCACCAAAGATTCTCATAAAGGAATCTTAGCATCGCGAGCCACGGTTGGACTATCTTTCCGAGGTTAGGGCAACCTCGAAAAGAGCGGGGATGTGTACAATCTTGGGCTCACGAGAGGTGATCCAACAAGCGAGAAGGGAAGACTGGCGAGACATAGGATGACCCCCTGTAGGAGGCGAGATGGGTAATCTTTGGAAGTGGGCGAGATCTTCCTTATAGGCGAAAGAACCTACAAGGCGAGAGAGCCTACAGGGCGAGAGGCCGGCGAGACGGACAGAGGGGCCGTCTTGCCTGCCAATACCTTCCACACTCGCCACATGCGAGAAAGGTGTTTTTACCCTTTTTCCCCCAAAGGGGGATTTACCTTTGTGTCCCAGATAGTTTTACATTTTTACCCCTGGAGGTCTGCATATAGCTCTCCAAAACAGCGGAGTTTGGCTGTTGGCAGACCCAGTCCAGGGTGTTTTGGTCATTTCAGGTTGATTTAGAAGTGATATTTGCAGATCAAATTCAGAGGCCTATAAATAGACCGATAAGGTGCCTGAGAAGGGGTTGAACCTTTTCCACTATTTTCCTCACAGGCACCTAGCTCAACATTAGCTAGGAGGAGAAGATCTTCAGTTCTTCCGGGAACGAGGTGGGACCTCCGAGCTGAGACCCCTCAGTCTGTTTTCAGATCTCTGACTCTCGTCAGGAGGATAGCACAGAGAGAGTACGTGTGGGCTGCATCCCGTTTCGAACTCTAGGAGGGACCAAAAAGCTGGTTCCAACACATACATGAAGTATCTTCCCATAACCATAACCATTCCAAACAGCACCTCTTGGCCGCCGCTTCCCTCCAAATACCCATCCTACTTAATCGTCCACTTCTCTAGCCCATCTAGACCCAAAATACTCCCCATTTTGGCAGCCAACCAGCCTACCACTTGCAAGAACAACCACAAGCAGCCTTGCTTCCAGCCTGGCTGAACCTGCCCAGCACCATATCCTGCATCCCAAGCCCTCCCAGGCCCATCAGAGCATGACTGACCCCATCAAGCCCGATCATGCCCTGGTAGCGCAGCAGCAGATCATGTCCTACTCACCACTCCCGCCAACCTCTCCCTATACAGATCCCATGCCACTTTCCTTATCACCCGGGACAGCCACCACCGCATCTACGACCACCGTATTTTTGCGCCCTCACATACGGCCTCTCACTCGTGAGTTTAGTTGTATTATGTTATTTATTTCAGCATTGTTGTATAGATTTTGACCCTCATATCATGATGGATGTTTTACATTGCTAGTATATTTGATATGTGATTGATCACCCTTGTAGGATCTTTATTGCTTGTGTGTTAGCTTTTGGCCCTCCAAACAGAGTAAAGCTTAATTTGTTTGCCATTGAATCATTTGCAGTTGCTTATGTTAACCTCTCGGATTTTATGCTTTAATTTTTTTAATTGTAATTACTCTTGGATCTCTCATTGCATACACTTATCATCCTAGGGCCAGATAGGAATTATTTTCCCAGCACCACACCTAGGCTTGATAGGAATTATTTTCCCATAACCTAATTAAATAATTTATAAGTCTCCAACTATGTATAACCTAATTAGAAAACACTCTCATTGTATCATCTTGCATGTTAACCCTTGTAAAAAGCACTGACACATTGAAATTCAAAAAAAAACTTATCGATAAAGTAACCACCTGTCTGCAGCAGTCAAACTACTGGCCGCAGCAGTTGGGCGCAAACTGCTAACAGCAGCAGTTGGGCGCAAACTGCTGGCCGCAGCAGTTGGGCGCAAACTGCTGGCAGCAACAGTTGGGCGCAAACTGCTGGCCGCAGCAGTTGGGCGCAAACTGCTGCAGTAGCAGTTGCCCCAGACTGCCGCTGCAGCAGTTGCCCCACACTGCTGCTGCAGCAGTTGCCCCACACTACTTCAGCAGTTTGTGCAAAGTTTGTGCCAAACTCCTGTAGGAGTTTGGCACAAACTCCTGCCAGCAGTTTGGCACAAACAGTTTTGGCAAAACGCCAAGATTTGTGCCCAAACTGCTGTAAGAAGTTGTGCGAAACTATCGCCAACAAATTCTAATTATATTATGCGGAAGTTGCTTAAACTCTTAAGTATCCCACCTGCTCATTTCATGTTTGATTTATGTCCAATGTTTATTCTTTGATGTGCAGATATGCGGTTTCTTGATTTATGTTTGTTATTGTGTTTTTTCAATTGTTATTTATTTTTAACTTTAAATGTATTTAGAATAAATATTTAATATGTGTTTCAATTTTATTTATTATGCAGGTAATTGAACAGTTTTATTTATTATGCTTCAAGTTTGAAAAGATGATGCAAGCGGTAGATGATGTATGAAAGAAGTTGAATGATCATCAATACAATGTCAATGAAGCTAATGATTAAAGAAAGAAATTTTGAAGTTGCATGGTGCTTCAAACAATATATATGTTGAATGATTATGTTGAATAATTTTATTTTCTTTGGAAGTTTATATTCACTTGAATGATTATGTTGAATGATTATGAAAACAATATATATGTTGAATGATTATGATTTTTTGGAAGTTAAATGTTGAATGATTTTGAAAATTATTAAATGTTTTTTTGGGAAACTTTAAATGTTG